>JABSTQ010010006.1:0-503995 GCA_013358835.2 Ixodes persulcatus | reverse complement strand
AATAATACTCGGTTCAAGTACAAACGAAGAACTCGGGGCGGAAAGGCCTGAATGCCAAACGAGCTGAGTCGGGCGACGGCGACTGACTGCGTAGCACACAGGTTGCGCTCCTTCGACGCCTGCACAGCCTGCATCGCCGGCATCGCTGCGGCCGGTGGTCGTAGCTAGTCGTAGCGGATCGTGTCACCTCCGTTGCTCGTACCGGAACACTAGAGCCGCGTAATATTCTTGCTGCCGAAGTTTATAAGCCTACGTTCGCGGCCAACGCCTTTACACAAAGCCAACGCCCAGCGAACCTATCCTGCCTATCCCCCTCTTTCTCTTTCGGCGACCGGCCACCAGGGCGGCGACTCCGTCGCTGAAACTCCTCAATACTGACGTGGTAACCCAGGAGCGTGGGAAAAACGGAATGGACAACACAAAGCACCATTAATGGCAACAACTCCCAACTGTTAACACATGTTAGATAGGATTATGTATATATTAATTACATTCCAAAATTCATTTTTACAAATTCTTCCATTTTTTTAAATGACGGATCAGTATGTGCCAGCGGTTATTAGCAACTTTGACCGTAATCTGATTTTTTTTTTTTTTTTTTTACAGTAGATTGTGCTAGCAGATGGTATCTCCGTAATTAAAAATATGACTTTTCTTTTGGTAACTAGGAGACAATAAAGGAAAACAACCAAATGGGAGATATAATACATTACGTATTTTAGAGAGAAAAACAAATCTTCGACGAGACAAAAAGTATGCAAACGAGACGACTGTGCTCGATCAGCTGGCGTACTGATGGACAATCATGGACTTGTATACTTGAAGTATACTTGAAGACTCGTCTCCGTGTGCTCAAGCCGGCGACCGTAGAAAGTGTTACAAAAAATACTTCGTAACTAGAAAAAAAAAAAAAAAGAAAGAAAGTAATGCTAGAAGAGTGGTTGTTTGGGCGAGTTGGTTTGTCATCTTATACAATCTTGTGCGCAGCAAGGACGAGGACAAAAAGGAGAGAACAGGACACAACAAGGCGCATACTTTCAACTAAATTTTATTGAAAAAGTGTTCCGGTATTTATATTCTCAACCATCGTCACAATGACAACACACAAACCGACAAAAGCAAAAGAAAAAAACGATAACCACAGAGCATAATTGCAAAACAACACTATCTTGTCCGGAGGAAAAACAATTCCTTTTCCGATAATGCAATGGACGGCATAGCAACACACGTGTCTCCCAAATAATCAATGTGCTCGGCTTCTACAATTTCGCGTGTTAACGCTGACTTGCATTTTCCAATTTTTACGCATCCGTCCAGCAGTGGGGTACAACCGCATGTCCTGCAATGCAAGTCAAGAAAGCCACCGTTCTTTTTTTTGCACGTTGTTATTGTGCTCGCGGAGCCGATCATTTAGGCAGCGCCCCGTCTGCCCGACGTAGTGCTTGCCGCAGGACAACGGAATGCGATATACCACACCATCTGTGCAGTCGACAAATTTCGTTCTGTGTTTCTTTTCACATCCGTGTTTGGCACGCACGCCAGGCTTTGATAGTTTGCACAGGTCCATTAGCTTATTGGGCGCAGAAAATACTACCTTTACATTTGATCTCATTGCTACTTTCTTTAAATTGTGCGACACTCGGTGTATGTACGGTATTACAACAACTTTTCCTTTTTCTCTTGCCAGCTGACTCCCATCGTTTTTCACGAGACAGCGCTTCCTTAGAAGGCCCTCCGCGACCGCAACAAGAATGTGCTTAGGGTACCCAGCTGCGAGCAAGCGCAAAACTTGCTGATCGAAACCACTGGAGATCAAATGCACACAGGACTTTTTTAGTGCATTGGTGAAACACAGGGTAACAATACTTCTTTTGACTAGCTTGGAGTGAGCTGAATGAAACGGAAGTAACGGCTTATTCGCCCGTGGCTCATAACACCAACAGATGTGGTCGTCGAGAAATACAAATCTGATGTCAAGGAAGCGAATAGTGTTGTCCACGGGTATCTCATGCGTGACCTCGAGTGTGCCAAAACATTCCTTAAACGCTGTCAGGATTTCGACAGTCTCTGCTTCAAAAGCGTTTTTGTCACATGCGATGAAAATTAAAAAATCATCTACGTACCTAAAAATCATCTACGCCTTGTTGTGTCCTGTTCTCTCCTTTTGTCCTCGTCCTTGCTGCGCACAAGATTGTATAAAAAGTAATGCTGGTTTTAGATTTCTTGGACGGACCGACTATCCCTGAAGCTAGTGCTTATACCGTATTTTCCGGGCTATAGTCCGCGGACTATACATACAGGAATTTTGTTTTTCAAGATTGTTCATCGTGACGAGACGTGATTTGTGAATGAAAGAGTATGTTAATGATGATTTATGTATAATACAAGCTTCTTTGTGAGCTAAGAAATCAGACATCTGTCAAGGTGTGTCGTGTACGAGAAGGTTTTCCTGTCGACCAAGCACCAGGTGCGGACTGTGCACGACGTGCGGAGTATCTAAGCAAAAACTTTTGTTTTCGGCCGAAATTGGCTCCCGCGGACTATACACCGGGTGTGGATTACAGCCCGGAAATTACTGTACTCACAATTATGTTTCTGACGTCACGCCGAAACGATGAAGCCAGGTAGCGCTTGCTGTGGTGCGGAATGCGCACAACTCTAGTGGACAAAAAGGCTGGCTGATAAACAAGATTTGTATAGCTTCCCATATACAACGTGATTACTGTCATGTCCATACTGCCTACGTGAAGTCATGTCCCAAAATCGGACACAGCGGGATGACGTCATATGTTCAGACTTTATGAAGCCATGTACTCAGCCGGTGCACTCAGGACGAAATAGTCAGTCCCCAGTGCACCGACTCGGGCAGCCGTACGCCACGGGATGGCACCACCAAGGGCCAGTGCATAACGCAAGTATTTTACGCCTGCATGCAGCAATGGCGTATCCAGAAATTTTTATTGAGGGGGGGGGGGGGGGGGAGGCTTAAAGTTCTATAAGTCCCCCCCCCCCTCGCTATGCATGCAGTGACGTCGCCGTGTGGAGGCCGCTTCTCGGAGCAGGAGTTCCGCATCGAGGGCCCTTCGGCCAGGTCCGGGGCCTGTCTGTACCTGGTGACCAAGTTCCGCGATGATGTGTGCCAGCTCCAGCTGAGGTACGACCGCTTCTCGGTCGGGGACAACGTCTCGTGCACCCACGGACGCCGACTCATCGTGGCCGGCACGCCCGAATGCGGTCGCAAGCCCCCGGGAAAAGTGGGTGCGTGCACCGAGCCGTCTGCTTTGGCTCTCCGCGCGCAGCGGGCGTAGCCCTAAACGTTAGAGAGTTTTCGTAGACGCGATTCCCCCTGCGCTAAGTCCCCCGCAGATCGAGCGCGATATGACAACGATAACCTAACTGATTAATTAAGACATCACCACGATTCCATGGCTACTTCACGCTGTTCAACATTTATAAAACTTTTTTCTTTCAAATAACTACCCCCCCCCCCCCCTCTTTTTTTTTAAAAATTAAGAAAGACACTTTTGAGTGAAACGAACGTGGCGAATGCGTCGTGAGCTCGCCGTCAGCCCAAAATAGCCTGAGTGACAGGCCGCGGCCATAGCTGCCATTGAATATCCCCGACTACGTCGTTTCAAGTATGTTGTTCTTGGCAGACCAAGATAAGCTCTTATTGAGCATTAGGGTGACCACTTTCCTGCTAGCGAAATGCGGGATACGCTGACCGGGAAGGAAACGGGGGGGGGGGGGGGGGGGGGGGGTTGTAAGAGAAGAACTATATATATCTGGTGGAAGTTTACCATGATGCTTTTTAACCCGAGACTCGGGCAGAAGCAGGAAACATTTTTTTCCTCCCTTGTTCCCCAGTCTCAGGTTAAAAAGCATAGTGGAAAAAAATTCGAGGAAATTGATCAGCAGACGACACGAAATGTGGCTCTGCTAATACATTTAATATCCTGTCTTGTCCCAAAGCATATTATACAGCTGCAAATTGTATTGCGGCAATTAAGCTCAAATAATTTTTACTCGTAGTGATATATTTTAAGTTTTAATGCCACATGTGTTAAGAAATGTGTTGAAGTTGAAAACATAAAATCGGCTGCAGCAGAACTCAAAGCATGAAAAGGAAAGAAGCAGATATTTTACGGCTTCTTGTTTCCTCTCGATTCCTAATTTTACTAACATGCTCCTAGAGAAATTTCGAACCTTATCTCTTTCGGTCACGAATTTCAAAATTGTAGTTCAAAATTTTTTATCTTTACAGAAGTTCATTATTCAAGCCTCATGACTTGAAATACACAAATTCGGGCTCTTTTTCAATTATATTAATTAATTGAGGATGCGTGCTCATATGTACACAGTGTGACTCTAGGCCACCTTTATGGGCTAAACTCTGGTCAAACAAATTTATTCAATTACTCAAAAAACATCTGTTGCATGCAGTTCTTAGTCATCAAAAGTGACGTCATGGGTTGTGGTAGAGAAAAAAAACAGTAATTTTTGGAACTGATGCGCAGAAAGACGTCACCCTTGCGGCACCGCATTCTGGCTCAGACACATTGCCGTCGGTAATCGCAAGAAATATCGCTTCAGCTGCACCCACTGATGTCTTTCATTTTTTTTTCTTGCTTGTTTCTTGATGGCTGTTGGCAAAAATACAAACAATTCAATTTTCGTGCACGAATAGAGCCTGCCTGGGTCTGTGCACTGAGTCAAAGCCCGCAGTACTGATTGAGTCACGTTGTGTACGCTTGTGCACGCTCATGGGCGTGTTTTGGTATTCACCTGATATGACTGGTGCCAAGCTCGTGTTTGGTATTTTATGGAAGAGAATATGTTTTTCTATTAAAATACGGCACTCTTATGTCTCCGGGAACGATGATACTCATTCAGAATCCAAATTTGAACAGGCGCTCACCGGAGCTTCGATAAAACGTAGAGGCGTCCATCTTGAATGCGTGATTTTATTCATGCTTCGAGCTCCTGGTACTAGATGGCGCCACATAATGGCTAAAAATGTCTCAAGTATAAGCCGCAGCAGCGCGAGGTGTCATTTATGGCTTCTAGCGCGAACAAAAAGGCTAAAACGATTGCGTGTACATACGGAGACACAGTGACTGAAAGGGCTAAGTTGTTGTTTTTGACCGTTGTGAGTTGCGGTCCTTTTGCACTGTGTAAAGCGCCGTTCACACATATGCAACCGAGTAAGACCGAAAGAGATCAGACCGGTTTTTAAGCCTCTTGCGACGTCTTAGGACCGGATGCGCTGCAGCGGAGCTGGTACTGAGACGTCGCAAGAGGCTTAAAAACCGGTCTGGTCTCTCTCGGTTGCATATGTGTGAACGGCGCTTTATCGTCTTCACTTAAAAAAAAAAAAAAAAAAAATTGCATTGACATTGCACGACTTAACAATAATTACAATAATTTATTTTCAACTTTTGACGAGCAATTTTTTCTCAGTTCTCCTGCGAAAACGACGGTCGCTTCCCGCAATGCTTGAATAGAAAATGCTGTAGCATCGCGATCCACAGGATTGCAAGCGACCTCCGCACTTCCCCGTGCTCCGTTGTTCAGCAGCGCCACGAGTTGCGTAGTGAATTTGACAGCAATGTGAAATGCGGGACAGTTTGAAGATTTTGGTATTTCTTGCGTGACGCGGGACACGAGCCCTCAATGCGGGGCAGTCCCGCGAGTCGCGGGACGGGTGGTCACCTGAGCGTTCGCTGTGGCGATTTCCGATAATTTCAAGTTGCTGACGTGGACATCTATACTTCGTTTCACCTTATCTGCGAGCGAAGCCAAAGCTAGAAGCGCGAGACCAGCGCTTTTTGCGTTTCTCCCCAGCTCGCGCGCTCGAGCAAAGCCTGAAAGCACGGAGCTTTCGTGCTCGCGCTTCCAGCTTTGCCTTCGCTCGCACATAAGGTGAAACGAAGTATAGAAGCGAGTGGCTAAACAAAAACGACGTTTCATTCCTCTGCAGATGTGTTCTATTTTAAATTGGCTTTAAATCGGTTGTGCCTTCCCAGGCGGTACCGACAAAGGTATATTATTTTATAATGATTTTTTTCCTCACTTTAATTTATGCAGATGTGTTCGAGTTTCCGTCCCGGACGCTGACGCTACTCTACCTGGGCGGAGACGGCGCACACGATGACAGCTTTGTCCTCGATTTCTTCCAGGAGGAGTGCCCGGACACTCGCTAGAGTCGAGAAAGTAAATAAAACACACTGCGGCGTTTACACCTCGCCCATAGAAAAAAAAAAAAAAAAAGTTGTTGTACAGTTTGACATTTTGTTTGTCAAGAGGCAAAGATTAACATTTCCGATGTTATTCTCCGACACCTTTCGGCAAATCTCACGTCTCATTCTGCACAAGACCGGCGATGTGGAGCACTCGTGCGATGCGACTCGCACCGCGCTTTTCTCCGCGATGGTCGCTTTTGCGATGAAAGTTTTCACGCGAGCGCTGCACATCGCCGGTGCGGACGCCTTTACTCTGACAACGCTCCACGCATGAATGTCGATGGCATCTTTGTCTCTTTTGCAGGCGCCAGCTATGTTCGACGCCTAACGGAGTACGCGATGCATTGTGGCGGGTGAATCGGGTGTTCGCGAACACCTGTAGGGGAGTTCCGTTTTCCACCCGTAATGATACATTACGTTTCGCACCCTTTGTTGGAATTTGTTATACCAAAAGCGGAGTATCGGCAATATCCTCGAGCGAAGCCAGGAGCCACATATAAAATCCCGCTCTCCTATGCTCTATTTACACTGTTTTATTGCCACTAAATACATAGAGACCGTGGGACGTATTTGCCAAAGTAAAATATAAACGTCTGTTGACGGAAATATTTTCTGTCAATGTTTCTATACCTTGCTTTTTATGAAGGCAATGGATCTGGCCGGAAATCCTTTGAAAATTACGTCCTCTTCGAGTAGATATAAACATGTCAAACAGTGACGTGTGAAAACGAGCGTGAAGCTACCTATTGTCAATCTAAATCAACAGCGCCTGCTGGCTAGTATTGAAAGAGCCGGAAATCGTTAACTATAGCGATAACAAAACAGGGCACAAAAACACGAAGACAAGCGAAATGAGTACACAACGTTCCATGTCAGTTGTGTTCGTGTCTTTGTGCGCTCTTTTGTTATCGTTGGACATGACCCACCTCGCCCACAGCGGCTGTCGAAACAGCAGGTCCGATCGCCAATACGCACGGGCGCTTCCAATATTCACTGCAATAACGTCGAGCTGAACGGCACGTGTTACTTGTAACCTTATAGGTTCTTCTGACCATGGGCGTACCAAACGGGGGGGGGGGGGGGGGGGGGCCAAGGCCCCCCCACCCCCCCGTGTGGTAGCCCATGGTCAGGAAGAACCTATATAAGGTTACAAGTAACACGTGCCGTTCAGCTCGAAGTTATTGTGCAGTGAATATTGGAAGCGCCCCGTGCGTATTGGCCTTGTCCCCCAGCTCTCAGAGTAGGGGCACGGTAAGTGTTTTGCCCCCCCCCCCCCCCCCCCCCCTGTGAAACAGCCGCACTGGGCAGGGCAAACACTGGCCGGCGGCGCCCAACGAATAACAAGGGACACCGCCCCGGCCCGGGAAAGGGGGGGGGGGGGGGGTTGCGGGGGCAGGGGGGATCTGGCTTTGCACCCCACTCAAAAAAAAGTGGTACGCCACTGCCTTCTGACCCTAAATACGTCGGATGCTGCGAGCCATCGGAACCAATCCAAGGCCATTTGAGTTACGTGACCTTGGAGGAGGAGGGGAGGAGGGGGGGGGGGGGGGGGGGGGGGGGGGGCCGTAGTGACGGGCGGAGAGCGTACGTGCTGCGTTCACAGAGCTGGATTGGCTGAAATGGCTGGTAGAGGTCCGCTGCCGTCCGACGTAAGGTGAAAAATAGTATAGGGTCGACCTCTACTGCAAATTACCGCTATGTAACGATGCCCTTGCTAATCAACTGATCAGCTACGAGCGACTAGTCACGCTTGATTGTACCCTCTTTGCTGCTCCCACACCCGGACAAGCTCCACCGGGTCCTCAAAGCCATGGGCCGCAATGAGGCCCACAAAGTCTCCCCTATCGCTGGGCTTGCCCCAGAAGCGGAAGGCATCGCTGTGGAGCGGCATCAGCCGGGCCTTTAGCGCCACAATGCCCAGGAAGATGTCATCGAAGCGGAACCGACGCGTGTACCGCGCCACGCGGTACAGGTCCTTTAGGGCCGGCTGCGACAGCACGAAAGCGCCTGCCGTCACGTAGGGCGGGAACCTCGAGTAGGGATACTCGGACAAGGACAGGTACCACTTGCTCCAGCGGTGTCGCATGGGCCATGATCCCTCGAAGACGAAGCCCGCCCAGAGGCGGCCGTCGGGCGCCGACACTCGCTGGGGTGCCTCGTCATCCTCCTGGGCCACGGCCGAGAAGCCCCAGGGGTTACGGACGAACTTCAGCAGGTTCTTAACAGACACGTAGTAGTCGTCGTCCACGAACAGCACGAACTCTGCACTCGAACAGTAGTCCACGACCCATCGGAAGCCCTGCATCATCTTGATGGTGTTGTTGTAGTACGAGTCCACGAAGTCCGCCTGAACCAAATCGCCGTGGAGGGCGTACTCGGAGTCCACAGCGTCCTGCGTCGCAGGATCGTCGGCGTCCACGCCGAGCACGAAGACGCATCGAATCGGGACGTCCGAGAAGCGCTTCTCGTAGCCCCAGCTGTGGCGGATGGCTTCCCGCCGGTCCCGGTGAGATAGTGCCGATTTTACGACTAGCAGCAACTTGACACGCGCGGGTGTCTTGGACTCGCGGCTCTCTCGGCATTTGTACTCATTGCGGATCTTGAAGCGATAACGTTCATACTGGTTCAGCACGGAGTAGGGCGGTTGACCGCCTTCGTCGAGCATTCTAATCAACTCGCGCGTGTCCACTTCGAGCGGATAGGTGAACTTGGAGTATGGAGTTTCCAGCAGGAAGTCGACGATACCGGCGTGGTTCAGCAACCAGATTACCAGCGCAAATGCCAGCAGGGCCTTAGCTTTGAAAGACGTCGAAGAACGACGACATCGCAGCAGAGGAGACATTGCTGCCTCGCACTTTACACGGCAAGACGTGCCGGAGGTGTCACCGGGAAAATGGGGGGCGAGCTGGGTCCATCCGGACTTGATGCCGTCTTCGCCAGCGGCGGCTACTATGGTCATCGTTCCTGTACCGTCGCTCTAGTCCAACGCACGGGAACCATGAACCGGTGTGGCGGGCGCCTCGGCGTCATCGCAAATTCAGTTAAGAAGCACATCAAAGTCACCAGAATGCACGATACCTGGCTGCCGAGGTTGAAGATCTCCACCTTCGCCAAGCATGTGCGAAACTGGCGAAACTCCCGAAACGCAAATCAAGCCGTGGCGACATACCGCGGTCAGGAAGGCAACTACGTGCAACTGATTCCCATACTCGTCCCTGGATGGCGCCACGGAAACCCAGAATTCCGCTTATGCTAGACTTTTGGTCCTTCTGGTCGACGCGGTCGCTGCTACCGAAAAATCCTTCCACCGTGCCGTAATAATAAGAATGTATGCTGCTTGAAAACCCTACGGGGCTCATGGCAAGCCAAGAAAGAGGTAAGATCAACGCACTTGCAGCCAGCAGGCGGTGGCTGGAAGCCCACTTGTTCCGATTCCTTGTTGCCATTAGGTTCACTGACCCAGTATCGGGCTGACGTCCTTCAAGGGCGACCATGTATGCTGCCGCTCCAGAAGTCATCCAAGGAGCGCGGAACAAAACAAACAAAAGTAGAACATCTCGCGCGTGATGTACTTTCACGAGCAGCTGGGGGGCGGAGAGTTGCAACAAACACGGTTTTTAAGACGATTTCGTCGTCATTCGCGCGGTAGCTTCCTAAACGCTCTGTCAACCGAGTGTGTGTCCGCTGCGATCGCTCTCGATCTCGATATGCCGACACCTACTAGACGCCCCTGTTCGAAGCGAACCGTTGCCGGGCTTTGCGAACGACGTGCGCGATCGCGTTTGAAACGTCGCTCGAAAATAGGATCCACGTCCTAAGCGCGCGGTCGGTGTCTGTTTACTTCGACGCTGGTCGCTTGCTCGGGCTTAGGCTTAGTAGGGAATTTCGTGGCTTCCGATGATCGTGCCCCTTCTGTGCGCTTTATTTCTCTATTTTAATGGTCGTTCCAACACGTTTAGCCGTCGTGACACACTGCACATCTCGGGAGTTTCGACAGGGCCCAAGGCAACGCGTATGTTGTTTTTCTTTCGAGTATGCGTTTTAAACTGACGAAGAAAAAACAATAACAAATATGGAACGCCTCTCTGCGGCAGGAGTGCCGCAGAGGGACGTTTGCGGTAGTCTCAATATCGGAAAGCCTTACAAGCCGACATATCAGCTGATCTCTCGAAATCATTTTATCCGTGCTCGCCTGTCTGTCTGTGGTTCATTCGGTCGCTGCTTGTCGTTTTGTCGAAGGGGAAAAGAGCAATCACCTGCATTACTTTCTCCGAGATGGCGACACCGGACCATTTCGTCGATTTCGTCGCTTCGTGCTGCCTGCATCTCGGCGAACTCGGAAAGGCACGTGCGGCACGTGAAAGAAAGTTTGTTATGAGGAGGAGATGGCAGTCTGCTAGAAATGACGTCACAAGTTTTGCTTGACGTCGAAAAAAAGGTCCAATAAGTTTGCAAAAGCGATAATGGTCTGGCACAGCTGCTGGGTATGCACGTTTCCGGCATGTTGCGCGTGACGTCACGGAGCTTTCTTTTGCTTTTCGAACCTCCGCCGCCTCCGCCGCGGCCGTGCGAAGTCGCAGGCCGAGTGTGCGTCGACGCAGCAAGCCGGCCGCAGTACCTGTACTACGCGGAGCAGGGGAGCGGTTGCGGACCCGATTTCAAGGCCAGCCGGCGATGGAACCGACGATGGAACGATGGGGTACTGCCGGGGGAAGGGGGTTCGCGGGCGACGAGCGGGTGGCGAGCGGGCAGCTTGCTAGCAGCATCGCGGATCGCGCGTGGGAAGCGGCGCGTTCGCTCGTTCGGTCCTGGCAGCCGCGCAGCCGCGGGTCGCGACTCTCCCCAGACAAAAACCAGCCGTCTCGTGACGTCTGCGCAGTAGTGGGATGAGCATTGTTGGGAGTCGCCGTGGTTGCATCACAGTGACCTCGAGGGTTGGGAGAGTTGAATAACCGAATGCGGCGATTATCAAAAGAAGCAGATACCCCCCCCTCCTCTTAGAAACGCCGGGCCCCGCCGGCCGCGGAATATGAGGAACCCCACAGTTGCGAAAGGATCCCTTTGGGATGGTTTCTGCGCCCGGGATGCGTGAAGGGCACTGGGCTAGCGCGAGTTCTCGCTCAGCTCCGTTCCAAGGTCGGCCAGTGCCAGCTGTTTGGCCGCGCCGATAGGTTATCGCGGAGGAAGTCAGTAGGGCGGTTCGCGCGTCGGTCCACATGTCCCATTTCGGAATTGGGCGTGGACGGGGTCCCGATGGGGGACCGAGGTGGGGGCGGCGTCGCTTCTGCGACCGGCGGCCGCGTTGCCCCCCCCCCTTCTCGGGAGCACCCGCGGTGGTTGCCGTCGTGGGAGGCGGTGATGCGCGCTGCTTGACATGCCGCGCTCCCGAGCGCTCGGACGGTGACGTCGCGCGACGGCCTTGAGCGCGACAAGGCCAGGGCCGCGGAAAAGGGGGGCTCTGGCGGGAAGAACAACCCGTGGCCGGAGACCGCCTGGCTCCCCCGCGCGAGCCGGGCCCCAGTCGCAGGGGCCGGGACCCCCCCTCTCGCGGCGGGCTTGGACCCCGGGCCTCTCGGGACCCGGGGTTCGGTCCCGCGGCGACGTGTCCCTCCCAAGGCCGCCCCCTGGCGCCCCTCCAGCGGCGACCGCTAATTATACGCGGCGACGGGGTAGCGGTACGGGCGCCGTGGAAGCGGCAGCCGGTTGTTGCGCACCTGTTGCCTGCCACTCGCGCCGCGGCGGCATGTACAAGAAGGAGCGACCCAAGCTGTCCGTGACCGCGCTGCTGTACGGGTCGGGCGTCGGACCGCCGTCGCCGTCGCCCTGGGGTGCGCCGCCGGGCGCCGCCGGTAAAGAGGGGGGGGAGGGGGCACCCCGCGGCGCGGCACGGGATCCTGACCGGGGTCCGGCCTCGTTGCTTACGCAGCGCCCTCGGCGGGCCTCAACGGCAGTCCCTCGTCCAACGGCGTGAGCAGCAGCCTCGCCCAGCCATCCTTCCTGCTGGGCGGCTACGGCGGCGGCGGTGGCGGCGGGGCCCCGAGCTCGGTGAGCCAGCGCGGCGATCTACGGCCCCTGGTTGACCCGGGGCCCGCATTCGCGCAGGGCGGCTCTTCGCGCTACCCGCCCAACCACCCCCTCAGTGGGTCCAAACACCTCTGCTCCATCTGTGGCGACAGGGCGTCGGGGAAGCACTACGGCGTGTACAGGTGAGGGCACCACCGCTTTCCCTGCACGAATAACGAGGCCATGGCACTTGATTTTCTATGCTGCCTACTGAAGGCCTGCACTTCAGTTGGGACTCCGGTGACTCAGTCGGTCTCAGCCGCTGGTGCATCACTTGTGTCCAACCTGTGCCCGGTGCTGACCCTTAGTAGGGGACGTAGAATACAGGCCTACAGCCTTCCTATCCAGGATTCATGGGAGACTCACCGAATGGGAAGGTGGTGCAGCACCCTGCGGAGGAGGGACCACTATCCTGAGTATGTCAAGGTGTGCGGTGTCCTCCTACGGTTTGTGTCGAGAATTGAAAGAGTGGATGCTACGAGTACAAACTTGTGGCGTCGACAGGTGCTGCCACTGCTGCGTGGTATAGGCACGGCTACGGTGAAGGACGCTTTAACTTTCTCTGCACCACACGGTAGAGAGTGCCACTCCGAGGGACCTGTGGAATGTCGCAAGTGTATAGAGCGGATTGTTTTTGCGGTTGTTACTTGACATAGGAAATTTTATGCATCCTGTACTCCGTACAGATCAGGAAAGGCTTTGAGCGTGTACCTTTAGCTTCGGACGTACCCCTGTCCCGTCGAAGTGCAAGCATCTGTCAAAGCTACGAGTTTGCACGCGTGCCAGGCGAGCTTTTTCGCTTCGAACCGTGCAGCGGGGCGGCGCTCCGCTCATCTGTGTTCGGCTCGGTGCTTCACCTCGCATTCGGCGAAGTCTCCTAAATTGGCGGGGTCGTTACGCACCGCCCAGCACGGCCGTGGCGAGCGTTCCCTTTGACCGACCGTCTCTGCAGCTGTGAGGGCTGCAAGGGCTTCTTCAAGCGGACGGTGCGCAAGGACCTGACGTATGCGTGCCGGGAGGAGCGCAACTGCATCATAGACAAGCGGCAGCGCAACCGGTGCCAGTACTGTCGGTACCAGAAATGCCTGTCGTGCGGCATGAAGCGGGAGGCGGTGCAGGAGGAGCGGCAGCGCACCAAGGACCGGGCCGACAATGAGGTGGAAAGCACGAGTGGCGGCGCCCCGGCGGAAATGCCGCTGGAGCGCATCCTGGAGGCGGAGCTGCGGGTGGAGCCCAAGGGGGGCTCTGCCCCGGAGTCCCAGGACCCTGTGAGCAGCATCTGCCAGGCGGCCGACCGCCAGCTGCACCAGCTGGTCGAGTGGGCCAAGCACATCCCTCACTTTGTGGAGCTGCCCCTGGAGGACCGCATGGTGCTTCTCAAGGCTGGCTGGAACGAGCTGCTCATCGCGGCCTTCTCGCACCGCTCCATTGGCGTGCGGGACGGCATTGTGCTGGCCACGGGCCTGGTGGTGCAGCGCCACAGTGCCCACGGGGCAGGCGTGGGCGCCATCTTTGACAGGGTGCTCACCGAGCTTGTGGCTAAGATGCGCGAGATGAAGATGGACCGCACGGAGCTGGGCTGTCTTCGGGCCGTCGTGCTCTTTAACCCGGGTGAGGTTTCACTTTGTTCCTTTGTTTGTTTTATTTCATTTTATATGTCGCGATAGGCCCTTTGCGAAATTCGGTCTGGCCACCTCGATAACTATCATCACCTACATGCATATAATCTGTACAGGCTAATAGCAGCTTTTTGATGGCTAATGAAGGAAGAATTTGAAGACGGGCATCAATGCAGGGCCTGAACATTCCAGACGTTTGTCCGCTGTATTATTGTTCGATGTCAGCGTGACGAGCCATGCATTTACCCAATACACTGTGCATCTCTTCAAATATAGGTTTTTGGACAGTGGCCATTACCTGTATATTTATTTCTTTTACCCTCAAAACATAGGCATTATAAGGGGGAGAAGGGAATAAAAAACAATAATGAGGGCAGTGTATACGGTTGTTAAACAGAGAACTACTAGTTAGCAAAAATACGAAAGTGCAGTCAGTAATTGATGTCAGCGACTCTTGAGGCTCTGGGAATAAGTGCTCCCCAAAATGAGTTAGGCTGATAAAACGGGACACTACTTTGTTACTTTGTGAAGATGATAAAGTCGTGCAGAATCAAACAGTGGTGGAATTACCGAGCCTTGAGCCAAGGACATGGTCATAGATTTGATGACAAAGACAAACACGAGATTCTGGGACGATGTGTGAGGTTTGGAAGGAATAAAGTGTTTTCAGTTCACATTAGGACTTGCGGTGCCGTTGTATTTAGCTTGTAGAAAACAAGCAGATTTGTTGGGAGCAACTTCAAGTGAGCGAGATATCTGGTACTGCAATCTCAGATGGGGTGTTGCATACTCGAGTTGAGGCTTCACCAATGTTTTATAAAGAAATAGACTTAATGATGAAAGGGCTAGACAGAAGTTATGTTTAAGGTAACCAAGCATTTTTGTTAGCATTGTTAATTACATAATTTAGATGCAGCTTCCAGGAGAGATTGGCACTTAAGATCACACCCAGGTACTTAAAAGAGCTTACAAGCTATAATGATGTGTAGGTGTAGTTAAGATGATAAGCAGCAGTGAAGTTATCTTTCCGGGCTATGCACATTATTTTTTCCATTAGTTAACGAAGCGATGCGAACTGAAGTTCGCATTGCAGGAAAATGGAATCTAAATCATCTTGTAGTTGCTGCGACCCTGGGTCACTGGATATAATTTGGTAAATAGCGCAGTAAATAGTGTGATTGAAGAAGAAACCACTCCGTGCAAGTCCTCAAGGCATATAACGAGAGTAATGGACTTAAAATGCACCCTTGAGGTAGGTCAGGAGAGATGGATGCAAAGAGTTGATACCATTACGCGTTATAAACTGTGAACAGTTTGTTAAAAACTATACCTGCCAGTTAGACATGTTTAGTCAGTGTTAAGTTTGTCTAGGATTAAGCTATAGAAACCTGTGTAATACCTTATCCAGAGCCTAAAAAAAGATAGTCTTTTTGAGGTTTATGATCAAGAGCAGTACCAAAATCAATAATGATACAAAGAAGTAAGTTTATTGGAGAAATACTCCCTAAAGCTGTGCTCAGCCGAAGAAAAATATAGAATAAATATGGCGTGAATAAATTTTTTTTTGTTCAACGGATACCGTAAAATACCGAGCATCTGCCCGTTCCACAATAAGCGCGCACCCCTAAATTTTTTTTAACATTTGGGAAAATACAGAATACATATCGTTGATCTAAGGGGTGCCCATTTTCTAGTTTTACTCAATCATCTCCAAATCTTGAGTGGGTGCTTGCTTAAGATTTTGGGGGGATGGAATAATGCTTGATAAACTGAAATACAAAATAACATGGTGTAGCAACCTGCCAAACACATTCTAGTAACAAGCAGACAAGTGATTAAAACTGGTCGCTCAATTGATAAGCTGTATACTCAGTATCTTTTTTACCATAGGCTACTAGATGGGCGATCTCCAAAAAAACAAATGTACTAGCTTAAGTGTTGCTACTTTGTTGAGAGACAGTAGCTTTCGCTCGCCACCTGTTCAAGAGGAGAAGGCTGGAAACAGACCTGACTCTGCAAACTAAGTGTTGTTTGTTTGCTCGATTGACAGAGGCTTGATGCTTACATCGCTGTCCATGACATTCTACAGTTTTGGACTGGGGAGTAGTGTTTGATATATGCCAACACAACCGCATTCCCATTGTTGCGCCAAAGGTCTGCGGGAAGCGTCCCGACAATGCGCTTTTGTGTTGTTATGCCATCTAGAAGTTGAGAACGTTTTCTTAATTCCTTCTAGTTGGGCAAGCTGGGGCTGGAAGGACGTTAGAATGCGACTAAATTTCGGCAGAAACGCGTTGGTACCGACTACATAGACTATCAGGTGATGGCACGTTGCTAGCATCTCCTATACTCCGTTTTACCTTACGTACGGGCGCTACAAGCTATCCTAGCCAATCCCGGTCTGTGGACGTAGCCTGTGATACGCTTTCCACGCGTTGCTGTGCCCCCTCTTAAAGGTCACGTGACACTCGCACGACCTTGTATTGGCTCCGATAGATTGTAGGATCTGCTGCGCTCGTACGTAAGGTGAAACGGAGTATAGGCCATTTTTGGGTTTTTTATTTTGTTACATTGCATTGTGACTCATCTGCCACCAGATGTAGATGGGCACTTTGGTGCTAGCCCGTCCTAAGACAGCTTTAAATTTTGAGTGCTCGAGGCCGTTTGCTTGGCAGGAGGTGCGGACGGCATCGATGCCGACGTGATCGATGCCGACGTGATTCTGTGTAGGCTGGAGAAGCCTGCCTCAAGTGTTCACTTTTTTACACTTCAGAATTTAAATTCGGTGCATAAAATGAAAATGCAATGCATTTCTCTTCAAAGCTTTGCAGGTTACCTTAAAGGGACACTGAAACCCCCCCAAAAATTTTTCGATTTATTACAGTGTCAGAAGACTACCCAATAAATATTTTGCTACAGCGTCACATATATTTTTAATAAAGTCAAAAATAGCAACTGCTCAAAACTGAAACCGAAACTGAACTGGGGAGGAAGAAGAAATATGGAGGAGGAGAGAGGTGGCAGAAGTCCCGTGGCTGTGATATTTTTTTTCCCCCAAACAACGCACTTGCAGCTTTTTAGAAGCCACAAAAAAATGGGTATCATATTTCTTTTCTATTTTTAATATTGTGTGTGTGCCTTGGTGACCTATGGCTTTGATTATATTTGGTGGTTGTGTCTAGACCATAAAAAACGGCACATGGCCAAGGAGAAGAGAGTGACTTGAAAGTAAACATCTTCGACAGAAATCTGTCTGGTTTGGGGAAACAATCCAAAAAAAGAAGAAAAAAAAAACTCAAACCAAAAATTGTGAAACAAACAGTTCCAAACGTTTCGGGGTCGACTTGACTCCTTCTTCAGGGGGTGACTAAATGAAATGGGACAGCGAGAGCTTCGACCTCTTCTTCCTCTTCTACCGAGTTGATGTTTTGTTAACGTGACGCAGGCCATGGACGTGAATAGATGGCAAGGCTCCGAGGGACCTGTTTTTTCCCCGGTGTGTCCTGAATATGCCACAACTCCAAGAACAGACGTTTTCGGATATGTGGCTTCGTGTCTATCACGTGCGCGTTCCCGAAGTCGATCCAATGATCAAGTACCTCACAATGTTCCTCGACGGCACTACGCTCGCTATTGAAATTGCACACATCGTTCTGGTGCTGGCGCATGCGTTCGGGAAAAGATTTAGTTTCACCGATGTAGGCAGTGGGGCACTCTGCACACGGTATCTTATAGACCACGCCTTGTGGTTTCTCTTTTGGAAGGCAATCCTTTGGCCTTAGCATCAGCCGTCCTAATGTTGACACTGGCTTGTGCGCCACTTGAATC
Source organism: Ixodes persulcatus (assembly GCA_013358835.2). Taxonomy (NCBI): domain Eukaryota; kingdom Metazoa; phylum Arthropoda; class Arachnida; order Ixodida; family Ixodidae; genus Ixodes; species Ixodes persulcatus. Next base: position 486,243 of record JABSTQ010010006.1, on the reverse strand, counting down.
CCTTCTTTTCGGAGCATGCGCGCCAGTGTCTCGCTCGTCCCTTTTACATAGGGCGCGTGCAACACTGTCGACGGGCGACGCGTTGAACAGAACTCCTTGTGTTGTCGTTTCTTTGGAGGTGAGCAAGGATGGTCTGTTTTTCCTTTCTTCTATCCTTTTCCGACGAGCAAATGGTCATTGCTCTAGACAAGAGAGTAGAGACCACTGACGCCTTGTGCCTCACTGGGTGGTTCGAGTCAAAATCGAGGTAGCGTCCGGTGTTTTTTGGTTTCGTTTCGACCGTGAATCTGAGCTTGTCCCCTTGCCTTTTTACCAGAGCATCGAGGAACGGCAAAACTCCATTTCTCTCGTATTCTACAGTGAACTGGATGGCCGGTTCTATGGATTTCAAGTGTGCGAAAAAGTGGTTCACCTCTGATTTCTTCACGATGCAAAAACAATCATTTACATAGCGCATAAATTCTTTTGGCCTGTTGGCGAAAGTGCTTAGCGCCCTCTGTTCAACCACTTTCATTGTGAGGTTTGCCGTCGTGACAGAAATAGAGGCGCCCATTGTCGTCCCGCTGACTTGTTTGAAGAGCTCACCCTTGAAACTGAAGTATATACTGCCAAGACAGAACTCGAGAAGGTGGCATAGTTCATCCACACTGAGGTTGGTTCTTGAGCCCAATGTTTCGTCTTTCTCGAGGACCTCTCTGGCTGCAGCAACTGCTAAGGGAACTGGCACGCTGGTAAAGAGTGACACAACGTTGAAAGACACCATCGTATCATCATCGCCGAGTCTCACTTGCGAGGCACGTTCCACGAAGTGGCCGGTATTCAGCACATGGGTCGGCGTATTTCCAACAAGGGGAGCTATAGTCCGGTGTAGGTAATTCAATAGCGCTTGGAGTGGTAAGGTTGTAAAGTCTACAATAGGTCGCGAGGGGACGTTAGGTTTGTGGGTCTTGGGTGGTCCGTGGAAGCTTGGCACAGAGCCATTCCTACAGATGAGATGCAAGTAAAGGGCTTTAGACTCTGAGTATTGTTTGAAAGTAGAGAGTGAGCGCGACTCAAACCGGCCAGTTCTCGTTCGGCTGTTTTCGGTCAGGAAGAAAACGAATTTCGAGCTGCGAATTGTTTTCTGGGTAGTTGGGCTCGCATATATATGTACAAATAAAAACATCAGTGTCCCCTTAAGGTTGTGTCCTTGTACGCTTCCAAGGCAGGTTAGCTTCGAGATCAATTGCTTTGTGCCATTGTCCTTGGTTGCAAGTTTCTTGGGAATGTTGTTTTAGTCAAAGTTCTACCCATTTATTTTTAAATGGTGGTGTTTATGCAAGTAGAACCTTTTTATGTGTGCCTTTTAAAAGTTTTAGCTTTAGAGTTTTTGTTTGTTCGTACCATTTTAAAAACAATAAATTTTTTTTTTTTTTACATGTGTAGTGGGGTCCAAAAAGGTTGGCATCACCAAACTTTGTCCAGAATTTGCTCCGCCCGAAGGTCTTTTGGCAGCGCTTCAGCATCCGCCTCGAACAGGGTGACAGACAGAAACGATGCATTCCTCACAAATTCGAGCAACTTCTTTTGTACCAGAAACATACCCTTTTACACCTGGTAACTTGATAATGTACTACTTATCCACACAATTGCATTTTTAGTTTATTGAGGTGTCATCCTTTTAAACTGACTGTGATTTTAATTTTTCTCTGTACCAGATTATTTAGATGAGTGCTTTAGAAAGTTTTTCTCTCCTTTCTCAGCATTAAGTTTTTCATTGCAACACAAAGTTTTGCTCTTTGGATCTTTGAACCTAGAACTTAGATCTGAATACTGTTTTCAAAGGCTTTTAACTCTCGAATTTTTTTTAATTGGCAATATTTTAAACAGTTTATTTCTAATTAGCAGTAAATAAGTTTTCACATGTGATAATTTTTTTTGGAATGATGCTAAAGTCATAAGACTGGTTTTGTTGCTCTCTTCTGTTTGTAGAGCATGCAGACATATTTTGTGCCATAGTTCTTGATGGAGATATTTTTAAAATGTTGGGCAGAAACATTTGTGGTGAACTGAGATTTTTTCAACAACTGTGATAGATCAGAAGCAAATAAGCTCTCTAAAGAGAACACTAGTGCAAAAATGATCTTCTATACTTTCAGTAATGTTTTGGAATATAAAATATTGCCTGCCTAGCGTAACTAACAGATATTTTTCTTGCCACACGTTTTATGAAAACTTAAGTATGTAATTTCTCAAGTTTATAGGTGAAAAATATGGAAAAGTGTGTTGCACGGAAAAAAAGATAAAATTAACACGTTTTTCAGACTTCCATCCATTTCAGGCATCACCAACAGCTGGCAGGCCCAGATAAATGTAGTTGCGTTAGGCTTCCTTCTAGCTATTAGCGCTGCTCTCTATGCTCAGCAACAGCACAGGCGTAAAATTCTATGAAGTCTGCGAGCAAAACAAAGAAATTGACATTGGCAATGTGGTAGAAGTTGCCACATGCTTTGAATGTGCACTATCGGGGAAAAATGAAATACGAACAGAGGAGCGCATGGCTCGCGGTACGGGCTGTGCCACCTGGAAATGAGCCTAGGGGCGAGGGTGTGTGGCCTACCTCGATGTGTAGCTCGCCGCTAGTAGCAGCTAGAGCGTGCGCTGGCTGAGCACGCGCTCCAGCTGCTTATAGCGGCAAGCTTCCTCGCGTTGCACGCGTCGAGCGAGCAACGATAGCGGTGATAGCTTTCAGCGTGCTAAGAGGCGCAATGCGGAAGCTTGGAAAGTGCCGAGCGAGGGGCATATACACATCGGAGTAGGCCACACGCCCTCGCCCCTAGGCTCACTTCCAGGCGGCGCAGCCTGTACTGCGAGCCACGCGCTCCTCTGCTCGCATTTCATTTTTCCCCGGTAGTACATAGGGATAGCAGCAGCTTCAAATTCCTAATTAGGTGGGTGAACAGGTGCATGCATTCTCAATTTTTGGAGGGTATGGAACTGGAGTGCCAATGAAAACAGGTGATCTAGGGGCCACTATAGTCGGCTCACATTATCCATTATCTTCTTTTCCCTTTTTATGTTTTAGTGGCTTAGCATCAAAATGTTTCTGCTCTGGCAAAAACAGAATCCTGCATTAGAGGACTGCCATTCAAACTTGGCACTGCTGGCATTGCCCTCTTTTCTTTTTTTTTATGCTCATTGACGTAATAAAAGCTAGATATTTAGAAATGTACTAGTCTCGAAATAATAATAATAATAAATTTATTTGGCTCTGGAGAGCCGTGGTTCTTTTGTCACTCAGCATAACGAGGTCTCCGTGTGCGGCTTTAGAGAGCAGGCAATTTTGATTCTATTTTTTGACGATGAAACAAAATTACCGCAAAAATGGTTTAAAACGCTACCACTTTTTTTAAACTGGTCACTTTCAGTTGGCCGAGCATGTGCATATGGAGGGTATTAAATGGAAGTTTTCAACAACTTAGTCTGAGCATCTACCACGAGAGAAAGCCTAAAATTGTCTGCCAGTCTCCCAGGAACTTGGTGCAAAAAGCAGCCAAATGTGAGGGAAGCCTGTAGAGATGGGTTAGCTCGTAGCTTCTTAGATAACCTTTTTCTACACTGTATAAAATGCCTCCACCTTTGGTTTTGTGCTCTACAACTGCCAAACAGTCGGATACTAAAAATGTCAGTGGGTGCTCCAGACACTGTGTATCTGCACTTCCAGAAAGGCAATCCCAAGGTATACTGGTATAGTAGAACCGGTTTAGTTAAGCCAGGTTTAGCAAGGAAACTTTTCACCATACTGTATCTCCCAAGTATGGTGCCTAGAACGCGTCTCCAACTGGTGTGTTTACCACATCCAAAAAAGTGGTCCCCCCTATTTCCACCTGATGAGGTCATAGAATGCTGTCGCCAGTCGTAATCCTAAAAAGGGACGTCGAACGTGCCCTTTTTGCAGAGGCCAAAGGCCTGCGCAGCACTGCTCAGGTGGAGGCCCTCAGGGAGAAGGTTTATGCGGCGCTGGAGGAGCACTGCCGGCAGCAGTACCCGGAGCAGCCGGGCCGCTTTGCCAAGCTGCTGCTGCGGCTGCCCGCGCTGCGCAGCATCGGCCTCAAGTGCCTCGAGCACCTGTTCTTCTTCAAGCTCATTGGGGACACCCCCATCGACAACTTCCTCCTCTCCATGCTTGAGGCCCCCTCGGATGCCTGAGGGGACTTGCCCCACCGCCAAGTCTCCTGGGGGGACTTCCCTCGCGCAGAGCTCCCCTCGTCTGTACCATAGCGCGCAAAAAAAAAAAAAATACATCCTTCACAATCCATTGCCTTCGAGACTCTTTCCCAAAGAGGGTCCCTGTGGTGTTCTAAAGGGTAACTCCGGCACATTTTCTCGGTTTTAGGTTACGACTGTTTTTAGTGAAGGAAGTGTCCCTAAATTACAAGGTGTCATTTTTTTTTCCCCCCGTGCCTCGTGTAGTTTTATAGATACCTTGTCTCAAAATCTTTTTTTCGGGGGTCTCCGGCGAAACCAAAATTACCGGCTCGGGCACGATGGCAACACTTGTGATCGGCTGCATGGCCGTTGTGAGACGCAAAGTTTGTGCCACAGTTCTGATCAGTCAGGTAAGATGCTACTGCTGTTCTACTTTGTTTGTTTCGTAAATATAAAATATCTGTAGCAAATATTAATACAGATTCATAAAGTTGCCGGCAAAAAACAGTTTGCCACGAACGCAGGCTCTTGCCAGGCTCAAAACAAGCCTCCCCCCCCCCCTTCCTGAGAAGAACAACAGTCTTGGTGGTGTGCAATCCATGTCGCAGGAGCATTGTGGAAGCTAATCGTAAGCTCGTGGTGAGCAGGAACGTACTAAGCTTTGGCTGCTAAAGTCCCTGGATCCTGGGAAAGTAGCGCCAAGCTCCCCGTGTGACCGTCATTTTGGTTCATGAAATGAGCCAATCTAAATTCGCTGGCGACGGGTAGCTTTATAGACTTTTCTTCAATACCGAGATTTTGTTACTCACACACTAGCAAAACACGTGCACATCTTTGCACCGCCCCTAGATGCGGTGACTGCCGCGGCATTGAAAAGAAATGCTTCCTGTCTTTGAATATGCAAGGACAACAATACCATTGTAAGTGATCTGGGGAGAGAAGCATGACTGAGAAGTGGATTGCATGCAAAGACAAAGACTATTATATTAGCGAGGAACGCTATCAGTACGATGGTGCTCCATAGCGATCTTGGCGTGACTGGATCCAGCGACTTTAATGGCTGCCAGTGAATGCCACCTTTGGGACCACGACTCGGTTCAGCGAGTATGAAGTCGATCTGTGTGCAATTGTTCAGAAGCACTTGCAAACTACAGCCGCCAAAATGTAGGACAAGCAGAACTAATCCTCCGAGACAACTGAAAACTCTGCAGGAACACGTGTAGAAAGAAGTGGCAGTACGAACATGACATTGATGCACAAGGTTGCTCGACAAACAGCCAATCCAATGAATGCCCACCGAGAAGCTGGTGGTAGCATTTTTAATATTGATTTTAGGGTGGATCGTGGTTTCCCATGAGTGTACAGTTGAACCTCGATTTAACAAAGTCACCGGGACCCGCTAATTACTTCGTTAAATCGGGAACTTCGTAAAATCAAGGAAGGGAGACCTCGTGCACAGGCTGCGCGGGGAATCGGAATTTATTCGTTAAATCGGGAAATTTGTAAAATCAGGTTTCGTTAAATCGAGGTTCAACTGTATAATATTTTGGCAATGCTTGTATTTAATCTCTGTAAATTGACATCAATCATTTATTTTGGTTCGCTGCGTCCTACAGCACTGCATTAACGCTGCACTGTGCATGTGTTAACTGGCCTTTATTTGGTTCTCGAGTTTGAATTGAACACCTAGAACAATGCCGCAGTGCTGTACTTTCTGCATCTCCCAGTGAAGGCCCCTGCAGGGCATAGGTCGGAACCCAAGTGGTGCGTCGACATTCAGCTAATCGTGGTCATACCGATTGAAGTCGAGTCTCTTCTGAATCTTGACGGTGCTGGTTATCTACTGTAGTCGGTGAAAGGTCAAGAACGAAGTGGAAGCTCCTCCCACCTCTTTCCACTTTAGTAGAGCGAACGCTGGAGAGGAGGTGACCTCCTGTCCACCATTCACTCCGCTGAAGCAGAAAGGGGTGGGAGGAGCTTCCAGTTCGTTCTTGACCTGTCACCGGCTATAGGTGCTGATCCATCTCTGCTAAAGCATTCTTTAAATTGTAGGGAGCCACCAGCTGAGAAGCTTAAAATTGTATGTAATGCATTTACAATTGTTAAAAAAAAAAAAATATATATATATATATATATATTGTGATAAAATGTCTATTCAATGATGGGCGGGAATCACGAGGTTGGTTGACTTGTTTCCTGGCGAGCTCCTCGTGTGTTGCATCCTGAAATGTATCTCGAAAGGTTGGAGGTAGGTTTTGCTACAAACTATAGGGTGTCTGAAATGCCAAGGCTCGATCTAAAATGGGCCGTAGAAATCTGCGCCTGCACGTAGCAATCTAAACCTTTCATCAGAGGGGTATTTTACAGGTGGGTTTTACCTTGTAAAATTACAAAGCATAGCTCTCTTTCTGTATATAAATGGGGCCAAAAACTTTGCCAGGGTGAATGGCGGACGGCGAAGCAGACGAGAGTGTCGAGTGGCGGGTTTGGTGCACGTATTGATGGACGGTGTCGGGAACAACGTCGAAAGGTGTAGCCGATTAGCGAAAGAAAGCAAACACGCAGACGAAATCTATCTGCTGCAAGAGCACCGTCGTTATGCAACCACGTTTTATTTTTGTTATCAATGTCTGCATTTATTTTTAAACCAAAGGTACATTACAAAAAGATTATGTTCATTTTAATAGACCACTGTCATTGCGGGCAGTCCCAATATTTTTTAAAAGCAAGCTGGAACAAGGAGGTGGCGCCATCTACCAATTTGTGCGCTAAACGCAGCCCGCCACTCGACTCTGTCATCTGCGTTGCCGTAGACCGTGGCAAGTGTTTTGGCCCTATTTTTTTTTTTTTTTTACAGAAAGGGAGCTATGTCTTGTAATTTTACAAGGTAAAACCCATGCGTGAAATACACCTTTGATGAAAAGTTTAGACTGCTACATGGAGGTGCCGATTTTTACGGCCCATTTTAGACAGAACCTCGTCATTTCAGACACCCTAAACTTATTCTGTTTACAATGGGATTGGGAAATGTTCCGGATTGGCATCCTGCTGTAGATGCTAGAGCAGCTGCTATGGAGTGAATCTGACAAATCGCGGTATCTGAGATAAAAACAACCTGCAGTCCTTTTGCTTTTGTAAAACTTGGTTCCAGCAGCAATCAAATTGCTGCTGGAACCAGTGAAATGCAAAGCGCCTTTGCATTTCACTGTATGAGCACATTCAGCCATTTTGATTTTTAAGCTAGTGAATGGGTCAAAAAACGCCAGACAGTCCGAGCCCATATTTGCAGCTAGGGGTATGCTCGCTTCACTTAACACCCCATGACAGAATCTTAATAAGTTACTTTATTATTTTTTTTCAAAGGTAGGAGCATTATCTCAATCTCTTTACTGGACACTGTCCAGCACAAACGGATAATGAACAAATAAATAGGTGGCACAACACTCGGCAGTTTGTCTGGCTTCCGACGCAGTGTTATTGGTGCAACTGTCGTAATGGGGCAAGCTTCACGGACGAGTTGCAGGTTGGCATCGTTGCACTGGGTGTGCACTAGAAGTTTCGTTGAGTGATGCGACAGCTGAATGGATGCGTCGACATTTGAAACGGCTTGCAAAGCCCCGCTCATATCGCATTGGGCAGTCTGGCAGCCGACACCCTGAGGTAGGAACACCAGTCGTGGGCGGAGCAGCCCCCGCTGCCCGGACGGAACTTGTAGCGGCTTCCCCTGGCAGGATCAAGCAGTTGGAAGGAGTCCGCGTCTTCGGCGCATGGCACCACCAGCCAGCCGGCCACACTGCTCTGCTTGCAGGGCTGGCGCTTGAACTGCACGCAATGCTCCTATTACGTAACACCAAACTGCGGTGGGTACAAAAAAAAAAACCAACCCTCCAAAATGAGAAAGATTTGGTCCATGCAGCATGTAATGTGGAAGTCATCTTCGACCTGTACAGAGTAGAAACAAATGGGTAGCTTGGCCAGTTGACAAAAGTGTAGCATTCAAGGAGAGGTCATCTAACCTTGACAAAGACAAGCGCCACCCCACCCGACAATTGATCCCTATGGAACTCCGAACGTGCCCGTTGCCTCCTTGAATTTGTACTGTAAATGTCGTGGTACTACTGGTAATTTAGTTTTCATAAATATAGTGGATTGCATGAAAATCAATATAGTCATTAGCAACAGGACGACGACAACAGCAGGATGTTCTCGTCCTGTCGCCTTCCGCTGCGCTTTGCCTGCACATACATGCTTGAGGCACACGAGGCATTGCAGCATTATCGACGCAGGACGCTCGTGCTGCAGGCAATACAACTGAAGTAATTCCCTGGAGTTGTCACTCTGACAGCGACTTCATAGTAGCGGTAAAGCAGCAGGAAGAAACGCCGCGGCATACAAGAGCGTCGCCACGAGACGAAAAAGAGGCTCGAGCACTCACGTCCGAGCGCTCCTTGGCCCTGAGGGACTTTGGCGAGTAGAACACGAGGCTGGTGCCCCTGAGCTCGACCCAGTAGCGGAGCCAGGACGAGACGGCGGGACGCCTGCCCTCCTTGAGCACGGTCTTGCGCCTCAGGCAGCCCTGGCACACCACCGGCTGCCCACAGTCCTCTTCCCAACTGCGGGTGCGGCACTCGTTCGTGCAAGCGCCCGTTATTTGCTCGGAAGAGAAATTTATCCACCCATGTGGATACTGCTCACCCATGCTCGTAATCACGTCGAGAATCATAGTAAAAAAAAGTCTGGCTTCTTGCGGAGCACTACTAATGTGGAGCAGAAGTTTGAAGTTGCGACGATGGCCAATTGAAAAAACATTGCGGGTAGACTTCGAGCCATCCAGCAGTGAGGTCTACCCACTATCTTCTCAATTAAAGCCAATCCGAGCATTACTCCATTTATTCGGTGAATTATACTCTGTTTCATGATAACTTGGCGAACTGTGGAGGCTAAGGCCCCGCGACCCAGTAAGAGCATCAGAGCGAGGCATGTGACCCGACGTCACGGGAGCATCTGTGTCACTACGCCAAATGCGAGACGCGAGGCCAGGAGGAACCGGCTGTCATCTGCTAGCTAAGAGTCGTCTGCTCCGAAACCAATCAACTTCGGGTGAACGTCGACCGCAACAACATTTCCGTCAGCTAGAATAGCGCGCACTTCGTGAACAGTTCTTGAGACAACCATACGCTCAACTTAGCCGCGAATTTATGACAGGTGCTAATGCCAGGTACAGTGCAATGTTTTGAAAGGAAACGGCCAACTACACGGCTGCAATCGCCGGCGATCGTCACCGGCCACGGCGCTACAAGGAGAAAAAAAATCGGCAGCGGATACAGATGTGGTGTTACCTTTTTGGTTTAAATATAATTGAAACACATAAATTTATGATTATTTATTCTTTATATCTTCTCGTTAGAGATAGAATCGCGCGATTTCATTGCCGGTGAAAGAAAAAAAAGCCTAGAACTACTTTTTGTTGCGGACAGTGCTATTGCTGTGGCAGTAACGAGGCCTCTGTGACCTCAACCATGGAGTGTTATCACGTGCCCTGCTCCGGCGCTCTTATTGGGTAGCGGGGGCCGCAGCCTCCACAGTTTGCCAAGTTATCGTGAAACGGAGTATGGGGTATATGTAGGTGCGTCTTAGAATAGCTATATATGTTATTTTACTTGTACCTACACATTTCAAATACCAAAAGCATTGTTTCTTCCCTTGACAACCAAGTCTTATGCAAACATTGTGCGGCGTATGAACAATGAATAAAGCATGCTTTTTTCTCGATCTGACAATGAGTATAGGTAGGTACACTGCACGACACTGCTAGTGCAAACACAATGTTGGCTCTTTTTTACACTTTACTCCGAAACGGTGTTGGTGGGCACCAAACTTTACTGTTTAGTTTTGTGCCTCAAGTGAACACTTCCCACCACAGTAGTTATAATGACAACCATCTCATTCTTAAAAAGAACCAAAAAAAGAAAACCTTTACAATTTTTTGTTTGTGTTAACAGTGTCGCACAGTGTATATGATATCTTTACCAGTCACCCACCCACGTGGCACGTTCCCGACCCACTAGACGCATTACGCATACACATGAACACTCGTCCACCCAAATGGTGTGCTATCAGCGGCTATATCGCATATTCATGCACGCACCATTCAACCGTAGTAGTACATCATTTACCCACACCGGCACACTACCCGCACAGCAAACTGTACAGATGGGTAAACTACCCATACATGTGGACATCTTGCACATTTCCGTCGACACGAGTATGTCATCCACGCACAAAAATGCACAATAGCTTTCGAAGTGACGTCTAGGTTAGGGTGCCTTCACGTGCACTTTGCTTAGGGTGGTGACATCTGGTCATTTTGTTTTGAACGAAGCACCCTGGCCTAGGCACACTGCATCTGGTAAGCCGGCGTGAGCGTGGAGGTGCCACAACCGCAAGCTCGGATGGGGCAGACATACCCCGACCCCAGTGGGGTCCCTCCAGGCGGCTCCCAGAGCTCCAGGGAGCGAACCTGGCCCACCCCGGACCACCCAAGGGTCTGGAACGGCGCATCCCCGTGGGGGCCGACCGCCGAGGTGGGCGGGTGCTCCGGCACGCTGTCGTCGATGAGCAGCCTGGTCCGATGCTCCGCAGACGGTGCCGCCGCCTGCCCACTGTAGCAAGGCAGGGGGCGCTCTAGTGTGGGCACAAGGTTTCCGCGCCGGAACGCGTCTTACTTGGATGCCAGCAGGGGTCCGCTTGTGAAGACGCTGCACACAGAAGAGAAAAAAGAGGAGGCCTCCAAAAGTGCACTCAAACATACAGGTGAGGTTTTGACTTTGTCTACGTGCGGCAGGAATTTTTACGAGGTGCGATTTTTACGAGTCTCCGATTTTCTTTGAAGTTCACGAGAGCTGCCGGGAGACGATAAGAGGTGGGCTTAGCAGGATCTCGAACTCGTCTAAAACGGTGTAAGCAAAATGCGTCTACGACTCTCGCCTTTACCGCGTCTTATATTGTCGCCTCAATATCTGACTGGCGTCATCGCAACTCTGATGCTGCTAAATGCAAATTTGCGAGCTTTATGCGCCAAACCATGGAGGTAGGAAGCTTCTGGAGGCGACACATGACGTCACCAGAGCTGAGGCTTGAAGTGTGGATGGAGTGACATGCCCCCAATGATGACCAAAACCAAGAGACGCTATTGGACAAAAAGGAGAGCCGACTTACAGCTGTTTTGGTCACCGTCGGGGGGCCCCAAGGGTGATCAAAACAGCTGCAAGTCAGCTCTCTTTTTCGTCCAATAGCGTCTCTTGGTTTTGGTCATCATTGGGCGCATGTCACACCACACTTCAGGCTTCACCTCTGGTGGCGTCATGTCGCAGAGGATGACTAGCTTCGACAACCTGGGTGTCTTTGAATGTCCAATCGAAATCTCGTTTATGCAACGCCTTTTCCGCAAAGAAGCCCCCGTCGCATTACGGACACCTCAACCGGGATTTCAACAGGCCAACCAGGGATCCGTAGGCTGGTGCTTTGCCTCGGAGACACCAAGGCAGCTAATGTAAGGCCGCTGTTGAAGATGGTGAAGATGGCTGCGGCGGACGTCTATCTTGCTGTAGCTTGCCCTGCAGCCGGCCAGCCAATGGTAACTACAACAACCACGGGTTGGGACACCATGCCAAAGGTGACGGCTGTGCTCGCTCATCTCTCCTTTGCCGGCGCTTTTTTAGCCAGCCGCCAGGATCACCGCAACGCAGAGTATTATACATGGCAGCTCCCGCGACACATTTTGATGCTGCTTCGGGGACACTCCGTGATGGACGGTGACATAGGACGCTAAAGATACCAGGTGATGTCTTTCGGACATTTATGGTCTGGAGTGATAGGTGTCCCCCATTTGTCATTGTTTGGTAAAGAAACAAATGCCTACACAATTAAAAATCGTGGTTCTTAGATTCATAAAAGTATAGACTTAGAAGGACACCCAGCAATAAAAAAAAGATTAAAAGAAACAAACCCATTTTTAACTTCTTGTCACCTTGGAAAGAAAGCAAGTTTTGCGCATAATTTGTATGCCACGTAAAATACTTCCAAAAGTTTGTTGTAAAAAAAGAAAAAAGAAATATGCTTTTTGCAACTGAAATGTGCACTTCTTGATAAAGGAACAAGTAACTGATCCTAAACACACATACAAGTATCTTTATTCATCGCATAATTTGGAAAATCAATAACACTCTGCAAGGAGCCAAGCATTCTTTTACTACGGTCCTTGAGGTGGAAACGAGTATATATAAATCTTTAGTTAAATGTGCACACTGAAAATCTTTTAAGGCATTTATGCCCCACCTATTTATATCCGAATTAAAAATAATGGCACACTGAATCGAGCAAGTGACTCATTCTGGTTAACGAATTGACGGCAACATAAAACGACTTGACGAGCGCGTCGTCAGTCTCCCCCGCTGTGAGAGAAAGGTGCCAAACTCACTTGGTGCCCAGGCTGCGTGCCTTGCGGTGTCCGGGGGTGAAGCGGGGCTGGGGCCACGGTAGGCTCAGGCCGGCCGCCGAAGCTCCAGGTTCGGGAACCGGAAGGAGGGTCAGGCTGGCCTGACGTCCCGGTGGCTCCAGTCGCAGGGACTCTCTGCAGTGCACCAACAATGCACGAGTAACACAGAGCACGACGCTGCTAGCACGGAGAAGCTAGAGTCACTAAATGTTTCTAGAGTATTGCATTTGATAGCGTCCACTGCGACTGTTCTATTTTAGCTTTGATCGGCCATGTTAGCGCCGAAATATATAGTACGGTGGAAGGGGTTTCGGAAATGTCGAGCGGACGTGCCGCGAAATAACTCCCAAGCGGACGTGCCGCGAAATAACCATCGAAGTTAGGAAGTGCCCAGGTCGGGACGCGCTACCTGAAATCACGGGTGAGACATGGTTGTATAAAAGCAATGTTAATGTGCCGCAAAACCTTGTAAACTAAAATGTTATGAAAACATCACGTGCCTATCATTCTGTACTAGTCTTCAATAAAGGTTCCTACAAAAATAACTTTTTCCGTTGGTTTTTACAGAAAAAAACATACTTTCTAAATGCTCATGGTGACCACAGTAAAAAAAGAAAGATTGAGCCGCTATCATGGCACATCCAGCTTGGGAGCCTCGGAGTTTCGGGTACTCCGAGAACATTCAGCGACTCTAGGACAGGGGTCTCAAACACGCGGCCCACAGGCAACCGGCTACGTGTCCCGTTTCCCATGTCTCGAGCGCTAGAAATGGCGTGCGCCATAGTGACCTCATCTCGTTGATTCATTTTCGCTCGAAAGGTAGCTCTGCTCTTTTAACATAGGCACATAGTTTACACTTATCCGTGTTCATTTTCCCTTTGTTTCACTTTATTTTTTGCCTCCCAGCTTTTTGTAACATACAACAATTCCACTACTAGGTTGCAAGTGCAAGCTGTTCGTTAAAGAATGCATCTTGGTTGCGCGAACCCTCAATCAGCAGGAGCAACTACCAAAGATAAAGCTACGAGATTCTCACCTTAAAAAAAAATATCACCATTAAATGACAAGTATTCGTTAAGAGTGTTGTAATAAAAATCGTCAGGAAAGCAAGAACTGCCAAATTAACCGATTGCTCTTTAAGAGACATGTTGAGCTTGGTTAATTCCCGAGTGAATTGAGCAACGGGAACGACAGTGTACTTGCTCTCTTGTTCTATTCAAAATGCCAGCACGTTGGAGGGGCAGTGTCATTTTAATTCTTGTAATCAGATCGAGTCAGGGCCAAAATAGACAATCAATGAAATCCAAAGGTGTCACTAGAAAAACTAAGTTTACAAATAGCATAAAGCACGAGATTGCTCTTTCAAATCTTTCGAAACCGCCCCCTTGTCTTACGTTGGCCCCGAACCTTTCCGTTGCGGGCCATCTGGCCCCCTTACCCAAATGAGCTATAAACCACAGCTCTAGGACAAGCAACTGTCTGTTCATTTCTTTTTAATGTGAAAGCATTAACTGCCCCATGGAGCGAAGCCGGCATTGTCTGTAGCAGCGAAACGGCACCCCAATTCCTATTGGCTGCGACACGGCATGTGGCTCCATAACAGCGGCGTCATCGTCGCTAAGGAGCCAGCCGAACTGTTGGCGGCGTAGCGGGAAGGGGTGACGCGGGCATGCGCTGGCATGACATTAGGCCTATCGTTCCGCTTTGAGGTCTATTGTCGTCAACTGGTATGCGCAGCTGCTTGACGTGAGGGAGGGACGCGGGTATGCGTTGCGTCCCCCCCCCCCCCCCCACACATCAAGAACGCGCCGCTCAATTGTATGCTCAAGGACGCCGCCGTCCTAGGCGTCGTCCTTGAGGTCGTTCTAGAGGTCGTCCTAGACGTCGTTCTAGAGGTCATCCTAGACGTCGTCCTTGAGGTCATTCTAGAGGTCGTCCTAGACGTCGTCGTTCTCGGTGTCGCTTTCGACGTCATCCTTGAGGTCGTCCTAGAAGTCATCCTAGACGTCATTCTTGATGACCTCTCAGAGGTCATCCTAGACATCATCCCCTAGGCATTGTCCTAGATGTCGTCCTCTGGGTGTCATTCTCGAAGCAGTCCTAGAGGTCGTCTTAGACGTTGTCATCGTCGTCGTCCTTGAGGTCATCTGAGAGGTCGTCCTCGGCGTTGTCTGAGATGCCGTAATTGGTGTTGATTTCTAGGACGTTGTCCTAAACTTTAATATGTGTAGAAACATTACTCAAAAACATTTAACCCGCAGTTCGCCTTCCTACACGTAAGCAGTCTTAATTGCCCACCTATAATTTTTTTTCACAGCAAGGGGGCTGTGCTTGGGACTAATTACTATATACTCTGTTTTTCCATGACTTCGCAAACAACAAAAACTACCGCTCAAGGCACGTGAGTATGTATCGCTGGAGTGCACTCCTACGGAGAACTTTCATGCACTTCACTTCATCCCTCCGATTGGCTCGAGGGAGCTGCGGCATTTGCTTTCTGCCAGGGTCATGTGGAAACAAAGTAGTGTTGTGGAACACGCCTGGATGGGGAACCTACGAAGGCTGTAGAATTCGGGGTTTCACGCCGACCTCTACTAGTAAAACGAGAAAAAGCGCCGATGCTGTGTTCGTCCTAGCCACGTAGTGCAGTGTGCATCCACTGGGAATGCCAAAGGAACCATGAGACAATCCCTCATTCATACATTACAAACTGCATGCGAGCGTAGTATAGCACGTAAGGCCAGGTGCTTAATCTCCACTGTGAAATTTCGAGAATAAAAGTAAACTAGTTCTGGCATTCTTTCCTTTGGAAAGCTTGCGGATATGATGGGAAGACAGCGAAGCTTGAGGAAGTTCACTGAACTCTTGAACTCCACCGAGGCCTGCATGTTTAAATGTGACATCAAAACACTTCGGCGTAATACAGAGCACGAAATGTAGCACATGGATCGAGTAGCAAAAATCCAAACGGCACAGCTCAAGAGCTTAAGTGCTTCGCAAATCAGAAAATGAATGCGTCCCTGCCATACTCCCTTCTACAATCATCCATAATGAAAGGGGTTCGAACCCTGCACCTTACATCATATCAAAAGCAAAAGCCAATGAAAGTCGCAGACCTAGAGCCGCGTGCAACAGAACTGTGCTTGGCGTCAGCTATTTTGTGCCACACTATCGAGGCTATCATAGCTTCCATGGTGCCGCAGCCCCGTACTGCTGCGAGAGCCTGTGGCTTCGTTTCGCGCGCCATTCCCACGGACTCGCGCAAGTAGGTAGCCTTGACAGCGTCGGGCACCGGAGAAGCTATACCATATTCACCGACAAGGTGAGGAAGGTAGGAAGCTTGTGCTGGAGGCGCGACAACTGGAACTCTCCCCTGCTGTTCCTACCCTGCCGCCGATTGTAGCCTCAACAGCCCTAAATAGTCGATTCTGAGTGTACTGTAATGTCTTAAAAGATGCCCTGCTCCCGAAAGATAACCCACCCCTTTTTTGACACGATTTA
Organism: Ixodes persulcatus; assembly: GCA_013358835.2. Lineage (NCBI taxonomy): Eukaryota > Metazoa > Arthropoda > Arachnida > Ixodida > Ixodidae > Ixodes > Ixodes persulcatus. The sequence goes on along the minus strand of JABSTQ010010006.1, from coordinate 470,057 downwards.
CAATTTTTTTGCAAAAAAGCCGAAAGATAGCTTTTTTTTTTTTAGTAATTGCACTGCCTTGACCAACGGTGACCTGGGCCGAAATGGGGTTAGTTAGCTAAGGCGGGAGATGAGCGAACATTGCTGACTAAGAAGGACAGTTGTCTATGCTCCAATGGCCTTCAATGTGAAAACGAGTTTCGCACGTCACAGAGTACAAAAGTAGCATTCTTTTAATATTTCTCAATTGCACACCGGAAGTTAGTCCACTCCTTGTTTTCACCCGATTTGCTTTCGCTTTTAGGTTGGCTATCTCTGGGTACATTACAGTAGCTCATCTTTCTGTTCCCCCGTGGGCCCCGCCAAGCGGCCGACCTGTAGTGGTCTTCCTCGAGGAACTTCTGCAGCTCCTCCAGGTAGAACGGCCTGGCCAGCTGCGCCTGCAGGGGGGGCAGGGGGGTCAGCGCCAGCCGCAGGCAGGACCGCTGCAGGGACCCCAGGGCCTCCAAGGTTGCCCCCAGTCGCTGCTCCCAGTCCGGGCCCGCACCCCTGGGGATGCACGGGGATGAACGTATTCGGTCAGTTGGCAACACTGGTGCCGTAAAATACTGAGCACCACCAACCGTACAGATGACAGATGGACATTGTGATACTGCCTATGCCTGCGAGGCAGCAGAAATCGAAAATGCAAACTAGAGGACTGGTGGGGAAAAACTGTGAAGAGGGAGGGGTGCTCCAGCAACAAGGCTTAAAACGACACTGACACCCCCCTAAAAATTTATTTTTTATTTTTTGTCATGCGATTTAATATGGTGTGTGGAGACTACCCAATCAATTTATTGCTTCTGTCACATATATTTTAAATAAAGCAAAAAAACTCGGCTGCTCGAAAGCGAGACCGAAACACGAGCATGGGAGCTCATGGCTGGAAAACATGTGGCTACACCCGACCTAATTTTTTTAGGGGCGAAGCTCCTTAGGGGCTAGCCATGTCCGTCCATCCATCCGTCTGTCCATCTGGCATCCTGCTCCTGCTCCTGCTCGTGAGCTCACGTGCTCGTGTAGGGCAAAAAAAAAAAAAAAAAGATGGAAAAAAAGATTAAAAAAATTATGTAAAAGATGAAAAAATATGTTTGTGCAGTCGACAGGGAGACCCCAATGGATTTCTAGCCCATCGCCTTAACCACTCGGCCATGACTGCGGGACGAGTAGGGGCCTCCGAGATGTGGTAGTAACTCAAGAGCTGGGGATGTCATGGATGAAACGTTGCATGTAGCCGCTCAACGTCTATACAAGAGAGGGCGCTGCAGTCAAATGCGTATATAATCGCATTAAACTTTGCATGCATTGGCTCAACGTTTATAGACGAGAGGGCGCTGCGGTCAAATGCTCAAATGCGTATATAACCACGTTCCATACCACACATTCTCTTTCTGACATGGATGAAAACGAACGAAAGGCTCGGCATGCTGCGGCTCAGCGTCTACGCAGACAAGCACCACCAGAGCTTCGCCCCAATCAACATCATTCACCACTGGGAAATGTGGTCAATTTTTTTTTTTTTTTTTTTCGCTTCTCTGGCATGTGAAGCAGACGATGACGATGACGACGACAAACTTGCATGCACTGTTTGTCGTGCGATTGTTTCGCACTTATATACCTTCCGCTCGATGTTCTGCACTTGAAGATCGATTGGCTGGTACCACAAACGACAGTTTTGAAGTAGCGGCCCGGCCCAGATCCGTCGCAACCCTAGCCCGTCGTGCGCCGCCATCGCGTCGTCCAGCCCGCGGTGCGTTGCCATATTCAGAATGACATGTACATGTACTTCCTGTGATCTGTGCAACATTTATTAATGCGAAAGCATTAACTGTCTCATGGAGCGAGCCGACATCATCAGCTTTGAAACCACACCAAACGGCTCTTAAATCCTTCTCCAAGTCAAGCAAGCTCCCATTCGCTGGTTGGCCACAGCACCTTTTACACCGCTTCGATCCCACTGGCTAGCGCGCGTCGACCAGGATCCCATTCGCTGGACACGCAGCGCCATGTGGTGGCCAGTCGTTGAAACTGACGCGCAGCGTCAGTTTCAACCTGACGGACACGCGTGGTTCCCCTTCTTGTTCCCCTTCTCCAGAGATTATTTTCGTCATTCTTGTCCAGCTCGCTTGCACCTTTGCATTTAATCGCATTATAATAATAATGTACATGCTTTCGCATTCACAACTCATAAAAAGTGCTTAGGTGTACCTCAATCTTTTTTTTTTTTTTTCGATCAATGTATTTGCAGCTTCTTAAATGCCATAAATATTTTTTTCTATTTTTAATATTGAATCTGTGCCTTAGATGACCCACGACTTCTAATATACCGTATTTACCCGAATCTAACGCGCACCTTTGTTTCGGGAAAATAGGTCAAAAAATCGCATGCGCGCTAGAATCGAGTGCGACCCAAAACTGCGCTAGCATATCGGCATTTCAAAATGGCCGCTCCATTACGCGCTGAGACTGAGAGGCTTAGAGCGTAGCCAGCGCTTAGCGTAGTCGTGCGTTTCTTGCGTTCGTATCAACATGGCAGTTCCCACAGTGCAAGGACATGCCGCGTTCACCATGACGCTGGATTCAGCGTCATGGTGAACGTTGTTGTGGTGAACGGTGGATTCCGTTGTTCCAAGTGAGAAAAAGTTTCATTTCTGTATCGAACCTACAAAATCTGGTGTGCAAAGCAATCAAGGTCATCGCGTTTTTTTTTTTTTTTTTTTTTTTTTTCGGACTTTGAAGAATGGGTGCGCGTTACAATCGAGGGCGTGTTAGATTCGAGTAAATACGGTACTTGGTACACAGAGTTTGAATGCCATGCGTCCATAGAAACGAGAGTGAGCGTGACTAAAACCGGCCAATTCTTGACCGGCTGTTTTCGGGCAGAAAGAGAAAGAATTTCGGGCCGCAAGTTGTGTTCTGGGTGGCTGGGCTCTTATAGGTCATGTTCAAATGAAAACTTCGGTGAGCATAAATACCCTATTAGTGTCCCTTTACGCTTTTAATATTTTTTTGTCTAGATCCAGTTTTTTAGACTGCGATCACCCAAAACAAAGGGTTTTCATAATCCAACCCAATGAAATCTGAGCAAGCACCCACCCGGAAAGATGGAGATCATCTGGAAGAAATTGCAGATGACCACATGAAGTGTGCCGCAATTGACAGCAGCTGCTGCTGCACAGTTGAAAGATATATTTTGGGATATTTGCTTTTATTCATTTTGCTTTGGAATATTCACTTTCGGACAATGCTCCCCAACCTCTGCTACCCTGCAACCTATCCAAACTGAAAAATATTGCGTCATGACCCCCCCTTTTCATGATATCACAAGTTTTTCAATTTCAGTGCATGAAAAGTAATACACAAAAACACAAAATTAACACTGAAGTTTTATTTGACAGTTAACATGGGCACAGTCAATCAATTAGGCTAAACACCAATGAGAAAAAAAAAACGTGTCAGCAGGAATGACTGTTTTGTAATGGCTAAAGTGAGCTCGATCGTCAAAGCAAATTTTCTAAAAAGGAGGATGGAATTGGGTCTTGCAACTCTCAGTTCTGGCTCAATGTCGAGCTGTGAACTATGCTGTTTCATTGATGCCACTGCAAAAAGTCAGGTTCGCATTTTTGAGTTCCCGAGCCGCTTTGCGACGCCCACCGAATATGTCACGACCAGTGTATAAGATAGGCAGGTAGGAAAACGCGAGCCGATTCGGTGACCTGATTGTGTCCCCGCTTCAGGAAGGTTTGCAGTACTCCACATAGATGGCGCCGCAAAAAGAAGAAACGAAAAACAAAATATCCTCATTTATTTTGCAAGCAACGCGACTCACCAGCAATTTATTTCATAAACTGTGCATGAACCAACTAATAATATATCTAATATATACATTCTGTTTTGCCCATCGTTATACATTACAAGCTAAAACAGTCAAAGGGGCGCGCAGCACGACAAAATAAAGGTAAGCTGAGAAGCCAGCCGAGGAGCCGAGACATGTCGTAAATGCGTCGATTCCACTCCACCTGCAGATGCATTCGGCTATCTAGCTTATATGTTTCTGCTGTTTACGTGCAAGCAAGGTAAGTTTTAAATCAACGTCATTTGAACTCAGCGGTATGCAGTCGCACTACCCTGCAGTCACAATGTGCCCAGCACGACAGAGTCGCCCGAACTCAACATCGCTCGTACTCAGAAGTGTCGAAACATGTTATTGAGTGTAATAATTGTGTACTGCTTTGGCAGCCCGCCTCTACTATCATAACCGAGAGAGATGACCACAAACGGTTGGTAAAGGAGTCTCTCACTATTATTAATCATGGCAATGCAGTTAATACTCCGTCCCTTAGTTTAGATACAGAGTTAAGAAGCTTCCTACAAATTTGATTGCCTTGTTTTGCAAGGTCACCCACGAACCTTTGTTGGCTTTAGCCGACTTTCTTGTTGTATACTTTTTTTTTGTGTTCCTTTAAGTGTTTTGAAGTTTGAAAATTTTGCCCACGGTCCTGTTGGTTTGTTTCCGAGAAAAAAAAAAAAAAAAAAAAAAAAAGATTCTAGGTCCTTTGTGTGTCTTATCAGGATGTTCGGGTGAAATGATTCATGTCGGCTTGGTGCCAAGTCCTTTGTGTCAAGAGTGTTCTCACTTTTCTTCTCTCTCCTCTCTTTCCTTTTCTTTTGGTTTGTGAGGGCAGAAAATCCCTATATAAACACAAACTACTGTGAAATCAATTTCAGCTGTGTTTGAAACTCTGTGTTGTGTTGTCCTTCGTCTTTTCCCCAGACTCGGGGGTTTGTCTAAAATTATGTTAAACCTTCATCAGCACGTTTGTGCCCCCACTTTTTGTTAGTTAATAAATATCACCACTTTTTCTTTCTTCAAGCTGTAACTCGACCTACGGCTCGGAACACAACAGTAGCTGCCTGTGGCTCAAGTACCTTGGCCGTCCCCAGGCACTAAAACATGGTGCGAAATGCCAATTTCGTCTGCTACTGCCCAACTTGTCTGCTCCAAGCGCGTTCGAGAGAAAACCAAACAAATCGAAAAGCAAAGAGCACAGTCAGACGTTTCGCAGACGACTTCACACTGCCAGCTGCTCACGCGGCTTGGAAAGTACACTAAAGTTTTAGAAAATGTTGATAGATAATCGTGTTGCAACTTTATATTTCCAGAATTTAGTTGATGACACAGTGCGTTTTCTCGCAGAGTTCCATACAAACCCAAGTCCGTCGCCTTTTGTATGCCGCCGTGCCATCTACCATAGGCTGGAGGTACCCGCCTAGTGGAAGCCGCCAGGGGCCCTATGCTACACAGCGGGACCAAGCGGGACCAAGACAACGTTGTCTGCTGCGATCGGTCAAAGCTGCACCGCTGACCAATCGCAGCAGATGGCATTGTCCTGGTCTCTTGGTCCTGTTCGGTCCTGCCATGTAGCATAGGGCCCCAGGAGGACACAATCTGGTCACACTGATGCAGCAGGTTTCAGTGGTCATTTCCTGACCTGCCAATCTTACACCCGGTCACGACCTCCCTTGGAGTCGCGACCCACAGCTTGGAAAACTCTTAACATTAGAAGCTTTGCTTTTAGTAGAACAGGTGCAGGAGATGTGCTTGAGGAGATGCATGCTTTTGTGAAATGCTTTTACAAGAAGTGCTTTTGGCGAGAAAATGACGCTGAGACGTGCTTTTTGGTTGAAACGCTCATATAAAATGTGGTTTTGATTCATTTCTCTTTGCAGACATGCCAGAGAACCTTCCAGAACCCCAAAGCGGTTTCGAAGCTGCTGCTGTGTGAGCAGTGGCCAGGAGATGGCGAGAGAGAAAGAAAGGGAGCGTCACCTTGGGTAAAATGCTTGTCGAAATATTGCATCTGTGATTTTGATGGGAGGTGTTAAAAGAACTGAGCAATTACATTTATAGGGGCACATAAAAAAAAATGAAACAGCTATTCCCCGTCTTTCACAAGTGACATCCAGGACGTGAAAATAGCCTTTTAAGATATTTTGATGGCAAGCACCAAGATACTTACTAACTTTTCGCAACACAAGCTCGACAACCCGCATAAAAGCCTTCAGTGAGCACAGCTGTGCTGCGGGAAACGGACACATGTCGAAAAGATCCCACAGCTAATGCTTCGCCGCAGTGCGCCTGTACACAGGGTGAAGCCCACTTCAGAGAGCAAAAGTATTCCTACGCTACTTTTGTAAATCGCTAAAATTATTCAGTATAATGACTTTTCCAAAAAAAGGGCTCCTTGCCGATTTCATTTTCGGTGTTTGTGCGTATAGCAGATTTGCTCGCTTTCCGAAGTGACGAACATGCGTGTGCTTGGCTGAGGAGAACACATGCTGGGCTGAGGACTTGTAGATATGGAAATGGTGTATACCATTCAATATTAATTTAATACTGAATCACCGTGGCATTGAACTCTTCAGCAATAAATAATCACTAACTTCTCAAAACTCAAACACAGGAACCTGCATAAAGAAGGTGCTTTCTCCAGTAAGCACAGCTGCGCCGCGGGAAAGTAACACGATTTAAAAAGCCACGTGGATAACGCTTCCCCGCAATGCACCCTACGCGGGGTGAAGCACGTTTTGGGGGCAAATATGTTTTGTTTTGAAGACCGACCCGCAGAATCGTTTTTTGCCGGGCAGGAAACCCTTTCCCAGCTTCCTTCTCCCCATTTCCTCTCACACTCTTTTCTCCTCAATTCCCAAAAGGACCCGGTGTCCGAGTTACTCTCCACACAAAGCAGCAATTAAAGAGTGGTTTCCTCCTTTCTTGGACGCTCGTCGAACACTAACTATAACCTTGCAAGTTGTGAAAGCCAGTAAAATAGTCATTTAATTCTGACTTGCTGTTGGATACACAGGAGCTCATAGTGTAGAATGTAGGTTTTCTTGGAGACCTGTGGTTGTTGCCCAGAGTTCCCTCCCTCAACCATCCCTGCCAGCAAGTCAATGTTTTTCCAGATTAAAGGGGTACTCTGACGATTTTGTGAGCTACCGCAACCAATTATATTTTCGGAATCACCGAAATTCAGAATTAGTTATTCTTAAATTGGCAACAGAAAATAATGTAAAAACCAAGATTCAATATACCTGCACTTTTCAGTGCCGGGACATCAGGGGAATTCGTGCTGCTGCGCGGGTGCTGGAGCGAGCTTCCAAAGCATTCATTTGACACCATGAGACTGCTTGTAATCACTCGGGAACAATTTCTACAGTACTAGGGTGAACCCCTGCCTTCCCCTGTCGTCACTCTTTCATTGTTGCCAGTAGAGACTTTCACTTTGAAAAACGCGGTGAGGACTAAAATCGTAAATTCAATAACTTAGCAAAAAAAATTTATTTTGGCCCAATCAGGTGACTATTTGTAACCCAATTGGGTTACAAATAGCCAGCCAAGTTTGTTGGTGTGTTTAGCAAATTTTCAGGCAAATAAAACGCTGGAGTACCCCTTTGAGCACAATCTTGGCACATTTGAGCCATTCACTGATGCCTACCTATGAGTCAAACACTCCCTAGTATGTGCATTATTGTTTACAAAGCCTGTGGAACTTTTCACCGCTTTATTGTATAAAAAACTGTTTATTTGATTGATCATGTACCTCTCCTACTTCCCGCCCCCCCTCTTCGGGGTCTGCAACATTGTTAAATAAATAGATATAAAAATAAATATTGCATCAATGCCGGGACTGGGAGGGGCTCCCTCGGCTTTCAGCCGGACCGGATAGGGGATCCTCAATCAAGATCAAAAAGTTTGAGAACGTCCGGTGCAAAATATGCGCACAGGCGCTTCAGATTTTCGAGACCTGAAAAAGAATTCAGTTTCTTTTTCGCCTTGCTGTTAGCTAAAAACATAAAAAAGTACTGTGCAATTTGTTTCTTGTTTTATCCGACGATCCCTGCCCGTACCTGGGGGGTCTGGCCAGCTCCAGGTGGAGCAGGTCCCGCAGGTAGAGCCCCAAGTGGGGAAGGCATGGAGTGCCCACCGACAGGGCCGCCTCGAGGCGGCGCCGCAGGGCCCCGAAGTTGTCCTGCTCCGAGAAGAGGCGCGCCAGGCGGGCCAGGGACTGCCGCTCCCGACGCCCCACCTGTCACCACAACGAGACACGGAGGTCTCCGTTCCTTTGTTTTGTTCGTCTGTTTCGGTACAGCGCCTGGAACGCGTCTCCGACCGGCACGTTTACTGCGTCCAAAAAGAAGCGGTTCCTCGATTTTCCCTTCCGACGCCGCCGTAGAAGCAACGCACTGTTGCCGGTCGCCTGCTTCACTGCGGGTCGCTCTCCGGCTTGAAACGTCCACGCAACATGGAGGTAGGAAGTTTCTGGAGGCGACACAATGCCACTGAAGGTGAAGCCAGAAGTGTGGAGGGACACATCCCTAACGATGACCAAAACCGGGAGATGCTATTCAACGAAAAGGAGAGCCGTTGGTGCCAAGTCAGCTCTCCTTTTCGTCCTATAGCGTCTCTCGGTTTTGGCCATCACTGGAGGCGTGTCCCTCCACGCTTCTGGCTTCACCTCTGGTGGCCTTGTGTCGCCTCCGGAAGCTTCCTACCTCCGTTCCACTAAAGCTTCGGCAGGCAGGAGCTGGGACACCACGACGGCGTCGGCGCTCGCATTCTCCCATCCTTTTCTTCGGAACTTGCACGGACAACCGCCGGGATCGGACGTCCAATAGCCACGCTCCGGCTTTTGTGACGTCGTTTGTTGTCACTTCGGTACCACTTTCGACGCACGGGCGTAACGGGACGCTAAACGCACCAATCCGAGATCGTTCCGGGCGCTGTGACATCGGACTGTCAGTCATATCGGCCATTAGAGACGCGGGTTGTGATGCAGACGCTTTCATACCCCCCCCACCTTCCACAGAGACACAAATGCACAAACGTTTCCCAGCTGTATGTAACCACGTGTGACACCGCCTTCACTTGAAATATGACACGATCCCATAAGTAGCAACGTGCATTCATAAAAAATTATTATTATTGTGCGAGAGTGCCGAAAATAATTACGAGACGCTGAACAGTGTCTCGGGCCAATCGGTGTAATTCACTGGAATGCCGCTGAACTTGTAAGTGCGAACGAAGATGGAAACGAAAAAGGGGTCCTTGGGTGACGCCGAGCGCATCGGCAAGATTTCGAGAGCCGAGCTGTGGTGGCAGATTCTGCTTTTATATGGAGTGCTTGTCCGTGTTCTATTCTTCGTGTCCTCTCTGTTTGCGCTTACAAGTACTGAGAGCGTCGTGCACCGACCAGCCCAACAACGAGCCTCGTTAAACAATGTCACTGTATCTTCGGGACGCTTTTGTCTCGTTACTTACACTTCCCTGTTGAGAATGGTCATGTTCATGTGGCATACTATTCACCATACTTGGTGGGAGCTAATAGTAGGAGGGTGCCCTTGAGACTTCTGGCAGCATGTTAAGGGGAAACACTGGTTTTGGAGCTTTCTCCCTTAATTTTTGACCAAACACAATGAAACTATACATGCCTGTGCAGTTTCTGTTGCTGACTTCCAATATCTGGTCATTTCTTTCAACCGGTAGGTTAGTCCTTATAATAATTAAAACTTGCCGGTCTTTGTTTGCAAGAACAGTAGGAAAAAAACTGGTCAACAAAAAATTAAATTTAATACATGGCTAGATACTACAAAGTCTAAAAAATACAATGTTGGAAGTACTTTTGAAGTTCACTGTTCAATGTGTGGCCACCAAGTAATAAAACAATATATCAATAAAAAAATGTCCTACTCCTATTTTGAAGAATTTACACTCAACAGTGTATGCCTTGCAATATTACCTACATGTTGCAGAAAAAAAATTATGTTTCTATCTGCTCTAGATGCTGAGATACACTTCCTGCAAATTTGCTAACAGTAAAAAATGTATCTTTTGAGAAAGCTCCGTTTTAACACAAGTTTCAATGCAAATTCGGCCATGCAGACTTTATAAATTGATAATACAGTTCAAACGTCAGTCTACAAAATTAGAAACTTGGCAAATCAGGAGAAAGATAACTGCAAATTTCAAAATAGCCATTAAAAAAAAAAAAAATGTTTTGGGAATTTTTTTAGTGCCAAAGACTCACGTATTCTCTTAGTTTGTTCCCCTGCAATGCACACCGACCAGGAAAGACAATGTTTCTTCGGAAAACGAATAGAATAGATTTCTGAGGACAGAGAGCTAAACAAATGTGAAACAAGATTGGGAGAAAAAACAAACAAACAAAAGTGTGGAACGGTCCACTGACATTTATTTATTTAGGAACACTGCCAATCTCACGAAGAGGTTCTAAAGGCCCTTTCACACACTTGCATTTGCTTACGACCAAATTCTTGCGATCTCTTACGACAAGAGAACACACCGGCATGCTGGCGCCATTAACAAGGTGACCCCGAAACTGCATTCCACTAGAGCAAAGGTTTTGCAGTGTCTGCGAGATTAAATGTACATACTATCTATGAGGAATGGTACTTTATAGCCAAGGTTCTCCCCAGAAATTTCCGAGGGGTGGACATTACCGGGGGGGGGGGGGGAACGTTTGTTTTTTGTTTTGTAGCGTGAGCTACACTTTCCGAGGTTGAGCAGTTTTGCGTGGCTGTCAAAGAGCCGTGCTGTGCAAGCGCGAGGAGCAGCGACGTCACACGGCGCACAGCTGGCACGCCGGAGCCGCCGCCGCCGCCGTTGCGCGCGCCTCGCCGGTTTGCGCATTCCAGAGGAGTGACATCATAGCCGCGGCAGACGCTCTGGTGCCACCGCGTGCCCAGCTGTGCACCTCCGTTGCGCAGTAGCCAAGTCTGACGCTGCACTGGAGCCGCTTGATAGCGCCTCTCATTTTGTGCGCATAAGCTCACGCTACGTATATCCTGGCATAGCCGAGCTATTGTTTTTTTGGTTCGTCGCGTCTGTTTATCCCCTCCCCTTCGGGGCACTGCCGGCGGCGTGCCGCTGAGACAGAGAAAGAAAAAAAAAAGAAATACGCCGAGAGCCCGTGCTCTTTGTTTGAAGCAGTGTGGCAGTGGCGGCAGTCAGCGATGCAATAGCGAACGATAACGTGGCGGTGCGCGGACCTGCTGAGTACGACGGCGACAGTCTGCAACCATGTGCATAGGCAAAACCGCATCGTCATCCTGCGACATAAAAAAAAATTCGAGTGGTGGGCGGTCAGTTGGAGCGGGGTGGGGAGGGGGGGGGGGGGAGAACCCTGTTTATAGCATTGTCAAAAGATTTTCAAGCCAAAAAGGAAGGAATGATGCACGCAAAAAAAGAAGGGAAATTACAGAAGTCCCAAGTGTTTCACCACTACCCGCCAGATGGCACCAGTGCATTCACTCGTTGCGAGAGATTTTAAGAGGTTCTAAGGCACACGGTCGTAAACAGTAGCAAGTGTGTGAACCAACCTTAACAAATGGTACGAATCTACAATGAGTAAAGGAAATCGGATAAAATGATGATGTATGCAAAAACATTGTATGACAAAACTATAAAAAAACAGACCAATTTTTTTTACAAATTAACTGAGACATGCAACAACATACCGACAGACTCCTATGCGCAGTGGCAAGCTTGTTCACAAACAAACACCGGCGAATACGATCCATCAGCGCAGGCCAGTACGCTACAGTTCGCTTCACCTTAGGTCCGATTGCAGCGGACGCTACGAGCAACCAATCCAGCTCTGTAAATGTAGCACGTGATATGTTCTCCGCACGCCACTGCGTCCCCTGTCTAAGGTCACGCAACGCTCACACCAGTGGCGTAGCCAGAAATTTTTTTTCAAGGGAGGGGGCGCTGAGGTGCCTGGGATGTCGGTGATTTGGGGTCCGAGGGGGGGGGGTCAAAATGCATATGTATATTATAGCGTCTGCTGGATTTCAGTGAGGTCTCTCCCACGCCCTTGGATTGGCTCCGATGGCTCGTAACGTATTCGCTGCAGTCAGTCGTAAAGTGAAACGGAGGGGGGGCTGGGGACAAGGATGAGGCAAAAAGCAAAACCCCCGCAGACCTGAGCCCAGGTCTTGCCCAGCCGGAAAACCGGTGCAGACTGGAGTGCCGAGAGGACGGCGCAAGCGCCGTGCAGGTTGCCCAGCTCCTGGAGTCGCTTGCCCAGGCGCACAAAGTGCGACACCAGCTCTGCCCGGTGCCTTGCCGTGCGCCCTCGCAGCACCTCCCGCACCACCCACAGGCTGACCTGTGCCGGGGAAAACATCCAACGTGTTGAAGCATGCCGACGAATGCGACAGTTGATTAGACAGCGTTAAAGTACCTGCACGACAGCACTTGTATGTGCAAGCAAAGTGTGCCCCCAAAAAATTTCCGTTTTTTATAACCGCGAAAATTAATTACGTTTCGCCGAATGCTAATTCTCCGCCCAAAGGTAGTGCTAGAGGTGCCAACGTTTCAGCCAGAACCGATATCTTATTCAAACGTTGTAAGTGATTTTCTGAAAATTTCAATGGGAAAATAGGATGAACATAAATAGAATTACGAGAGCGTGTTGGTTAAACATCTTGGTATGCGAACGCAAAAGGGGACGAGGGACACACAAAAACACGGCAATCCATGTCTGACATGTTTCGTTGTGTCCCTTGCCTCCCTCCTTTTGCGTTTGCATACCAAGAAGGGGAAAATAGGGCCCATTTTTGCCCGTTTTCAGTTTCTGGCATCACAGAGCTCTATGTACTGGAGAGCTCCATTGGCCGCCATTTTCCCATTGAAATTTTCAGAAAATCACTAGTAACTTTTGGAAAAGATATCGGTTCAGGCTGAAACTTTGGCATCTGGTTCGGACCTCTAGCGCTACCTTTGGGTGATGAATGAGTATTCAGCGATGTAAAGTTTATATTTGCGGTGAAAAAAAAACTGTAAATTTTTTGGGAAGACAGCCTGTACATACCAGAGTGTTCAGCTCAAACATTAGTATGGACACTAAAGTGTGCCAACATCTATGAGCTGCCATATATGAGCAAACTTCATTTTAATGCTTTCTTGACCTTTTGCTCGCTGTTCTTTATTTCTTTTTGTCCCAGTCAGCAGAGGAATGAAATTAGACACTTGGTGTCCTTGGGAAGGTACATGCGTTGATGGGAGGGAAGCTTGAAACAAACTGTGCGATTTGCTTTCGATTGTCCTGTACAAATTTTTTGTACTCTTCTTCTTTGCATCATTTTTGCTAGGCATCAGATGACATGGTCACGGACAAATGCAGACAACAATAAAAGAGACATGAAGGGTCAAAACAAATGATAAATAGCTTCCAACCCAGCCGTGGGAGGCCAATGTATGAAGGCCGTTTAATTCTAGAGCTGTGGTATACTGTGGTTCATGGCAAGTGGGCTGCAGAAACCACCATTAACACCTTCCCATGCTGAAGATAATGCTGTGTAGCTTTAGCCCACCTCTGCATTCTCATACCTTCCCGGCAAAAATGCCAAGGGTGGCAGAAATGCAAACGAGCTGTAGATGGTTAAGCACAGAAAACAAAACTTGAGCAGGGAATGTAAGCGAGGCATACGGTACGCCTTGTGAAATGTGTTTTGCTCTCCTTTTGCTTCAGAGTTGGGGTTTTGTTCAGCATGTTCAGTTTGGCTGCATCTTTCTATCGCACATTGCTCAGTGTCAATGTCACTTACATGGTTAAACCTGCAGGTGAAGGCAACCACATTAGGAGCAATGGCCATCTTGTTCCTCTTGTTCCAACCACAGCTGGTGAGTTCCTGTCCGGGACAGCCATTCAGCCATCAGTGAGACCAAAAAGTGAAATGGCAAACAACATACCTCTGGCCTGATCTTCCGGAAAACATCCCGATCCAGCAGCGTCAGCTGAGTCTGCAAAACAGATCGACGGTGTTGGTTACAGCTAGTCCTCACTGACTACTCAGTCACTCCAGGGTTTCTTTCACGACATCACAGAGGCTACGGCACTTAAGGAATTGTTTTAGCAAATATGAACAGCTCATCAAAGGCTGAATAGGATCTGCCTTCCCTTTTTAACTCGGTAGGTAGATACTCCATTTCAGCATAATAGACCCTTTTCCAGACGCCCGGTTCAAGGGTTTTTTCGCTAGAAGATGTGGGTGTGGCACGAGCGCGTGCAAATGTTTCTTCGAATAAGGGCTCTAGATCCTGTTAGGCCCACTAGGCGACTGTGACCTAGATTCAGCTCCAAAGACATCACTTTTGTGTCTATGGTGGCTTATCTTTTGCCAGAAGTTAGCACAGAGAAGACTGTCCCCTCTCCTTTCTAGTGGCGTTTCTTCATTCTACCTAAGATAATCCTCCAACATGGGGCGCCACTTCTGCAAAAAGAGGTGGATTTGGCAAAACACAAACACTTTGGTCCCCGTGAACCAATCAAACTGAAGCATGTGACAACTCATCACGAGAGGAGTACACTAGCTCCCACAGTACGATGTCACACGTCTCGCCCCGACAATCCGATTCGCTTACTGGAGTCAAAGCTTTCACCATTCGTCATGTTATGCTGAAACAGAGTAGATGGAGGACAAGGGGAGAGAAGAACTCTAGAGCATGCAGGCTTCTCTTCTTTCCCCGCACTTCTCCGTCTACAAATGGGTTACGCCATCAACAACAGCTAGACTCACGCTTCACTCGACATTAACTAATTCAGTTGTCTTGCTTCGCATTCATAGCACAAAGACACGAAGTTTAGAGGAATATCTGAATAAAGTCAATTCATTTGACCACACCAGTAGTTCACTCGACGCACATGCATACAATATGCATCGCAACCATGGGTTCCACAGCATGACGGCCGTTCACCTGAGACACATGGGTAGGGTGACCAGACGTCCCGTTTTGGCCGGGACAGTCCCGTTTTTGAGGTCCGCTTCTGCCGTCCCTGTCTATTTGTCCCAATAACGAACCATGTCCCGTTTTTTTTTCGCGACATGATTTTTTTTTTTTTATATATATGTGCGCAGACTTTTACAGCCAAGTCTTGCAGGTTAAAGTCCCACTTAGGAAACTTCAGTCGTCGGCAAAATACGCCCACACCAACGAAGGACCCGAAGCAGGACCTTCCAAATGAGTGCATGCAACTAAACCGTAAGTGGGACTGTTCCCTAGGCCCTAGGGCTTAGTGCAATATGGGAACGTTTTGAAGTGGGAGCTGTTATTTCATTAAAGTTTTTCTCCCAATCTCAATCTTTAAAACGTCCCTCCCCTCCCCTCCCCCCCCCTCCCCTCTCCCTCTCCTCCCTCCCCCCCGCCCCCCCGTGCTGGGATGTCCCGTTTTCTACCTTGAGGAATATGGTCACCCTACACATGGGAACTTACTGTGGCGTAACCAAATCTGTTGCGGTACCCATAAACTGGTTGATCTAGCCGAGCTATACTCTGTGCCACAAGCAGAGCACAGCATTCGGCTTGAAAGCACATTATCCGCGGGTCCCCTAGGGGCTTTAAATTCCAGCCAATGTCGTCAGGCACCCGACTCAGTCCAGAACTCCATAGACTGGCCTGCAAGAGCGACGAGCGCAGATTTCCCGCACTTACCGCAAAGTCCTCCGTGTCCACCTTGAGGACGTCAAAAGGTGCGGTGTCCGGGCACTCTGTTTCGCAGTGCAGATTCCACACAGGGCCATCGTAACGCCAACTGCTGGCTTGTGAAGCCTGCATGAAGACAGAAGCAGCGTGTGAAAACCTGTTGTCCGACATTAAAGCCCCCTAAAGATAACGGGTGCGGTGTTTTACATTCTCTATCGGCCACTGCCCAACGCGCCCCTGGACTTATCTTTTCGTACAACAAGCAAGCAGGCGTTCCGATAAACAAGATGACCAAGGTCTTCAAAAACAACTTCCGTTGCCTTTATTTCTAATCTCAGCGGCAGGGAGCGATGCAATGCTGACATTACCAGCAGCTTGACGCCGGTTTCAAATGACGCTTTTATTTGCCGCTATATGGTTAGTCCGTCCTATTAGAATACTTTCCTCGGATATGTGTAGGCTCTCGATGTGTCCGCTGCACGCCTCCGAGATGTTCATTTCGTTGTATTTCATTATCAGGTTGAACACCTGAGTTGCTTACAAACAGTCAACATCACGCAGATCACAACGTTTTTGTTGTTGTCTTTTTCGGTGAATTTTAACGTTTTTTTTTTAACACGAAGTCGACATATGCGGCTTAGTCGCTAAAAGTATTATTCTGCGTTTTCGGTTAACTTTGGCAAATCAATCCGCCGCAAAGAAAGTTCAATCAAGCACATCGCACGAACTGCACAGAGACGAAGTTGACGGGTTGACGAGCTAGGCGAGCGACGAGACGGAAACTGCAACTGCGGAAACGACGAAGACGGTAAACGCCGGTAGATGCTGCATCCGCATACCCTGTTGCTGGTCTTGCTAGAATTACTAGAATTTAGTGTGCCTATATTACGGAGTGTTTACAGCAACTCCATTGGGATCACATGGTTTATGGCCGGCCGAAAGTGCCGAAAGTTGCTCAGTACGGCTCAGCTTCTCCGTCAGCTTTCCTCCCTTTCTTCCTCCACACGCCGGCACGGCAACTGCGCGAGCCGCACGAGCACCCGCGAGCACCCCTTCTGCGCGTTGGTAGGAGGCAAGGTTGGCAGGAGGGGCAGGAGGCGTCCGCCTTTAAATTGCGAACACTCTTTATTGTTTAAGTTGCTTCCTCTCCAAGATCTAGGCTTTCTAAAATTAGTAGAATGGTGCTGCCGTTCTGCGGTCGACTTGGATATGTGCTAGACCAACGTTAACCAACCAATGTGTTACATTTGTTACTTGTACTCAGCAGCTATTTCATCAATTAAAAGCAAATATGTTAATTTTTCAAATTATAATGCTAAAATCCTTAACGTTAAAGCACACTTATTAGATGATAATGTCCAAAGCTACATTTGGGTACCTGCTATTACTTTGTTGCAAAAAAAAAAAAAACGCAAAACAAAAAAAACTTGAGAAGGTAAAACAAAAATTGTTTAAACAATGCAAATAACAGCTTGCAACCCAACGTTGCAACCCTGCGTTACAAACTTTCTATACAAGCAGAACCATCAGTATCATTACGCACAACCGCCCTATTTAGTATCGGTTTCGATTCGAAATCGAAACTTCATTGAACTCTCTTTAATTCATTCTTATTTCTAGACTTTTTTTTTTTCCTGAACTGTTATATTCCTCGAAGGCTTCTGCTATTGCCTACTGAGCCAACTGCCAACGATTCCATGACGTTGGTGTTACGGTGTTCGCAATATTGCCTAATAAACAACGTTGCTAATAATAATTCAGCGTGTGCCGCAACGTAAATTTTGGCAAACGCTGCAACCAAAGCTTGGCCGTTGAGATTTTATAAGCTTTTCGTGACATTCAAAAAAAGAAAAAAAGATATTGGGGTGTGGGTATGTTTATACAGCGACTTGTCTCTCAGCTGGGGTCCTTGACGTGCATCACGAAGTAGTGATACACGACCGCACGTCGGTACGATGCTCATCCAGGTCGAAACGGGCAGGGGTGGGGATGATCCTGGGTTCTGTAGCTCGCGCTGCAGAACCCAGGATTGGTGCAAAGCAGCGGGCTAGCTCGGAGCACGCGGAGCTTTCGCTCCACATGCTCCGAGCTGGTGTGCGCTAGCCCACTCGGCTACTGTTCCCCTTTTGTGGCATTCAGAAGTAGTGAAAAGTGCGCGTGCATAGCAGTGGCGCTCAAGGTACGCGAACGCCCATAAAATAACTCCATAAAAAAAAAAAAAAAAAAAAAAAAAAACTTCCGAGATTGGAAACAGATAAAAAATGTGACAAGCACACACACCGTCCCTCCAAACACAGCTACTGACTTTATTTCATATCGTCCACCCTCGATCCCCGAAGGAGATCAGTTTTCTGGCCTCTTGGTTGGCTTGGTTTTAGCGCGCATGCCCTCTGTATGTCCTTTTAGAGGCAATACTTCGTTTTTGTGCTTATTGTTTTGCGTATTTTAGGCCGATTCTCTTCCTTTTCTGTTCTCAACTGTGCATGTATATATTGCACTGTTGCATTCAATAAAATTTAGTTTCAAGTCAGCGCTCATGTCTGTCTTTCCTTCATCCAGTACGTCGCCTTTTTGCGCTGTTTTTATCTTTTAGGTATACCGACCTCCTCGCCCCAAGATTAAATGGATCGCAAGAATAAACATCCTTCCACCAGCTCTCCTGCAGTTTCTTTAGAACTTTCTTCGTTACAAAAAGTATAAGAGTGCAAATGGTGTAAATTGAACACAATTACGAAAGACACCGAAACTGAGGTGGGAGAAGGACAACAGAGAACCACCAAGACTCATTGCCACAAAAAGTCTAATGTTTTTCTACCACTCTGCTTTGGTTATTTATGGCATGGTGTCGAGTTTGTCTATTAAAAAAATAGACAAACTCGCACAACTTCCACCTCTGCAGATATTGCAGGGATGGAATCAAGATGGCCACCAGTGACTACTCAGCAGCACAAAAAGTTCACTATTAGTGTATTAACACGACGGAGATTTTCACTGAGAAGAGTAAACGTCATCGTGCTTCGAGGTCACGTGCGCAACATCACGGCGCGAGCTAGCCCACTCTCAGAGCAGAAACTGAATTGTCTAGCGCGAACGCTCGTTCTACGGGACATTTCAAAGCCGCGATCTCGTGCTCTCATGGTCATCCGTGATGTGGCGCACGTGCTCCTCTCTGTGCAAGAAATCTGTGGTGTGAATACACCATAAGGGTCAGTATGCAATAAGACAGAACCCCCTGCAGTCTGTGGGGTATCTTCTAATGTCCATGGTAAAAGGACATTCCTAAAAGCAACCACAAGGCAACACTCTGGGAGGCAGACCAAGCACATAACACCATAGTACATTGCAACATTCGATTTTATTTTCACTTTCTTGAAGAACAGAAGAAAACAAGACGTTATCACCCCCAACGCCACGGGGTAAGAAAAACAACTGGTCATGTACGCTTGCAGCCCAAGACTCCTCAGCCAATACCTAAAAATACAGATGCAACCAGCACTGAAACATTTGCTAGCTTTGGCTGTTTAAATATTAACACATTCATACCACAGTTACTTCCTTAGGACCACAGAAACACAAACACTAACACCATTTTGCCTTCCCAACCTGCAGGCTGCTTTGCACCAATCATGCAGATAATATATAAGAAAAAAGAACCCCTCGAAAGATAAATTGTCTTTGGTCTCCAGCCCGCTACAACTTAACCGGAAATTGTGAAGAGAGGCGACGATGATTAGTTTCTCGGCACCTGGCTACATTGGCGATGAATCCAACGCAGAGGTGTCCTAAAAGATGGCTTCAACGGGTCTGGCCTGCAGGGCTGGGGGATCCATCTTCGCAAGCTGCACGCTTATTGCCGGAACTGTCCCCATCATTTTCCTTTTTGTTGTTTCAAAGCTGCCTCCTAAAACAAGCCTGCATCCTTCACATAACGTGAGAATGCCAGCTTCCTAGCAAGCTGGCACTGTCCTCAAAACATACAAGCACCGGTGTAAGGAAGAGCAGCGACTCGTGGACCTTTGCCGGCCCCGCAAACACTGGGTTAGAGAGTTCCGTCACCACAACATGACCGAGCTTGGCAAAAGATAAAACAACCGTCTCAATAGACCGCGCCTAAAGAAAAAGGAAAAAAAGGACCAGAAAGACTGGAGCGAAAAGGGAGGGGGGGAAGGGGCAGCTAAAAAATAAAAAGGGGGGAGGGGGACAAAACAAAAAACCGCCATGGCATTCATTAGCGAACCGACGTCGTCAACAACAATAATAACTTCACCGTCCCACCAAGTCGTCGTTGACTGCACCGGTTGTTTTGAAGGGGTAGGCTCTGGGGTCTGACTAACGTTCCTGAGTGGGGGGCACGGCGGAACGAGCCCCTGCTGCGAAGGCGCCGGCAGGGGGTGCAGGTCAGCAGGAGCGAGTGCCCGCGGTCAGCCCCCGGCTCCCGTCGCCCGTGCGCTGCATGCGGTTCTCCACCACGTTCGTGGGGATCTCCTTGCGGTCGTAGACCTGCCCCAGCCAAGCAAAGAAGTCGATGAACCAGGTGGTGGTGTTGATGCGGCATCCCAGCTCGCTAGTGCGGTAGTCGTTGGGGAAGGTGTGGTGGTAGTTGTGGAAGCCTTCGCCGTGGGCACCCACGATGGTCACCAGGTTCTGGCGGGGGCTGATGTGCTTGTCATACGGCCGGTTACCCCAGGTGTGGGCGGCGCTGTTCACCAGCCAGGTCATGTTGAGGGTGAAGCAATACCGCGTCAGGGAGCACACCAGGAACGAATACCACAGAGACTCGCCCCAGAAGTACCAGGGCCCCAGGGCGGGCAGCAAGAAGCAGATGAGCACCATCAGCGGCATGTAGTACCTGGGGAAGGAATGGTGCCTCGGTCAGCGAGGGCCGTCCCTCCTTGGAAAGGCATCGACAATTTTGCACTACGGTGTTGAGGACTGCATGCTTTCCACAATGCTGCAGCCTGACGCTGTTGCGAGAGCATGAGGCTTCGTCATGCGTCTCATTTGCACGAGCTTCCATGCAAAGGAAGACACCAAACCAAGTCACGCACTCGCGCGAGTAGATCCGACGCCGATGCAACACTGAGGAAACTACGCTAGGCCTGACAATGTAGCATGAAACAATTGGCACTGGGTATAGCCAAGCAAACAAGTGAGGTGGCAAGACCTGAAAATTTCTAGAAAGCAGATATGATTTTCTTTTATATGCAGGAGGCACATGAACGAGAAGTGCTATGTTGAACTCGGGATGTTCCAGCTTAAGTTGCCCGAATGTACAGTTGCCAAACATAGGTTAAAGGCTGAGTACAAGGCTCGCGATAATTCAAACTCCAATATTTCATACTTATGGTTAATTCAAACAAATTTCATAATTTTGGTTGTCCCACTATGTTTTTAAAGTATTCATAAGCCGCTTATTTAGAACGGCGTTTTCGTGCAAGTCATACTTTTTGTTCTCGCGGCCCCGTTGAGTGCGCTTCTTTCCGAGCACCGGTGCACTGCAGGGAGGCAACTCCCGTGGCGCTAGCTTCCGTGGGTGTTGCTTCTCCGCAGTGCACCGGTGCCTAGTGAGAAGCGCACTCAACGGGGCTCAAGCTGGGCACACGAGTTCTGAAAACGGGCACAACGCGGAAATTTCCATAGCAACTTGCACGGACGCTGTGAAGTGGCGGCACGGCAGGTGACAGCGTCCGCGCAAGTCGCTATGAAAACTGCCGTGCGGTGCCTGTTTTCATCGCTCATGTGCCCACTGTCTACTAGTCCACATTAGACAACTTCTTGGGCTGATGAACAAACTTAATTTTATTTTGAGTTGTCACGTGCTGTCTAAACAGTTTACAATTATACACAACATTTGTGGAATGCACGAGTAAACTCACTCTCCACTTGGACTTCGTTATATCTACCACAACTGCACATCAACAAAACATTGAAGGCTTTTGTTCACAACTTTCAGCGCTGATGGTACTGCTGTGCGAGAATCGCGCTCCCTAGTTCCCGGATTATCAGCTTCAGAATGTAGGTATCTTCCCGACACTAAGGAGATATGAGGTAAGGCCCTTATATTGCTCGTATTTCACAAAATTAGAATTAATTATGCGTCGTAGACACAACCTATAACTGCTGTTCAATGACAATCATCCAAGTGCGAATATAGTTGCGAATATTGTGCCTAGATAGAAATGAATAGTCATTTAAAGTGAAACAAGGGGCTTCCAGTGATGGCTGAGCTCAATCAGTACAGATATCTGCTTCAAAGCGCTAACGATTGGGAAAATCTTAAGAAAATAAGACAAACTAACAAACAAAAGAAACCTCGAGCTAGTCGAACATAGATTTCATCAAAACCAATATTTAATGTCTGCAAACTGCCGTCACCCAAGGCCAAAAAATCTCCCTTTCTAGATGTCATTAAAGGGACAGTAAACATGATTTCGAGGCATTTAAAGAAGTGGCACATTGTCTGCTTCCACGCAATATTTCGCATTTCGAGAAAGAGAAAGGGAGCAAACGTCGTTATTGATGCATCTGCATCTGCTACCATAAAGAGTAACCAGTTTGAATCAGAAACTCATCAGCCTTTAACTCGTTTGCTACAAGTTCACACCCATGTAATAACAATAAAAAAATCACTTTTGAGTCCCATAACATTGCATGTTAATTCTCTCAAATTGCTTTACCAAACTTATGTACCCTCATCCACACGTCCGTCCGCTTGCGATACACCCGTCGTTAGGCGTCAACCATTTTCTGATACGTTGTAGTAGCTTCCCCAGTGCCCAGACTTTGTCAAAGTTAGTTGCGCAAGCGCATGCAAACGGGATGCAAGACGAAGCCTCGTGCCCTCGCGGCAGTGCGGGGCCGCAGCACCCCATAAGCCCCGCTAACCTTGACAGCACAGCACAAAATAGTCGATGCAGAGCACAGACGTAGCTGTCTGGCAAAGGCCAAGGGTGCACCTACTTCCTCTGGAAGCGCACCACGGGGTCGGCCATGAGGTCACTCAGGTCAATGGTCTTGCCCTTGGAGATGACGTCCGGGTGCTTGCGGCACAGCAGCCAGCCCACGTGCGAGAAGAAGAAGCCCCGGGTGGCGTCGTGGGGGTCCGCAGTCGTCTCCGAGAACTTGTGGTGCACCCGGTGGTCCCGGGCCCAGTCGTAGATGTCGTTCTGTAAAGCCAGAGAAACAAAACCATTTAAGCCGAAAATTTCCAGGCTACATAGGGAGGTGGACTAAATAAACGAGTTAGCCGAGTGCGAGTCGTCGTCCCGTCTATTTCCTGTCCCTTCTATGTTTTGGTGTTTCCTTTCTACCCCAGTCTAGGGTTAATTCAACATGGTTAACATTCACCTGCTTGCCTGCACCCTATATTTAAGCAGAGGTCACACTGCTAATTCGTCATACAAAAGGCAGGCTGCAGACACTGTCCAAGGTGTGCCTCTTCCTTGTACGACGGCTCTGCCACATTGGTCATGCAAAAACCATCTACAGACATGTTCAAAACATGTATGAAGCAAACACATGCTTCCAACATGCTTGAAACACAGATAGTTCCGTCATCATGTCTGCAGCGAACGACATGTCTCTCGTGCGACGTACGACCGGTGTGACTGTGGCCTTAGGGTCCCCGATCTGTATACGAGAAAACTCGGATGCGCAACACTTTTGTGCTACACTTTCTGGGAACACTTTTCGTTTTTATGAAACTTGAGCTACGCTGGTGAAAAGTCTTCCAGTGGATGCAAACATTTGTCCCCAGTGTTTGTAGTCCTGCCATAGTGCGTGCGAGGCCACATACCTAGATGGCGGAAATTAATGGCGCGACGGAGCAAAGTGAAACTGTGCACAAATGTTTGCTCTGTGGATCCCAGTCACCACATAGTACGGCGAGACCACTATGCCATAAAATGTTGAGCAAGTGCCCACACAAACTTTAGAGATGGAATATCTTAGAAAAACTGGGTGTCAGGCGCTCGTTAGCTTCGAGCACAAAAAATGCAGAAGGAACGCACAATTAGGAAAGCTTCACCACTTTACGCCGGCGTGCTCAGAGAAGCGGCTGACACGGCGGAGCATCTCGGTTAGCTTGGTGGGCATAGGAGTCTGGGGTGGGCGCTCGATATGTCCTTCGTTTATTTTTTAAACTTTTAAGGAATAGCCGATGGGTGCTTATTGGGAGGGGGGCACACGCTTGGTATTTCACAGTACACACAAACTGCTTCATGGAATTCAGTTACCCTACCACAGTGAGACTAACATTGCAGCTATATGTACGTATAGTACTAATCTTCCAACTCTCAGAGCAGAACTGCTGCTAAGAGCCTTGCAAAATGAATGGTTGACAGCCAAGAAGACAGCCGTTGGGTTGCCTAAATTCGTAGAGTGAGCAACCTGAGCATGAGGCAGGTGACCCACCTGGAAAGCCATGGTCTGGAAGAGCATGAGCAGAATCCTGTAGGGAAGCTTGGCCTTGTACGAGCGGTGAGACCAGAGTCTGTGGGCGCCAGCCGTTATTCCGATGCCAGAAATCGTGTAGAGGACGTAGGCTGTGGGGAACAATACCACTCTGTTGGCAACAGTGGGCAAGAGAGGAAATGCTACACCCCCGACACAGTCTACGGTGTCGGGGGTGAAATAGCAAGAGTAACATAAAAATAAAGGAAACTAGCAAACAACTATATTGCATAAATTGCAATAGCGATAGACAACCTTTGACTCTGCAAAAGTATTTTTAGCAGAGGGATATCACTCTTAATCTTAAAGGGAAGCTGAGAGGTTCTTAAAAAAATCGAGTTAAAGGTGAATTCTAGAGTTATTTTTTCTTGTGAATCTGAATATCACGTTAGGTTTTCTCAAAGGTGTAACTAAACACGAGAAAACATGAAAAACCTCCGGCCAGTCGTTACATTATACTAGGATCTTTTGGCCGCCAAGCGCGTGTCGCTTGAGTGGGCAGCGCGTATAATTGCAAGCTTGCCAGGTATATTCCCCTGCACTGACACCAGTTGCGACGTCTTTTTCAGACCTTTTTGAGAATAGCAAGAGTGCGCATGCGTAACTTTGATGGGCGCTGAAGGTGCGCAAGAGCGGAGATTCTAAAAATTCGTAATATGACATCGTGTACCGGGAAGGAGGGGCTTCAGCAGTACTTTGAAAATTATTTTCTGCATTGAAAATAATAACCAAATTGAAAAATAATCTCGACATTTGTGATCCTTGAGGCCAAATGAAGACGATTTAAGTGTTTTTGCTTAAATACAGAACCGCTTCACTTTCTTTGAGGAGTCTGTCTCTTGTACCACAGGTACATTCTTTTTCTATGTATCCAAGCAAGGCATTAGAAGATCACTAGCAATGCCCTGTGTAGTCTTGATTTTCTTACTATTACACTACTGTTCAGTTGACAATATTTGACAAAGATATGTTTAAAGTGAATTACGAGCTGAGAAACCCATGTATATACTCTTGTTTCAGAGAACACTTTTCAAAATTGAAGCGCATCTTTGCGCCAGCGGCCCTGCCTCCACGTGGCCAAGGCACGTCGCTACCACCTTGCCTCCCTCATAGGATGGAAGGAAGTATAATGCATGTGCATTGCGCACCTCAATTGCGAAGGGCAGGACCGTGCTCAGATAGGAAACCAAAACCTAAAAACCTGTCCCAATTTAGCGTTTTTTTGTAATGCCGTAAGATGCTGTAGGTGCCTCATACATTTCTAAAATGAGTGGATTTAGTGGTTTTTGGTGATGCTCAGTAACTCTCTAATTGAAGCCCTATGTTTATTTTTATGGATTAAAGTTAATTAGTAAGTTTTAGTAAATTATTCAGCTAATTGGTACATTTTTTTGCAAGCCCCTGGCGTCCGCCATGACTGGCAGTTTGTTCTCATAAAGGGTTCCTTTTTTCTCGACCACCCTATTTTACGGCTTTTTGAAAATATTTGCTAACACATCCAGTATAATACAACTGAATCATGGCTAGATTATGTTCTACAAAAAAAAAAAAAAAGGAACTGAAAGCTAATCACAGACTAATCACGGAATGGAAAATATTCTGGCAAAGCAAACTAAAACTAAAAGCTACACAGAGAAAGTCTCGTGGCAAAGCAACTGCACCCTTTCAATTCACCCCAAATGTTCTCCATCCTTTTCTGGAATATTATCTACCATTTTCATCAACATCACAAATCCCTTTTCGTTTCTCTTCCCTAGACTTTGCTTTGAGACGACAGAGTGAAAGAAAAGAAGAAAGGTACTACATTTAAGAAATGTGCTGAAAATGGAGAGGGAAATGGCACTCACCGGCAAGAATCGTCTTCCACTGGGCAGCGGTGAAGATAATGTAAAATCCATAGAGGGAGATGAGGTGCAGGTAGCCCATGAGTATCACATTGCGCCACACTATTTGCGCCTTGAAGGGCTTGGGTGCAGGTGTTGTGGCAGAGGCCGGCTCTGCCATTACTGTTTTCGTCATGGTCGTCATGGTCATGCCCTGCAGCCAGGAACAAAAAAATGCCGGGCATTGAGTAACAAACCTACGGGCCCACTGGCAGGTCAATATACAGTAGGAACATGCACCTCAAGAACTGCAGGGTGTTTCCATGCGCTATTCGGGCGTAAAAAGATGTCTATAAATAAACCAATAAACCGAGTGCAGTTATACTTTTCCAAAAGGTGTCTTTAGGTGGTGCAGTTGTCATACCCCAATTTCATAAGTGGAGGTTCTAAAAAAAAAAAAAAAAATGAAGCCTAAATTTTTAACGTAAACTTCTTTCAGATGAACACCCTAAAACCTAGACTCATAAAACTTGAGTACAATAAATGCGTCACCTAGAGACACTTTTGTGAAACAGCCTTTCCACTCTCGTGAAGAAGGAAGACCAGCGGAGCTGTACTCGATACACTGTGTGCTTCTTCTTCGTCGTCGTCTGTTTTTCGCGCTGTTTCCTACGATGAATTCCCCCCAACGCGCCCAACTATCCATTCTTCTATTATAACTGGAAAGGTTGCCGCCATCTACGAGCGACGGCGGAAACCATACTGGTTGTGGGCATGCCGCCGTCGCTTATAGATGGCGGTAGTTGTCCAGGTAGGTTTGTGTCGACATACACAAACACGATCCTGGGGAACCTAGCCCTTAACAGCTCCGCTGTAAAAGTTTAATTGCACTCAAATCATTGGTTTATTTATACAAATATTTTTATGTGCAAACAGCACTCAGAAACACATTGTAGATCATAACCCCAACTATGCCAAAGGCTGGGGAATGGATTTTTGCGAAGCACTCCTTGCAAAACCTACTCCAATAGACCCTTTCTGAAATTCAGTCTGGATACCTCTGTAACTATCATCACTTAAGTGTACATTATCTGTACATGTTAATGGCCGCCTTTTGATAGCTGATGAAGGAACACTTTGACCGATGCAGAGCCTGAACATTCCAGATGTTAATTCGCTGCAGTGTTGGATGTCAGCGTGATGAAACTTATAAGCTTCTGTGCGCTACACATTTGAGGGTGTCGAGAAAACTCTTAATATTTTCGGCTTAGGCATGCCCCGACAGCTCACGACAATAAAAGGTGGTGAATATTATCAAGGTTTACTCAAATAAGCTCCACAGAGTGATAGCCTGTTGACACCATTAAAACTGAAACAAATAAAGAAAGAGAGAACAGTACAGAGAATAACACCACAACTTTCGTGCGTCTGGTGTTAATGAATAGATACTAGATTTTAACCTCCATTTGCATACAAATTAAGACTGATATTTGAGCCACTGAATTTCTAAAAGTAGATCTCTATTGCTGCGATTACCTCAAGGCAGTGCGAATTTAGTCGACTCATTCCAATGTGGTCGTTCACACTACTGATTGATATGGCCAGTCGACCTGCCCTTCTGATGCAACATATTACCGTAAATATTGACAAACTGCTGACTCGCTGGGCTAGCAAAAACAAGAAAAAAAGTATGGTCCCAAGGGATTGATCTATTAGGCTGCGTTGCTAAGATCTTTTGATGGCCTTTGAGATGATTGCCATATGACGTCACTCCAAATGCTGTTCACGTACTTGTCAGGAGGGGGCCACCGTTTTGTATCGCTTGCCCAGAACAAAATCATTGTCTTCGCGCCTGTCCGCGTTTACCGATTTGGTGACAGATCTGCCGTTTCCTTTCTGCAATTATACATACTCTGCAGTGCGCAAAAAAAGCAACTAACAGCGCTAATACGATCTTTTGTTTTTAATTTTCACTGAGAAATTGTTTGCGGCGATGAAGGCAGAGCTATAAGGTGGGGTGCCAGTGCGCTCACGCACCTTGAGCAAAAAACAAAAAAAGACACGGGAGATAAACCGTGGTTATTTGAGGAACGCAGGCGGCATTCCAAATAGCAAAACATCCGAGACACAAAATAAAAAAGAAAGAAAATAAAAATGCCGTGCACATTTCAATTGCCAGACGTCGCGAGCACTGTCGCCATATCCAGGACTTCGTAATTTCCGCGGCACTGTAGGGTCATCGACAGGCAGATCTCGCTTGCCCATGAGCCGTGAAGACAAATCGCAGTTCTAGATATTGCATGCCAGAGCGGCCTTAGGTTGCTCCCACACCGCCGGTCTGAACACACTTGCACCCGCCCGACTACAGCATCCGAGCATCAGACGACCGATGCAAGAGCGGGGTCGCTTTCGCCACATCGCACCTCGCCGACAACTCGATCGCGCGTTCAACGGCTCGCCCGTGATTCCGTATAACCGAGTGCTCGGATGATTCCTTCGAACGGTTTGTGTTCGAAACGAAACGCATCATCGTCAAGGGGGTTCACGAAATACAGCGACGTGCTGTGCGGCATGCAGACACAACGGCGGCGAACTGCCACGCAAAACGCGGTTGTCATGCGGGGAAGCCCGGCCCGATTTCTTTCTCTTGCGGTCGTGACAGCAACGTTAACACCGTGGCGTAACTTTGCCTGTTCCCCCCGCCCCCCCCCCCCCCTCCAAAAAAAAAAAAAAATAAAATAAAATAAAACAAACAAACAATTTTATGTTCGGAGAAGCGTACCAGTAAAGCGCTCAACCGGAGACAAAACAAACGGGTTATTTGTTTGCAGGACGACGTCATATTGCAAAACGTCGACAATATTATGCACGGATAAGCGCAGTCTCTTTCAGCGAACCATTCGTCCTGGTAGATTGCTTTCTACGGCATTGCATCTGGAGTTTTGCCAATCCCGAGAGTCAGTCTGAGCTCGCCGCGCGATTTATTTATTTTGCTACATTCCGAGAGAAAAAAGAAAAGAATGTGGGCCTAAAGATACGCGCCGAAACATAAGAATGACGTGTTGACGTGACTGAGCTCACACAAACTGCGTTTTCGGAGCAAAAAAACAAAACAAAAACAAAACAAAAAAAAAAAACGGTCTGTCAAAAATTAAAAAATTTCTGCTGCGTGGCGCAGGTTCAATGAATGAGATCGGGGCACGTTCGGGGGGAGGGGCGATAGGCTCACGAAGTGACAGACGCAAGGCGCACGTTCCCCGGCGCAACGCAAGCGGCATCTCGACGACGTGTACCTACCGCGGTGACTCCAAGTCCTAGGGCAGAAACTGCAACGCCAGCCTGTGCGATATCGAATCTGCCAGCCAACAAAGGGAGATGGCATCGATCAAAATCGTTCCTAATGCGGAGCCCTAAACCGACGATTGACGCGAGCAACCGGTGGTTCCGATCGACCGCCGCCGCGACCGCCGTCGGCCGAGGGCTCAAGGTATCCGAGTTGTAAGTGAATCCCGGGATACAAGGGAAGACCGAGAAGCGTCCACATCCAGGAACCGTGCGCCGACGAACCGGCGTTTTGAAAATGCACGAAATGGTCGCTTGGTCGCCCCCATAGAAGAAACCCGATTCCTACATGGCAGCCGGTTGGCCCAGCCCGTAGAACCACACTCGCCTGTGAATAATCCGCCGTCGGTGTTAGGTATCCAATGTGACGGCTTCCAGTGCGCTGCCACGACAGTTATACTCCGTCTGTGTCACCGCTGGCGTCCGTCCAGAAAAAGAATGGATAAAAAAATCACGCGGCCGTAGACTGACCGGCCCGCCGACGGAAAAAAGATGCCGGGAATCACGTGACGTGAGGCGTGTGAGCACCCCTATTGGTCGGCGTGGTTCTATCGGATGTGACGTTACTCCGGAACTCCTTTCTCTCGCGCGATCTCCTGAGCGAGCAGATGACGCGCCAGCCGTCTGCCGGCACGCGCGATTTTGCCCCTGTTCCCCCTCACCCCATCAACAGTCGGGAAATCCTTCGTGGCCAACGGAATTTTTTGGGGCAAATACTTTAATAAAGCTGACCGGCGACTAAAATATGACATACGATTTCCCCGATCACCTCGTTGTTTGAAGACTCGCGGAACCAAGAGTACGTCGAGCGAACGCGAAAATACCGTCGCGTCGTCTGCTAGCCGAATGCTCCCGGTAGCAACGGGTGGCGTGATGCGTCTGGTGGCGTGAGCCGATCAGACGATGCTGCGCTCTCGCTAGGCCGCGTTTGCGGTCGCTTGCTTTGCTCCTTTTCTTTCTTCGCGCTTTATTGGGCGTCCGCTCACGTCTCAAGCCCTCAGCCGCGAAAATAAAAATATACAAAAATAACCGCGCAAATGAACGAGCATCGAACCACAAACACGCCTCTTTTCGTTCTTGTCTGCTTTTAACTTCAAAAGGAACGGGCGCGCAAGTGTCGTCTCGCGCCTGCAGTCGGCGGTTTGTTTCTGTTTTTCCTTGATACGACCTGAACGGCAGGAAAGTGTCCGCTCGCAATTTGTCGTTTTCCCGGTCCGCCACTGAGCCAATCCGGGCGGGGCCTCCGATGGTGCTGATGCAACAAGTGCCGGCCGGTGTTTGGGCTCAGTTCCCGCTTGGCTGCATCAGCTCCGCGCGTCGGGTTGATAGCGACTCAGGGCTCGCATGTCGCGATTGTCGGAGCGCTAGCATTTCGCGCCCAGAATTAGACAATCATAGGAACTGCTTTAGTCAGTGTGTGGAATTCAGTTCTTTTTAATCAAAGTTGTATA
This sequence comes from Ixodes persulcatus, assembly GCA_013358835.2. Lineage (NCBI taxonomy): Eukaryota > Metazoa > Arthropoda > Arachnida > Ixodida > Ixodidae > Ixodes > Ixodes persulcatus. The sequence goes on along the minus strand of JABSTQ010010006.1, from coordinate 439,461 downwards.
TATATATATTTTTTTTCCTCGGATGAAGAAAGAAAGAAAAGCGTCGTTGTTCGGACGAATATTAGATCTACGAAACAGTTTTGCTGTCCCAACTTTAATACTCCGACCCGCCCCCTGACTTGCAGAAGAGGGATGTAGACAGAGATGTTCAGTTAGGGTTAGGCCGAAGACCAGCTTTGGCAAAACTCGTGATGAGAGTCGTACGGAAATGTGCAACTGGTATGCCTTGAGCCCTTCGAGAAATTGGGAGGTTCCCACACTCAAATTTTAACTATTAATCCTAATGACGCAATATCATTACCCTGTGACATCACATAGCAAGCGTACACGTTTTTTTCGATCCCCGCTCGCCGTTCCGATTGTTTCGAAATACCGAATGGAACAAATGAAGTATACATCACACATTACGTCGCTTATTAATCTTTTAGTTGAAGTTCTTATCAATATTATTGTGATCTCTACTTCAGTGCTGTCAAGTCCCTGAAAATTTCGTCAAACCTAAGGTACTGGAGCCACCAAACCTCCACACACACACACAAAAAAAAAAAAAATATTCCTGAAAATCCTGGGCAATCCCCTCATTTTAGCGAACATCGGTTTAGAGACCCCGGTTTTAAACTCGGTTTAGATCAAACGGCAACGAGACTCATTTTAGAGAATTCAACACAATTAACCGAACTCGGCTGATAGCTCGTTTCAACGTTGGTTCGTTCGGTCGTTGTACCTGTGCCGACGTCTAACCCGAGCCAGGCAGCGAGTCAGTTGCTTGGGGCCTTTGGGCGGCCATCGTATTAAAAAAAAAAAAAAAAAAAAAAACTTATGGAGTGCGTTTGACAAATTTTCCTGCACGTCACAGCCGTGCTGTTTTCCCAACGAACCTTTTGCGTCTCGCCTGGTTTACGCGGGGAAAGAAAGGGAAGGGGGGTGCGAGGCTCAGGTAAACAGGCTTCGGTGAATCACGCCTTTAGCGGTTTCCAGATTTGCTTACGCCAGCAGAACGGATTCGTTTAACAGAGCCCACTCTTCGGCAACTCCACTTTTTCCACACCCTGCTTCGATAAAACGCCCCCGTTCTCTAAAACGAGTTTCGATAAAATGGCTCTCGACCAAACATAGTAGACCCTTGAGCCATGACGTTTCGCTATGTATAAATAGGCAGTTTATTAAAATATACATATATATATATATATATATATATATATGTGTATCCTGGCTCCGCCGTCTATTTTGGCTTTCGGCGGGTTCGTGAAACTTTGATTCTTTAAATCATTGGATTAAGTACGGTTCATTAATCTGCATATGTTCGTCTCTCTGTCTCTTTCTCTCTCTCTCTTTATATATATATATATATATATATATATATATATATATATATATAATAAACCGTCCGTTGTTGCTGTTTTCACCAAGGGTTTTTTTTTTTCTTTTCTTTTCAGTTATCCCCACGCCTTCAACCCCCCGCCACCATAAAAAAAAAAAAAAAAGTGGGTTGTGTGTATGTTAATACAGCCTAGAACTTTGTCTGCCTCAGCGGGCGACGAGTTTCCCAGCTGCAGTACAACCGCTAGCCTGGGGTCTTTAACGTGCACCACGCAGTAGTGATACACGACCGCACGCCGGTACGATGCTCATTCAGATCGAAACGGGCAGGGGTGGGGATTGAACACCATGCCTGTTATATACGTATACGTGTCGTATACCGGGTGTTTGTGAGAAATCCGAACCCGGATTTTCACACCGCAAAAATAAACTAGACATCGCGGAGAGCTGAAGCTCCGTCGGAACGTACTCCCAGCCATTCGAGCAAGATGCCAACATTTCAGCACCAACCGTTATCTTATTCAAAAGTTAGAAGCGATTTTCTGAAAATTGCGATGGAAAAATGGCCGCTGACGGAGCTCTCGAATACATGGAGCTCTATGGCGCCAGAAACCGAAAATGGGCCAAAATGGGCTCCATGTTTTCATTGAAATTTTCAGAAAATCGCTTCTAACTTTAAGACCACGGTTGGTGCTGAAACTTTGGCATCTCGCTCGAACGGCTGAACCTGCGTTCTGACGGAGTTTGAGCTCTCCGCGATGTCTAGTTTATTTTTGCGGTGCGAAAAACGGGGTTTTTCGCAACGCAAGCATGGTCGTGGCTGAGGAAAAAAGCTGTCCAAGCAGCTTGACTGGTCCTCAGCCCCCTTCAGGTACGTACAGTGGCGAGAAAGACATTTAAAAAGAGCGCAAGAAATTATATAATAATACAAGGCACTTCCATCATAAAAATGAACAGACAACTATCAGCAATACATCAAACAAGAATAACACTTGCCTATAAAAGAAATCGGGAAGTTGTACACAATAGAGGGAAAGCTATCCAAAATATTCTAACATGCTTCAACACAATATATATATATATATATATATATACAGACATACATACACATAGACACATATATACATACACATATACACACACGTACACATACACATATATATGTGTGTGTTTTTATGCTTCGTACATTGCGCGAAGTTCACTATATCTGCAAGTGTACAGATCAAAATGAACGTGGTGATAGTTATTTAAAAGGGATGGTAAAAGATAACGGAGACATTCTTTTCCGGAGTTTAGTAAGAGTTTTAGGGACTACCCAGCTCTCTTTGTGTCTGGTAGAGTAACTAGAGGTTTTTAATTGCAGTTGGGAAATATTACGTATATTACTTAAATTTCTCTGCGTCTCTAATTTATAGCGAGCACTCAAACGATGTCTGTACAGGCTGTGTGCCCTGACAACGCGAGAACGACGAAAGAAAATTGAACTTTGTGTTCCATAAGGGGCGTTATAGATGTGGCGAACATATTTCTTTTGTAATAAATGAATACGCTGTAGGTTTGAAGAAGTAGTTGTCCCCCACACTAGTTGACAATAGTTTAACTCACAAACACCCTATATATATATTGTTAGGAAGATGAAGACGACGACGTGGCGCGCACGACCATCTCGCGCCAGGCCCCACGGCCTGGCACGAGATGGCTTCACAAACCTATCTCCTGTCATCACCTTCATCCTAACAACATGGTGGAGGTGCGGAGTCATATCCATCCCCTACATTGAACATCGTCGCCGTTGTCACCCAGCCATCGTCTCGTTGTGGCAGTCATCCGCAGCAGCAGACCGATCACCAGCCCATGGCTCCGTCGCCCAGCCCCCGCCCAGGCGCCATGACGAGCCGAATCAGACGAATCCGACCGACGATCCCCCGCCCATATCCACAGACCCCGACATTACGACGCTTCTTGACGTGAGTCCCCCAGCCCGGACCGTGCCGTCGTGCTGCTGTGGCTGGTGCAAAGGCCTGCGAGGCTGCGGTTTAGAACTCCAATGACGTTCCCATCTTCATCACCACCCCCGCTGTCGGCAGCTGTCCTTTGCTCTTCTGTGTGTGTCATTGGCAGTGTGCTCTGTTTCCCCCTCCGCTAAGCCCCTCCGCTACCCGAAACTCTACAGCCAAGGCCATCGGCGCGCAGGGTTTCTTTTTAGCGGAGGGGGAAACACGGTCTATCTAAAACTCCCTATTCACCGGCCGGGTCGGCCGTTTTCATCGGAGGGAGTACTGCTAGGAAGATGAAGACGACGACGTGGCAGTGGCGCGCATGACTATCTCGCGCCAGGGTCCTGTCATCACCTGTGCTGTCCTCTATGTTGCCGACAACATCATCCCAACAATATATATATTGTTACGTTTTTAATTTACAAGAGGACGTCCATAACCAAATTAGACCAGATTAGAAGTGTCACGCGCCGCCTGCCCGTGCTTCGTCTTCGTCTTCTGTGGTTCCCGGCACGCGCCTCAGCACGCCGCTACACTATTCCCCCTAAGGACTTGTTTTCTTGTAGGGATGATCTTTGGGTCATTTTCCTGCTGCACAACCTCGCCCCATTGCAGTGGTGTTAGACAGTCTGCTTGTACTTGTTTGTTTCGAAAAGATTATCTTGAGTGAAGTCCTTTTAGCAAGCAGATTCTTGATGTGAAAGTTCGTGCTCAATAGACCCTTTTCAAAAGTCAGAGTCACCTTGTGGCAGTCCCAAGAGCCTAAATATTGCCGCTCTAATGGCGGTGATAGGAGATCGTGCTCTGCTAAATCAAGCACCCTCAATTTCATGAGTCGAAGGTGACGTAAAGGACCAACACCTTTTGCCCTTTCTGTTCTATGCTTTCGAAGACGTTCGCATTTTCTGGTGTGGAGATGCTGTGTAGTGCCGCCATTAGAGCGTCGGGTTTGACTCTGCACAGGGTGGGTAGACTGACTTTCGGGAAGGTCTTCTGTGGTTCCCGGCACGCGCCTCAGCACGCCGCTACAATATATATATATATATATATATATATATATATATATATATATATATATATATATATATATATATATATATAGAGAGAGAGAGAGAGAGAGAGAGAGAGAGAGAGAGTGAGAGAGAGAGAGAGAGAGAGAGAGAGAAAGAGAAAGAAATATTTCTCTTTCCTAGTGAGTTATATTTTTTTGTTTCCTTTTGTTTCCAGGTGTTGCTCCCCAAATATCGGTTGGCACACGCCCGCACACGCACGCGCACAGACAAACGAGTGCACAGACGCACACGCACAAGCGCATGCACTCACGCATACAAACCTACGCGCAGGCACACACATACAAAGACGAAAAAGAAATTGTCTTGGCCGAAATTCCGGGACATATAGTTTTTTTTGTTTTTTTGTTTTTGTTTTTTCACTCTGAAGAATGAATTGATTTTATGGAAGCAATGCATTCTTAATTTAGGTGCGTGCCACCAGTTCAACGCAATTACAATCGGTAATATGTAACACTTCATTATTATGGTGAGGAGAAACTCCAGATATTGCGAAGCTAATAAAAAAAAAAATACAATGAAAAAAAGGTGTGGGGCCTCGGAATAACAATGTAATTATATCGTAATATTTCAGTCTATATATTTCTTCCCGAGAATACAGTGATGTGTGCAACTGTTCGGCTGAATATATATTTATATATATATATATAGATCAGGCACGTAGCCAGGATTTTGTTTCGGGGGGGGGGGGGGGGGGGGGGGCGCCAATGACAAAATGCTGTATGAGGGGGAGGGGGGAGAGGAGGCCCCAGCAGAATGGAAGATTTCGGGGGGGCCCGGGCCCCATGGGCCTCCCCCCTGGCTACGTGCCTGATATATATATATATATATATATATATATACCCATATAACGTAAAAAAGATTAAGTAAGAATATATATATATATATATATATTTATTTATTACTTTATCTTTTTTTACGTTTTACCCATGGATGAAAGTACGTCCCAGGGTCTTAGGAATGCTCATGGACCCATGCCAGTTTCATTTTAATATACATGGACGCACATAGCCGATACTTTACTCCGCCTTGCGAAAAACCGCAGCGGACGAGCCATCTCCAGCGCAGTGAATGTGTCACGGCCGTTGCCCCTTCCGAAGGCCACGTGACCGGCACACAACATTGGATAGACCCTATTGCTAAATTACCCAGGCATCAAGGAGAATGTTCGGGGAATGGTCTATACGCGCCGCGCACGCGCTCGCCTTCCTCGTATAAAAGATTCGAAGTAAACATAAAAAAATAAGGCGTTGACGAACGCTCGTGCAAGATGCCATTTGTTTTCGGCTCTCCATTTAGGACAGATACTGCTGCACACGCCGTCATCATGTGCGGCGCGTAGATGTATACATTCCCATCATTCGCCCATGATGCTTGTGTAAAAGTTATCAATAAGGTCTCCGTTTCGGTTCATGCATGGTGAAGCGGAGCCACGCTGCTCGTATACATCGTACACAAAAGACACGGTGTTGGTTGCAAACATAATGACAGAAGTATCTGCGGACATATATATGTTTCAAGCATGTTTGCCCTTCATACGTATGTGCACCTCGAACATGTCTGCAGACGGTTTTTGTGTATACGATGTACGAGAGAGTTTTAGGGAACCGTTTTTGCACATCCGACGCGGTACGAACTGCGCATGTGCGAGTCTTCTGTGGTAGAGCATGCGCAGTGCGTACCGGAGGGCCCATCGCACCGTGTCGGATGTGCAAAAATGGTTCCCGCTAAAACTCTCTATTACCTTTAGTAGATGTATCCGCAAAGAAATCGGCGGAGCATCAAGTATCGTTATCGGAGTTACCGGGACGATCCACTAAAACTCCCTACGGAAGGATCGACACCATTCGACTTTCTTCTCAGATCTATCCTTCGCTTGCACACAGGGCACACGCGTCCTTGCGCAGCGTGAGAAAGAAAAGCCGTCGCATTCCAGCCCGTGTTTCCTGGAATCGCGTGGCACAGCTATATACCCACGCCGTGGGAACAACGCTGATATCGCCTGCACGGCGACGGTTCAATGTTCAATCCTCCTGCCCGTCCCCGGGGTTGACTGTCGAGGCGAACAAGAAGCGTCCCTCTCGCGTTGCGTTTCCCGGGGAGAAAGTCCGAACTGCGTCGAAGCTCGTGTCGTCGACATCGGCATTCTCAGGGATTCGCCCAAGGTGACATTCCGCTTGTGCCCATCGCTATCTTGGGGCAGTTTGCGCGCAATCGGTGACATAATTGACGGTGAGGAGTATCCGTCTATCGCTCAGTGCCGATTTCTGACGGGTGAGAGTGTACGCTCATCAATAAAATTATTTTTGATCAATCTATATCGGGAAATTGGTCGAGCCTTATATAGTGTGCACTGCAGCCGGAATGATGTACTGGCAGTGGAACTCCGCTCAGAGCGGTGTACAAGCCACGAACGGTTTTGTAGTTGAAACCACGCAACGATGTTCTGTAGATTTCTGTGTGGCGTAGGGATATGTATATATACGTATCTCTATGACGTCGGTCCACGGCGTTCAAGAGCCTCCGTTTAACGTTTCTCAGGCGCGTATACACGCGTGCAGGCGTGACACTTTTGTTTTGTGTAAAACTGTTGAATCTGCTTCTTGCGACCTTACACAATATGTTCTCAGAGTGTTAGCTTTTGTACTGCTCTTTACAACTGAGTAAAGTCCTTTGTCTACCACCATAAGTGAACCGAGGGGCTCGTCACGCCACCGGCATGTTAACTTCCTCGGTCCCACCTCTGCAGTTTGTATCCCCCGACACTTCTTTTGGGTCCCAGATCCACTGAACTTTCTGCAACTTTCGCAACGGCGGAGTTAGTATATAGACCTTTCCGAAAAAGGGCTCCTGGCCGGTTCCATATTCAGTGTTCGTGCGTATGGGGCGTGATTTGCTCGCTTTCCGAAGCGACGACCATGCGCGTGCTGTGCTGAAAGGATCGCACGCTGGGATCAGGACTTGTAAATATTGGAATGGAAGCTTTACAACATCGGGTAAAAACTGGACCTCCGACCAGAACAGTAATCGACAAACTCAGCCCTCTGTCCTCTTTGAAACTCCGTTCAAGCTTACCCATTGATTGTAACAATCGTAGCAGCTGCCAGAGCGACTGTGAGGTTAGGCTGGGAGCTAGACCTCCAATGGCATGACAGCACGCGCTGGCACTTCTGGAAATGAGAGAACGGATATGCCCTCTCACTTCCCCGCCACCAAGGCCCCCAAACTTGACACGCCCACATTAGAGAGTTTTAAGAGATCGTTTCGATAACTCCGATAACGATACCCGATAGCGATGCGATGCATGCGTAGGGGCGTCGACGGAGTAATATGGGGTGTCGTTGTCGAAGTATCGGACCGTTGTACCAAAGATTGTAATATCGCTTTGCCAGTACAATGAGGCACGACGCTTCACAATGGTGCGTTTACGTAAGGACCGTCATCCCCCCCCCCCCCCACACACACACACACACACGTTCACTCCCCGAGATCGCAACAAGTAAAGCGGTTGGGGGGGGGGGGGGCGGATGCTGCCAGAGGTGGCACCCCCCCCCCCCCCCCGTGACTGGGACCCCTAAAACCCGGGGCCAAGGCCCCCCCCCCCCCCCCCCTCCCCCGTTACTACGCCAGTGCCTTTATTGCTATCTTTAATATATATATATATATATATATATATATATATATATATATATATATATATATATATATATATATATATATATAAAGTGACTTCGAAAGTAATTTGCTACTTTCTACAGAGTTCATTTACTCAATTACTTTGGAATTTAATAATTTCTACTCTACTCATATTAATTTTGATGTCAATAATCATTAACGTAACTACTTTTCTACACTAACATGTACATGTTCGGGTGTGCGAAGGTCAGTACAGGAGACCACCCCTGCCGAGGCGAAACGGACACTACCGGTCAAATCTAAAATGTTACTCTTAGCCAAAAAACTTGTTTTGTCTCAAGTTACCACATTTCGTGGGTGCAGAAAAAATTGTTACTGTATCTTGGTGGCGCTGCAAGCGCGAGATGCTTAGGTAAACTTTCTTGCGTAGCGTGCGCTAACGCGCTAAATTTAGCGCTAGCGTGCGCGAAAATTACGGAAAGACGCTTTCGACAACGAAAAAATAGTCAGCGTGCAGGCGAGCCGGTGTAGGTTGAACATGACTGTAAACCTGAGACTGGGATAGGAAAAGGAAAACGCAAAGGAAGACAAAAAAAGAACAGGCAACGTCTCAATTGAGACATTGCCTGTTCTTTTTGCTGTTGCCTTCCTTTGCGTTTTCGTTGCAAAACGTCGCAAGGTCTGTCGGTGAAACGAACGCGGGGTGCACCTTTCAATGAAAGTAACTGTGGATGCAACATCGCAGTGTCGACAAAACGATATGTCGATGAAACGTCGTTCGACAAACTGTCTGCCATCGGCGTCACCCACACTCTGTGATTGCTATCAGACAACCTCCCTGTCCGCCACCCAGGGAGCTGCCGAGAGCGGAAATATCCCAGCTCCACCTCCTGCGAGCCAACTGTGCGAACAACATCTCCGATCTGCGCTGCACAAGCTGAAACGTGTCAGTGACCCAGATTGCGAGAACTGCGAACCTCGAGAGGATACGACGCGAGAGTGTGATGTGGACAAGCGCCGCAGTCTCGCCGCCCACATATCACACAAAAGTGATGACTGCGGACATGATGATATATATATATGCGACACCTCTTCAAGCATGTCCCGAATCATGTTTGCTTCATACATTCGTATGCTCGAACACGTCTGCTGAAAGTTCTAGTATGACGTATTAGCAATGCTACTGCGGCTTAAAGCTGTCTTCCATCGTCGCTTCATCAGCGGCCTTCCCTGTTCCATGCTGCATGAGCTTCTCTTCCCCGGTGGTTTTCATGTCTAGGTCGCTCGAGCCTACGATGCCTCATTGATCTTTCTGAGAGAACCGGGACTTGAAGAACGTTTGTGACCGGTGATCTGCAGACGAGCGCAATACTTTATCCCCTTTAACCTTCAATTTGATGCCGACCTCCCCCAAAGCCGAGTATACGACTTGTCCATTACAGAGGAGGCCCACATCTCTCCCGGCATCTTCATCGGGGTTTCCTCTGTGCAGTTTAGCAAACCGTTTCCGAAGCATGATTTGAAGAAGCTTTAAAGCATGAGCTTTTTACAAAGGGTATAAATACTGACAGCGCAATCACAAAGACAGAAAGAAGAATGGGACAAAACAGAGAGAGCTCTGTCCTGTCCCATTCTCCTTCATATATTTTTGTGATTCCGCTATTTACCTCAGTACGTACAGTCTTTACAAACAAGCTTTCAACCTTATTACAAAGGCTAGTTTTTGCACGCATCGTTCCACGAAAGTACGACTTGATAAAACTATCTAACAACAAAATGGGCGATTTTCGTTATGTCAAACAAAACATCTCTGCACCGTCTGCATGAGTAACAAAACAAACATAATTAAGACCATGCAAAAAAAAAAAAAAAAGAAGTTCAGTAGGTGTGTTACATTTTGGTCAACAGAACAACAATGGCACCGTCTTCACTATATTTTTATTTTGTTAATAGGGAGTTTTCGTAGACCGCGTCTACCCCTCAGCTAAGCCCTCCGCAACGAAGAAGCCGCTACTGCGCATGCGCGCCGATGGCCTTGACTGTAGAGTTCCGGGTATCGTAGCGGGTTGCGGAGAGCGTTGCGGGACGGCGAAAACGATCTACGAAAACTCCCCAATATCGTGCTCAAAAGCTGAGTTATTATTCGCTAGATCAGTGAAATAATGCCATCCTGTGGTTTCTTGTATGTTCTACCTGACTGATGTTTATTTCTTATTTGTGGGGTGTCGAGTAAAAGGGAAGCCAGGAGAAGTGTTCAGGCCTCCGTTACGGGAAAAAATATCGCCTTGTCGCTCCATAATACAAATACAAAAGACGCACAACCGTACGTTGTTTCAATTGAGACCCAAAACAAACCAAAGCCGAAGAGTTGACTGAATCGATGGCGCATCGCCGTTAATTTCATTGAGTATTACTAAGTTAGCAGCGAAACAAAAGGCGGAGCCTTTTAGTAGAGGTAGCAGACACTTTTATAAAATGCGAAAAAAAGAAAGAAATTAAATTACAAACGTGAGAAACTCTTTCATTAACCTGGACATAGTCGATCTTAGCTCAAAAAGAAACAAACAAGCAAACGAAAAAAAAAAAAAAAAAAAACAGGGCTTCAACTATTTAATGCTACACTGTCAAGGCTAGCGTAGCCTACACAGTGCTGCAGCCCCGCACTGCTGAGCACGTGGCTTCGTGCCAGACATGTACAAGTTACCCCAAAAAAGTAATTAAGTTAAGTTACTGAGTATTGGCCTCAAAAGTAATTTGAGTAGAGTAGAAGTTACTCAAATGGAGAGCAATTGAGTAATTTACTAACTACTTTAACAAAGTAGCGAATTACTTTTAAGTTACTTTTATATTTTTATAGTAACAAGGAAGTACATAAATGTTTTGATTCGTTAGCGAAATTCTGCTAGGCAAATATAAAGCGCTTTGTGCTTTCACATAAATGCTTGTTCTGCTTCTGTGTGATTAATTGTTTTGTACTTTTTGTTTTTTTGGTCAATGGTACTGCGTATGTATCATTTCTACTTTGAGGTTTAGCATTGCCTTAGTTTTATTTTGCAGACAGTGCTTGCTTGTTTACAGTGTTGCGTAAAGTACATCTAAAAAGTACTTGAAGTTAAGTACAAAGTCAATTAGAGGTTATGTCATTCAAGTATAGTAAGTACACCGGGTGCAATGTATGTGAAGTGAAGTACTAAAAATACAACATACTTTAAATACAGCACAAAAAGTTTCAACACAAACCTTCATGATGCCCTCCATACGCTATTTTTTACGTTACTTTAACTGGTATGCATTGCTCCAGGGGTAATCGGAGGAGCGTCAGTGTTTTTCGAACATGGCGGCAAATATTCGATAAAGTCTAGTCGCAACAGCGTAATTGTTTTACTCGCGCTGACTAACTATTTAACACAATACACTTATAAGGGACTTATTTGTATCGGTCTAATAGCCGCCATTACTTCACTCAAAGAAATGACCAGGTGACGTCTCGAAAGACGATAGCGCATTTTCACATGACGATACGCCATTTTCTGTTTCAAATTTTGGGGAATTAACTTTGTAGTCGGGAATATTACTTTCTTCAGAAATTACGAGAAATATACTTTAGTAAAATAAAGTAATGCTGAGAGAACGTACTTCAAGCACATTCTCTGAGTACAAGTTTTCTAATCCTACTTGAAATAGTACTTTAAATACCATGTTCTTAAAATACTTCCCAAAGTCAGTATTTTTTTTTTTTTTTTTAACGTGGGGAAATATTTAAATTCTTTAACGATCTTCGAATCTTGGAAGACCTGCATATGCTTGTTTTGGGAGGAAATGCAACGCAAAGAGGTCACCTCTGCGTTGCCTTTTAGCACGCGATCCATCAAGTACAGCACAAACTACGGAAGCACCAGATGGGCTTAGAGCGGGTGCTGCATTTTGTTGACTCCTTAGAGTGACGCTGCAGTGCGTATACCTCCTGCAGGTGTACACGCTGCAGCCGCACCCTAAGAAGTCAACAATATGCAGCACCCGCTCTAAGCCCATCTGGTGCTTCCGTAGTTTGGAGTGGGCTAGAGTTTCTATGTTGGGGAGAAGTGGGGACTGGAACAGCCTCCCCAGAGAAATTGCCTCCCTCACTGGTCATCACTCTTTTGCCTCCGCTCTAAACGTGTTAAACCTTGAATAGTCTTGTATCCCGGCAATAATTGTTGTTGTCAGTGTGTTGTGTCTGATGCACACGTTTTTATTGTGTGTTATCTTTTTTATGTCTTATGTTTGAAGGCCAAAATTGAGCCAAATGCTTTGAACTTTCAGTTTATGCTTTTTACCTTTATTTTTTTATCTTTGTCTCTTTTTGTTGCTACTTCGTTCAGTTGCAGTGGCGTCACAAGGGGGGGGGGCGCGGGGGGGGGGGGGGGCGGACCGCCCCGGGTGCAGCGCTCAGGGGGGCGTCCCGGCGGGCCGCGAGGGGGGGGGGGGGGGAGTCGCGGCGGGTCACGCGAGAGCAGGGGGGGGGGGGGGAGCCGCGGCGGGCCACGCCACGCGAGAGCGGGGGGGGGGGGGGGGGGTGTCGCCGCGGGCTACCGCCCCGGGTGCCGCTGACCCTCGTGACGCCACTGTTCAGTTGTACGAATCTTTGTATCACGTTCCCATTATGTAGTGCCCGAAAGGACCTTTAGGGTTAAAACAAATAAAAAAAAACTTTCTTTAAATACGTCAGGTCTCCTTGAGCTTCAGTCCACAAAGAAATGCCAGTCTTCGGCGCTAATCTCGCGTTTACTGGGCCTCCCTTGCGACGTGTCTGTCCGCTTCCTGGCGCCCCGGGTTGTTGCAGTGGGGGACTCGTGGCAATTTTAGAGTGTTTTGGACCCTCGAAACCACTCCCCCCCCCCCCCCCCCCTCCTTCTCCGTATAAGCCACATGCTTCCCCCTCTTTGCAAAAATCAGCTGATCTTCCAACATCTTATCTATGTTTGCACAGGAATATTTGTTGACCAGCAAACCTACCACTAAAATTCAAAAGTAGTTTTGTAATTTGAGTAGAAGTTACTCGGAAAAAGTAATTAAAGTAAACTACTCATTACCGAAATAAAAATGTAATTGAAAGTTACTAAACTACTCAGAAAAGTAGTTAAACTACAGTAACTTGAGTAGAGTAGTTGAACTACGCACAAGTCGGCAAGTTCGTGCTGAGTCTCATTCGCACACGTCCGCGCACTTTGACAGACTTGACAACGTGGCATAAAATAGTTGGTGCCGAGTATAATGACACAACTAGAATCTAAAAAAAAAAAAGAAATAAAAGAATAAAAATAGTCCAATCATTATTTTTTATTTTGTTTTTATTGAGAAAAAAAATTTATGTTATTTTTGTGCAGTAGGTTGCTCTATTTCGAGCGAATCGTTCTCCGTATTAACGGTTCGAGCGGATGGGGATACATTTTAACCTTGAGCATATGTGCGGCCCCGAAGCATTCGTCCGACCGACCATGACCTCCAAGGTCCCCGTGTGTGCATGAGTACGTATGATGCAAACGGGCTGCGGACATGCTTGAAACGTGTTCGCAGATAAATTCCGTCATCATGTGTCCACGGACCGTGTCTTTTTTGTACGACGTATACGAGCAACGCGACTGGGAACGACGTGCAGGAAGCTCAGGGCGAGATAACGTTCTGCTTCTTCGCGGACTATATTGTAACATTTCTGGCGGACGAAAATTGCGTTTCCTGCGATTTCAGCTAGAGCTTCGGCTAACTGGAGCAATCACAATTTTTATTTATCTTTTTTGTTCTTCTTTTTAATACGAGACGGCTTGCGTGTCGTCACTTTGAAGCGTAGACTAGTTGTTAAATTAACTCAGGAAAAAAAAAAAAAAAACGCTCATTTGTCGGTTTGAGGTTTAGCGGCTACAGTTCTCGTTTACGGTCGAACGCTCGAAGCAATAAAATTGCCCGCACAGCTGGAGCATCCTTTTGGCGGACGACGGGGCGCGGAAGTTCATTCTTTTTGCTCGTTTTTGCTCGGAGCAAGTGTTTCTTTCCAAGTTACGTGCCCGGGTTGCAGGTTTCACGCCACAAACGACAAAAATAGTACGACATTTCATCGACATCACGAGACAATCGATCAATCATTTACACTGAACACGCCGAAATGTTTTTAGTTCCCTCTGGTCGTCAAAATGCTACGAGGGGAAGAAATATGCGAGCCAGCAGCTTTCCTGCCTGGTAACATATCGAACCAAGCTTACCTTGACACAAAATAATCCCTTTATTATAAAATAACTCGGAGGACGCTTAAAGGCCGAAGACCAGGTTCGAGATTCTGCAAGGCAGAAGCTGCTCCTCCCCATGGGGGGAGGAGGACACGGGCAACGGTGGGCAGAGTTGAAGGGAAGGAAGGAGGAAGCGGGGGAAAGTGGAAAGCGCGAACTGGTCGGTCGGTCTTTAAGCTTCGCCTTTAAATGGACCATGAATGATTTTTCAACTTCTTCCTCCTTAACTCTAATCCTCAACTCAAAAGCGAAATGACAAGTCACGTGGCCATGATGTGCTTGGGCACCGGAAGCGATGATTCCAAGCTTCCACCCTGCATTTTAGGCACAGCGTGGATCTTGTCATTCTCAAGCGATGATAAGTGCCGTTACGGCACTCATTGGCCACGAACGCGCATTCGAATATTCGTCGGCGGAGTGACTGTTGACGAGCACATACGTCCGAGTTACTCGGTGCTCCTGTCCAATGCGTGAGCTGGGTTCGGCTGAAGTGCTTGATCACCGCGGATGCATCACAGTGAAAAGGCGGAGGGCTTTCGAAGGAAAGGAAATGCAAAATAATCCGCTATATGTAAAAAAAAAAAAAAAAAAAAAAATCTTTGAAAAGCAGGTTTTAGGTTTTCTATCCTCGTGCACTAGTTATATTTTGGCGCACTCAAATATATGCGACTGGTAAAATCCCAATTTATCCCAGCCGAAAATTCATTTCATAGTTCCTGTAAAGGGCTGTTTATACTCCGACGTTGAGCACAGTGAACGCGGCGTAGTGCAGAACGCGCTCCTTTCATTGGCCGGCGACCAGGAACTCGATATCTGCGACCAATCAGTATCAGTGTGCGCTGCGCTACGCCGCGCCCGTCGACGTTACGTTGGAGTATAAACGTACCTCAAGAGTGGAACGCGATAGCGTTATCGGTCCCCTGTTCGCGTCGGCTTCTCATTCGCTTCTCATGCTCTTCCTGCCACTCAACAGGAATTGCGGCGGACGATAACGTTTTGCTTCGTCACGGACGATATTGTAGCATTTCTGGAGGACGAAAATTACGTTTCCTGCGATTTCAAATAGAGCTTCGGCTAACTGTAGCAACCACAATTTTTATTTATTTATTTTTTAAATACAAGATGGTTCAAGTGTCGTTACTTTGAAGCGCAGACTCGTTGTTGGCTCGAGTCGGAATAAAACGCCCATTCGTCCTCGTCTACAGTTCTCGAACGGTCGAACGCTCGAAGCAATAAAATTGCCCGCACAGCTGCAGCATCCGGACGGTGGGGCGCAGAAGTTCATTCTTTTCGCTCGTTTTTGCTCGGAGCGCGTGTATTTCCAAGGCAGGTGTTCGGGTTGCAGGTTTCACGCCACAAACAACAAAAATAGTACGACATTTCATCGATCCCACTAGACAATTGATCAATCATTTATACACTGAACACACACAATTTTTCTAGTTCCCTCTCGTCGTCAAAATATTACGAGAACTATGCAAGCTAGTAGCTTTCGTGCCTAGTAACGTATCGAACCAAACTTACTTCAACACGAAAGACTACCTTTATTATCAAAAGAATTGGTCGGTGCATAGGTGTACTATGCTGCATAAATTTCCGTAGAACTATGTGTAGGTGGCACAAGAATTGTGAAGAGGGGGAGGGGGGGGGGGGAGTGCAACCTGAATTAAGACGGCGAGTTGGGCCAGTGGGTTGTTCATTTTTAAAGTTAGATGAAAGATGCCGCCTCGTCCTGTCTGCATCTCTTCTTGTGTCCTCGTGGTTTTTGGCGTCTCGCTTTAAGGAAATGTAACCCTTCGCCGAGTCGCGCTGGAGAGTCGCGCGAACTGCCCGCGCCGCAGAGGACGCGAGCTCGGCCGCTGTCCAGACCGATGAGCGAAGGTTGCGGAACCACGGTTGCCGGAGTGGCGTGCCGTTTTTTAATCAGACAGGAGCGCGTCGCGTTGAAGCGAGCAAACGGGCAAGCCAGCAGATAAGAAATCGCTGCAGAAACCACTATTGTTGGTTGTCTATGAGTTGCGATAGCATCCGTCTTGACAACCTCAAGGACGACGTTTAAGACGACACCGAGGACGACGTCCTAGAGGACGACATCAAAGACGACGTCTAGGACGACATCAAAGACGACGTCTAGGACGACCTCTAGGACAACCTCTAGGACGATCTCAAGGAGGACCTCTAGGGCTATCTTAAGGGCGTCCTAGAGGACAACGTCTAGGACAAACTCTAGGACGGCCTCAAGGACGTCTCGGACGACGTCTTACGTCAAAGACGATGAGAAAGACGTCGTCTAGGACGACCTCAAGGACGACGTCGAGGACGGCGTCAAGGTACTTGGTTTCGCAGTAGGTCCGAGCGCGGCCAACGCTACGAACCGACGGTCGAAGACGGTGCGAATGTGAAGGTGTGTGAGAATGTGAACTGAAATGGTCTAATGTGCATACGTGCTGCGCATTAGGAGGCCAGAAAGTCCAAGAAATCCGGGGGGGGGGGGGCGTAACTAAAGAATGCTATCGCATTAAAAGGACGCAGTGTGCGCACCCCGCGGTTCTCGGCAGCAGGCACGGTGTACCGACCGAGAGCGCTGCGATGCAAATCGGTCGGCGCTCCGGTGTTATCTGCGTCGCGTCACCTGGGTGACCAAGCTTTTCGTGACATCGGTCTCCCAACTTTGCACCCCTTCCAAACGCGCAGAAAGGCGTAGTTCTCCGTCAAAACATCGATAAAGTTAGCTCCTTTCTGTTTATCCGGGTGGTCTTGTTGTCACTCAGGGCATATAACAGAAGTGGGAGCTTTATTGTCCTCGATACGATCAAGATTCTCGTAAATCACGTTTTCCCAAGAGGAGTACCGTGGACGAACGCACTGCTCTTCCGCCTAGCATCTGCAGACGCTACACCTTTTTTTTTGACGGAGAGATACTTGGTTTCATATTAAGTCCGACCGCGGCCGACGCTACGAACAGACGGATCTAATCAAGCAGCACCAAAAATGCACAGCGCTCGTCGTCTTTTGGGGCGTTTGATATGCGGAGCGCAAGTTCGTTTGATTCTTTTACAAGAGTTGCGGTGACGTCAGAAAGATGCCGAGCTCTGATTGGCTCTGATTGAAGGATAGTGGGTAGACCTCAAAGCAGGCTGACTTGAGGTCTACCCACTACCCTTCAATCAGAGCCAATCAGAGCTCGGCATCTTTCTGATGTCAAAAGAAGCAGACGACTTGCTCTCCGTATTACTACCTGCAAGACCAATCACGCGGAAAAAAACAGCGCAGGATCACGGCGCATTCGTTGTGCGTGATTGGTTTAGCTGGTGACAGCAAACACAGATGGACGACGAGCGCCATGACTTTTGGTGCTTCTTCATTGGCTCCATTATAGATCGTGACTTTGGCTGCGGTTGGATTCAATGTGAAATGAAGTATAGAGCGTATTCTACCTCTCCACCTTTCAAAACCCAGTCTGTCAACCGTGGGCGGGAAACGTTTCTGCGTAGGCATTAATATGTGCACCTCTGGAATGTTTCAGCAATTTATCGGGCATGTATAGACACACGCGCAACAAAATGGAGGCTCCCAGAAATCGTACATTTCATCGCCGTCGCCATCTTCTGCCCCTTGAAAGCCATCAAGCCAAGCGTATAATTCCTTATAGGTATGTCGATTGCTTTTCAGGAAGCGGCGCTCGATGTAAACATATTATGAAACTTGCCATATAATCGAAAAAAAAAAAAAAATCACACGGCCATCTAGCCTTCGAACGTGCACGTAATATGGGAACGCGACAAAACAGCACGTGACAAAATAGCACGCGACAAAACAGCACGGTCAAAACAGCACGCAACAAAACAGCACGGTAACAAAACAGCACGCGTCAAAATAGCACGCGACAAAACAGCACAGCGTCAAAACGGCACAGCGACAGAAGAGCACGTGCCAAAACAGCTCAACCGAATGACGCCACTTCGTTCCAGCGAAATGTGCTCTGTCATTTGTATGGGTTGGCGCTTCTCGCATAAAGAAGTATCGGGGGACAATTAAATCGAGCAGCGCCAATAAGTGCATGGTTACGGACGGTGCTCCTCGCCTTTGTGCATTTGCCGCCATAAGCCAATCGCGCACAATGAATGCGCCGGGGTCATACGCTTTTCTTGGTGTAGCCGGTGATGCACAAAGACGACGAGGCCCGTGACAATGCACTGTTGATGCTGCCTGATTGGTTGCCGATGATCGTGCACGTCAGCTTCGCTCGGACTTGCTGTGAAACGGAGTATAGTTTTAATAATAACCTTTCCATTAAAAAAAAAGAAAAAAAGAAAAAAGGAAACGAGGATAGCTTGTTTGTGCTAACAGTGCCGCGCAGTGTAGATGTTTGAGCTATAAATACATGTCAGAACATGCCTGCCTTGCGGCATCCTGTGGCGGCCGACAATAGAGGCGTCATGCACGAACGACGTCGCTTGTCAAAACGTCCTCCGAGGGCTTCCTTGTATATCGGAAGCCCGTTCGACACGACTCACGAGCTTTCTTCGATTCCCCCGGCGATAATGGTTTTGTTTTAATGAGCCGTCGTATCATTGTGTTAGAGTACATTTTTGTTGGACTGACACTTCTGTTTTTTGTGAATTTTTTTCTTCATTATTTCTATTCAACGGGGGTTTTGGAGATTTCGGAACTTATTTTTGATGATATACGAGGTTGGTTTTGTAATTGCGCTAAGCGCTCTTGCGTTTGAATAGACATCGTGGTGGTTCACTCAACTCGCGTTATGTGGGTGAACATTGGTGTCACGCAAAACGACGTCGTTTTAGTGTTTTTAGTTTTTGTGTTATTTTCGATATTTCGTCATTCTCGTGATTATGTAGGCAGAGGGTTCTGCGCTCGCAGTGTTAACGCGGGTGTTCGTTAATTAATCGCGCCTCCTCTGCTCCTTCTTTCCTCCCGTTTCCATTTCCTCAAGTCAGAGTAACCAACCGCGAGGCAGGCCGCCTCGATTAATACCTCTGTTTTCTCCTCTTGCTCTTACCTTCGTGCTCTTCTATTCAGTGAAAATTCAGAGCTATGCCGGCTATAGTGGATCTCAAAAACATCTGCAGTGCTGACAAAGGCGTCGGCGTGGGATTTTGAAAGTGACTTCTATGCACGAGTTTTCGTGCAACTAGAAGCATTCTGCTGTTATATGCTCCCGCGCCTGTGCGACTGTCGACATTTGTGAAAGAGGCGTATAGTCCGTCTTTCCCTCTCGCTCTCTTTCTCTCTTTCTCATATTTAGGCATTGCGAGTTTAAGTGTTCCGAAATTTAAAGGAACCATGAAATGATTTTTCAACTTCGTCCTCCTTAGCTTTAACCCTCAACTGAAAAGCGAAATGAGAAATCACGTGGTCGTGTCGTGCTTGGGCACCGGACCGTACTTTTTAAGCACAACCTATATAGCATTCTAAGTGCTGTCACGGCACTTTTTGGCCACGAACGCGTACTTAAATATTCATCGACGGATTGATTGTTGGCGAGCGCATACATGGGCCAGTGAAGCACTGTTCGTGTCCACTGCTTGAGCTGGGTTCGGCTGACGGGCTCGCGCTTCGCGGATGCATCACAGTGAAAAGACGGAGAGCGTTAGAAGAAAAGGAGCTAACAAAGTATATTTTCAAATTTTCGTATTGAAAAGCAGGCTTTAGGCTTTCCACGCTCGTGCACTAGTTTTATTTTGGTGCACTAAACGATGTGCGATTAGTAAAATCTTAATTTATCCCAGCCGAAAATTCATTTCATATAAAGTTGGGCTAGTTGGTTGTTATTTATAATAAAAATATACGCCCACCACCCTCTTCCAGAAAAAAAAAAAAAATAGAAAGAAAATTGAGGACAAGAAGATGAGTCGCACACAGGGCAGGACGTCCCCGTCCTGTGTGCCACTTAACATCTTGTCTCCGTTTTTTTTTTGTGCATAGTTTTTGTTTTAAAATCATCCTCTACACATTTAAGGGACACACGAAACTTTCAGTGCGATGTTTGTATACAGTAACGCGACGAGGGAAAATGCTGCACAAAACCATTATTACTGTAACAAAAAAAGCAAATGAGTGAAAAAAAAAGAGTAAAATTTTAATCGGCGAACTCGTGCCGGAAAATAAAACGAAGATGGTAGTATGCATCCTGCGTCGGGGGCGGAAAGGCGACTGATCCGAAGCAGCGCGCCCCACGTGGTACGTTCCATATAACTCTGAACAAACACGTCAACGTTATTGAAAAAAAAAAAAAAAGACGTAACTAAATAGCATTATTTGTTACTCGCTCAATACGTTACTCGTTACCGAGATTCACAATGAACCGCGTTACATAGAGCTCCAAAGTAGCGAGTTACTTTGAATGTGACATTTTTCTGCCGCAGTAGCCGCCAATATTTCGTGTTTTTAATAATGCCTAGTTTTGTTAAAACTTTTGTTGTTGTTGTTGTGGAAGTTACAGGCGCGAGTTGTGTTAAAAACCAAGTAGGGTAACTTCTGTTGAACACGTTCCTCCCCAGAAGTAACTACATACCGTTGCTCGGTATCCCATTGAGAAGTAACAAAAACACGTTACTCCACCTCTCGAAAGGACGTCGTATCTTCGTTACCGGAAAAAGTAACTAGTAGAAGTAACGCCTTTCTTGTAACGCGTTACGGGCAAGTCTGGTTCTGAACGAGTTGACACGGTGCCAGGCGGGAATGGACTAGACTGTAAAAAAATAATAATGCAAAGAAAAAAACAAAAAAAACACAGCCTGGTCGAGTGGGGTTAGAACCCCGTTCCTCCGCGTGGCCGCCGCGTGCGCTGCCAACTCCGCCGGCCACGCGGTAGTACAGTTCACAGAACGGTGCTTGACGAAATGGCACCACTGACGACAACGCCGCGGCTTCAGCTCAAAACCATACAAGGTTATTAAAAAAAATAATTATATTCGAGCTGAAAAAAAAAAGAGAATTCTATTTAGGAGTATTTTTCTCGAAACTCAGCTTTTCTAGTCTGTCTTTATGTTCGCGTGTCTCCTAACCCTTCACTGTGCTGGGCCTTACCACGGAGTATATCAGTAAAAGCCGCCCTCTTCAAATAATGGCAAAAAAAACAAAAATTGGACATGGATCTTTTTTTCTTTCCCTGCGGGATTAGTAAAAAAAAAAACAGAAAAAGAGTGAGTCCAAAAAAAAAAAAAGAAGCAACAAGATCTAAAGCAAAACTCGTGTTCGCAAGGCCAAGGTTTATTTGATAGGAGAGCGAAAATTGAGCATTGATAGCGGAGTGCGTGAGTTCTGCTTGCGTTCATCTCGAGCTCTCGGCCTATCAGAGAGACAGGACACCGCTATCTCTGCACCAATGCTTCACAATCATCTCACTCCACAATGGACCACAGCCTAAGCTACACGGGCCGCCAGGACCAATCTTGAGTCATCCAGAAACCACGCCGCGCGGCTATCTGATACTCGCAGGGCGAATGTACCACGTGGTTTCTAAAATGGCTCGCGATTGGACCTGGCAGCCCGTAGCCTCGGGCCGTGGTCCATCGGGGGTTAAGCGAGATGGTGCGGTACCTCGTAAGCCTGAAATAGTTATAGCGCCAACGCCCGGCGACGAGCGGACGCAGCAGTCGCCGGGTGCAAAGACAGGCTTGCGCTCTCGTCGGCTATCGCAAAGCGGGCAGATTGGGTCTAGTACCGCTTCCTGATTTCGCTCGTTCGCGGATATCGTCTGGAAGTGAAACGGCGACCTCCGCAAAGGGGAAAGCTTGCGTCACACTGGTCACGTATTCCACCGGACAAGGGGGTAAAGGATGGGAGCGGGGGGTAGTAGGGTTTGGGTGCGCTCGCGGCCTTGACGGTCTTGCGCTCGGTCACGGTTTGCCTGCCTCGGTGCATTGCACGCTAGAAACTTTCACGCCCTCAGCTTATCGTGGGGCAAAGGGTGTAATAGCAACAGCTAGATTGAAAGGGGCGATAAAATATTTTTTTCTACTTTCAGTAAATGCCGCTTAGAATTATTCCGTGTCATTCCCAACCTATGAAACACGCGTTCGATTTTTTTTTCTACCCGCAATGGCAGTTACTGGAAAATTGGAGAAAAACGAGCAGCGTTCACACCCTCAAGTCGCAGCCAGAAGAAGCGGCCACGTGATCTGGAGCCGATTATATGCCGCCACTATTAGCCCCGTGCGCGACCGAAAGCGTCGCTGTGGTCGGCCTTCCGCGATTGGCCGAACGCTGACTATGACGTCGGAAAGGGGATTTTCATCGACGGAAATAAGAGGAATGAAAGAACTTTAATTTTGACGGTGTTGGCTGTGTTCTTTTGAGAGCGCAATGATTTCAAGCTTCCACCATGCTAATAACAAACACCATCGAACTTGTTGTTTGCAAGGTAATGACGTCACAAGGGGGAACCACAGGAGGGCGCCACCAAAACTTCTCGCCGCTAATACTACGTTTCACCTATGTTGTACCGCAGCGAAGGCTAGAAGCGCGAGCTCATAGCGTTGGCAGCTGCCCTTGGTGCACGAGAGCTTGTGCCGCCGAGATGTGCCCTAGAGCAAGGAGCTCGCGCTTGTAGCCTTTCCTGCGGTACAACACAAGGTGAAACAGAGTATAGACCTTTCCAAAAACGAGCTTCTGGCCGGTGCCATTTTGAGCGTTCGTGCGTATGGCGCGTGCTTTGCTCGCTTTCCGAAGCGACGACCACGCACGTGCTGGGCTGTGAAGATCGCACGCTGGACTGTGATTTTGTAAACACTGGAAAGGTCTATAGCTTCGCTCGATTTATCTGCCCCTCCTGCACCGATGCAGAAAAGTGTAGGGCAGCGTACTTCCGGTATATGTATGGAGATACGACCGGAAGTGCACCGCATTACACTTTTTTCTACACCGGCGTAGGAGGTGCAGGAAAATCAAACGAAGCTAATGTCTATCACACCCACGCGCTGGGGTCGGTAAAAAGCACAGGGCACGTACGCCCTGAGTTCCAGATATTGTTATACGGCCGTTTCCGTAACCGCAGCGATTGCCACGAGTTACTACCCGAATGCACGTCGAGGCATTGATTATCACGAGTCCAAATCGAATACTCACGCAGCGTTCCTGTCCACTGTATTGAATGTCGTCACCGCGGGGATCGCAAAGATTGATGACAAAATCCTGGGGATCGCGAAGTTGTTTACAACACCAACAGTTCGATGCCCACAACTTTTTCATCACTTTTTACCAAAAAAAAAAAAAAATATTTCATTTTTATGTGTGAAATTGCGCGGCGACAACGTTTGTTGGTGAGTGGCGTCCCGTTCGGGTATACTTGGGTCGTGCCAGTAAGTGTAACGCGAGAGGCATTTTTACCCAATGTCGTTGCATAGCCCTTTTAAGCTGCGGTGGGGGGAAGGGGGGCACTTGCCCCCCCCCCCCAGTTCTCAGAGTGGGGGGGGGGGGGGCAAGGCATGTGTTTTGCCCCCCCCCCCCCCTGAAACAGCCCTGGGCAGGGCAAACAGTGGCCGGCGGCGCCCAAGGGATAGCAAGGGCACCGCCCCCCGGCCCTTGGGGGGGGGGGGGGGGGGAGGGAGGTCTGGATTGCCCGCCCCCACTCAAAAACAAGTTGGTACGCCACTGTATATACGATGACGTTCGAACCGTTTTATTCGTAAATATGCGCGCTTCTAACATGTCTTCTAACAGACAGTTACTGTACGACCAATGAGACAGAAAAGGCATAAATAAACACACCTCAGACAGTGTTTGGACCCTGCAGACTGTTTCGTTTTTTTTTTTTTGTGTAATATATTAGCGGTTTTACTGCGGCTTTAAGATGCTGGTCAGACATATGCAAAGAGCCATTTCAACCAAAGAGCCGCAATAAAAAGGGGGTGTTGCTTTCTTTTTTTTTTTTTTTTAATTTCATTAATCTCGGATAGTGGCCACAGTGATTTCCATTCTTAAAGCTGTTGCTCATTATGTCACTGACCCTAACGTCATTTGTCCGGTTGTTCCGATGTGTGCATGGAGTCACGAGGCCGCCAAAACGCGAGCTATTTGCTATCACAAATCTTTCCTTCTGATCTAGCGGGAAATAAAAGGGGGGAGGAGGGGCAAGCTCACCAGGGAGCTCCAAGCCCCAGTCGAACCTGCGAAGAGTCGCATGTGCCTCGCGAGCCGCGGTTTGGTCACCCCCTGCCCTATAAATTAGGATGCCGGTAATCTTCGTTTTACGCCAAGGCTAGACGCAGCCGATCAATTCAGAGAACGTAAAAAGCGCCCCATTATAGTATCCGTAATGTTTCTGTACGTGTCCTATTGTCGCTAAACCTATCATAAACAGAAAAGGCCTACAGTGACTCAGGCACGTAGCCAGGATTTTGTTTCCGGAGGGGGGGGGGGGGGGGGGGGGGGCGCCCATGACAAAATGCTGTATGAGGGGGAGGGGGGAGAGGAGGTCCCAGCAAAATGGAAGATTCCGGGGGGGGGGGGGGGGGCGGGCCCCATGGGCCGCCCCCCTGAATACGTGCCTGTAGTGACTGGCTCTTTTGATGCTGACTGATTGGTCCAAATTCCCTCGCTATAGCGGCGGCTCTGTCTGGAGTACTTGAGCTGAAACGAAGTATGGCGGCATCCTAGGGATATTTGTGTACGAGCAGCAGGTTTGGAAGCAACAAGCACCATATGCGGTTCTCACACGTACAAAAACAGCATATAAAGACGCAATGTATCACGCACGAAAGGGGAATCACGTTGACTGCTCTACCCCTGTATACACTCAACAATGCAAAGAATCTCATTCGGAGGTGTCCGTTTCCACCATTTCCGAGCTTTGTTCTCGTCCATCATTCACGTAAAGCATTTCTAAAAAAAAAAAAAATTTAGAAAAGAAAAAAAAAAAAACAGTTTGCAGGTAATAATTATCTGACATTGTCGCGAAAACAACTTCTGCTAAAGCTGTTAGAAAAAAGTGTCAGTAACACCCTTCAAAAGCGAAGGGTGTTCGTTTCATTTCAACCTACTTCTTTTCAGCCTAAACGCAGCCAACTCTACGAGCTAATGAAATCAATCGAGCAGCAGAAAAAGCGCGAGTAAGTGGGACTTTTTTGTTTTGTTTATGTTTGGTTCAGCGATGATAGAACACGTGGAGAAACACGACGAACACCATTTGATTGATTGATTTGTTTGATTGTCCCCATCAAGTGGTATAGGATCGGCTGCGCCTGGACATCAGGTGAAACGAAGTATAGCATCCTCTTCTACGCCCTTTTTACACCTTTCAAGGATAAGGTGTGTTTTCCCTGCAACAGCGCCCTATATTTCGAGGTTAAAACAGGTGTACGCATTACTCGCAATATGGGTGCTGAAAGGGAGTATGTAACCATGGGTCTAAGTATCTAGAGACTGGGGACACTAGGGACATTCGGGACTCAGAGGAGGAACGATATAAGGTGCCGGATGACGGCAATATTACGGACACAAGAAACGTAGGGGCTTAATTATGTTATCAATTTGTGATTGGCTCTTCGGCGCGTTTCTTAAGCTGTCAAAAACAATATACAGGGTGTCGTCGACCCTGTCGTCCCCCCCTCCCCCCCCCCCCCCCGCCCCCCAGAAAAAAAAGGTTTACTTCAAAAATAAAGTAGGCATTGTTGAACGCCCATTTGTCTGTCCAAATGTAGCGCTAGTGGTCCGAACCATGTGCCAATGTTTCAGAACCAACCGTTGTCTTGTTCAAAAAGTTATAAGAGATTTTTTGAAGTTTTCGATGGGACAATTTGCGGCAGACGGAGCTCTCGAATACCTGGAGCTGAATGGCACCAGGGGGGCTATGTTCGACAAATGTTTCGTTTCTTCTAAAAAGAAACGGAAGTGACAGAAATGACGATATCGCGCTAGAGGCTCAAATAAAGAAAGAAGGAACTTCCGTCATTTGAGCCTCTAACCAATCAGACGCGATATCGTCAGTTCCGTCACTTCCGTTTCTTTTTAGAAGAAACGAAACATTTGTCGAACATAGCCCCCCAGTTACCGAAAACGGGCAAAAACGGGCACCATTTTCGCGTGGAAATTTTCATAACATCACTTATAACTTTTCAACTTGATAACGGTTAGTTTTGAAACTTTGTCATACGGTTCGGATCGCTACACTAAGGGACCATGAAATGATTGTTCAAGTTGTTCTTCCTTAGCTTTAATCCTCAACTCAAAAGCGAAACGAGAAATAACTCGCGGTCGTGATGTGCTTGGTCACCGGTACGGTGACCAAGTGCCGTCATGGCACTCATGGGCCACGAACGCGAATTCAGATATTCGTCGACCGACTTGATTGTTGACGAGTGCAGACGTCCGAGCTACCCGGTGCGCGTGTCCAATACGCGAGCTGTGTTCGCCTGACGGGCGTGGGCACCGCGGATGCATCACAGTGAAAAGGCGGAGAGCGTTCGAAGGAAATGGAGGTACGAAATAATCCGCTCTATTTTCGAAATTTTCGTACCGAAAAGCAGGCTTTAGGCTTTGCTCGTTTTACCGCTCTGAATAAACGATATGCGATTTGTAAAATTCCATTTTATCCCAGCCGAAAACTCATTTCATGGTCCCTTTTAAGATGAGACTAGAAGCTTCGCCTTCATCGCGAGCTTACTGCCCTTGCGAACACAAGTGTGAACGCGCAGGCGCGCGCAACCAAAGCACTGCGGAAGTCAGAGAACTCACGCGGAAGGCGAAGCTTCTATAGTCCGGAGTAGTGCCACTAAATAAGCTACGCTTCAGAGTAACGACACTTGGCCATATTGTGTCTTAAAATCATGGTTGCCGATTGTCTGAAGCTTTATCTGAAATCACAGGAAACGCTTTTCCGTCCTCCACAAATGTTTTAACAGTTCGCGACAGAGAAAAGCAATATTACATGAGCTTTAGAACACAGAATTTAACCCTGAGGAAGTCGTACTTTTGAATTATGACGATCGGCAATTGCGTCTGCTCTGCATACGAGCCAAAATGGCGGCGCCCACAACAATGTCGGGGAACGGAGTGCCGATACTCTAAGCGCAGCTTATTTAGTGGCTCTAGTCCGGAGCATAGCGCTGCCTTTGGGCTGGTAATGAGCGTTCAACGATAAGTTTATTTTTGCAATAATATTAAAAAAAAAGAAAACTTTTTTTTTGTGTGTGTGTGGGGGGGGGGGGGGGGGAGGGGGGGAAGGGGGGGGGGGTGGCAACTTGTAGTTGTAATCTCGTGCAATAGTGGTCAACAAAAAAAATCAAAATTCTTATCGGTCTGCCATATTTGTGGGTGCCGTCTAGAGCGCATGCTCAGAACGAGCCCACATTAATAGGCTGCTAAGACCGGCCATTTTGACGGTGTGGAATGCACGTTGAAAAAGAACCCTGGAAGCTAGCCATCAGCACGCGCTCAGCAGTCGCGCACACAGCTATGGCCGCCAGTGAATACTTCCTATAGGTCTGGGATAAAATAAATATATGAAGAGGTGCCCATATCAATGCCGGCATATCAGTTGAGTGTGATAACTGTGTCTGGCTCTCTGCAGGTTGACAGGGCTTCTGTTTTTCCTGTCTCTTTGTACCGGATATCTCGAAGAATGGGCGTCATTCCCTGCATCTATCGAGATAATTTTAAGACGCCCGAATTTTATTAATAATAATAACAAAAAACACACACGAAAAGTTGCATAATAGTCTGCGAATAATCGGAGAATACTTTACGAAGGTCTAACGGCACACTGCTTCCCGTTATCTGGCCTAGACGAGCCTATATAGAAACGCTGAGAACGGCAAAGCAAGAACATAAAGATAGCGAGGCGTAGAAACGAGCTGCTTGATTCTCGTGTTACGCCTTCTTTAATATAGACCCCTTTCGAAATACTGCCCTCTGTTGGCAGTTGTGGACTCCCTGCACAATGGCGGACTAAAAGCGCAACGTCACGGAACACTTGATGCGTTTGGTTGGACTAAAAAAAAAAGACACGCCCACAGAAAAAAAAATGGTGACGTTGCACTTTCGACGCTGTTCG
Organism: Ixodes persulcatus; assembly: GCA_013358835.2. Taxonomy (NCBI): domain Eukaryota; kingdom Metazoa; phylum Arthropoda; class Arachnida; order Ixodida; family Ixodidae; genus Ixodes; species Ixodes persulcatus. The sequence continues at coordinate 411,161 of JABSTQ010010006.1, read as the reverse complement.
ATTGCCTCGTCGGCTGTATTAGCGTTGGCCGCGCTCTGACATTTGCTATCTTAGTGAAGGACTTGCACGTTCCCGCGATGTCAGTCATTCCGAGCGGCACGCGAATTTCGAAAGGGGGTTCATAAACGGCGTTGCTGGAATCCGCAAATCAGAGATATCAAATCAGCTATACACTACAGCCCTCTTGGTTTTTCCATCGGACTCCACTAAATCACTGACTAGTGATGGGAGTGGTGCGTCATTTGCGCCACATTGAGCCATCAACGAAAGTCAACTACATCTTGCGCGGCAAGTGCTATACTTTTGCTAATAATCGCGCGACACCTGCGCCGAGATGAGCTTAAGCGAAGCAAAAATAAAAATAAAAATTTGATTATGCGGAGCGCAAGTTCGTCTGCTTCTTGCTCAGGGGTTGCGATGATGTCAGAACGCCGAGCTCTTATTGGCCGATTGAAAAAAAAAAAAAAAAAGAAAGTGGGTAGACCTCAAGGCATATAGCATTGAGGTCTTCCCACTATCTCTTCAATCAGAACCAATCAGAGCTCACCGTCGCTCTGACGTCATCGCAACTCCTGCGCAAGAAGCAGACGACTTGCTCTCCGCATTGGTCGGTATACTGATCATACACGGTGTTCGCTGCGAACACGACGAAAACAGTTTGCAGACACGCCATGTTCGAAGCACGCTTGCCTCATAGATATGAGTTATATGACCAACGGGCAGGGCCATCGAATACGAGGATCAAAGTCAGCTGACAAATATATTATAGAACACCCGGCGCCTTCTCGTGGCGCGTTCGCTCGCTGGTGCTCGCCACGCTATCAGCCCGCCTTACGGACAGAAGCGGCGGAACTGCTGGAACGTTGAATGCACATTGTCTGCGGTAGAAAGTGATTCTATTGTAATTTTCATGGCCAACAAAAAGCTTGCTCAAAAGTTGGTGCAAAAAAGAAAAAGGGCGTCGTCCGAAAACGCGGTCCTTCTCCGTTTCTCGCGGAGGCGTTGCCGCTGGTGGCTTTATCTATAGGACCGCTATCCGCCTAAAGCCCCCTAGTAAAATGCACGCTTGGCGTTTCTTACAAGTACCGCCAACCGTTGTGGCAACGCGTAAGACACGTGTCACGAATAAGTAATCCGCCGCCATTTGCTTGTCCGCCATTTACCTCCGAGGTTCGCACGAGGCATGCGTGGCCTCCCGCAATGACGCATATTATGCTTCTTGCAAACGCAAACGCGAGCCACTGAGAAGAACCGCTTTCTAACGCCGCTCTTCCGTGGAGCTTGTCAACTGATATATATTTAAGAACGTTTACTTAGACAGTGTCAGCAGTCTGTCCTTTGTGTGGTGTATTTGCAGTGTGACCGCAGTTGAATGGTGTTATGGCATCCCCCTTTGGGCGATGATGAACACCTTAAAATTGGGATTCTGATGATCTGGGCAGCATCTTGGAGGTGGTTTTACGATCAAGTTTACAAAAGGCACGCACCACATACAGCTGCACATCCACAAAAACCATACATACAGACGCAATGAAGTACGCACGCCACCGAAATGACGACTCTGTCGACTGCTCCGCCGTCTTCTATACTCGGAAATTTTAAGATGAGCATTCGCAAGTGACCATCATATGCATGTTGCTCTGTTTTTGTGAATATTTTACACAATGTACGTTATTTAAAAGTTTGAATAATCCATCTCTATGTCAAAAGCAACGCTTAAACAAGTTCCCCTAAATCTGTTTGAAGCGGGTGTGAGGTTGCTTACACCCCTTTCCGCAGGAGAAACCTTTTCTATACCCCTCTTAGACCCTTCAAAAATGAAGGTTGTTCCAAACAACAGCACCCTACTTGGCGATTACAAAGGGTGTATTAATTGAAATAAGGTTGCTAAAAGGATGCAGTGATGCATGTAAGTCTATGGAACACTTAGATAAATATATTTGGAGTATCCTTTTTTTACACTCATGAAAATGTAAAACAAAACAAAACAAAAAAAAATTCATTGTGTAGGCTCCATATTTTAAACAAACTGCACGTCTCAAGTTCTCGCAAAATGCTTGTATGCATAAAGGTCGGTTCACGTAGTTCCGTTTAATAATAATGTTGTGGCGCACGTTAAAGGCCCTAGGGGTTGTACTGCGCTGTACAACCCCTAGGGCCTAGCGCTGTACAACCCCTAGGCTGTACTGCGTTGAGGCAGACTATCTTCAGGCTGTATAAATATAAACACAACACGCAATAATGTTATGTGTATGTTTATACAGCCGGAAGTTAGTCAGCCTCAATGTACGTCTGGTGTCGTTTCAGTTGTAGATTAGCAATTTAGCCAGTGCAGTACAACCGCTAGCCTGGGGTCTTTAACCGCGCTCCGGCACGATGCTTATATCCAGATCGAAATGGGCAGGGTTAGGAATTGAACCCTGGATTACAGGGTTCCACAGCACGAGCATTCGCTCCACGTGCTCTGAGCTGGTGTGCGCTAACCCACTCAACCACCGATTTTTTTTTTAAAGATATTTTATCCAATTCAGTCATTTCTTAAAATTCCCTTACAAAGCACACGATTTCAATTAGGCGTCCATGGTTTGGCTAGAACATCCAATCCCGAACCAAGTTTTCGGTTGCAAAATAATGCAACCACGACGGAGTACGAAGTCCTTAACTACGCATACTATCATGCTGGTAAATGAAATGGGAAGCGGATTTTTTTTTCCCCCGTGGGTGTATCATGAACATCTAAAGCTCCTCGATTCGTTTGCGTTGTCTTGGATTTTATCGAGGGACTTTATGAACATCAACTGGCCATCGCTTCAGATATCGTTCGTCGCCTTTTTTTTTTTTGCCAGGACATCATACGTACGGGATATAGCACGCCGGAGTCGTTAGGCCTGGAAGCGGCTACGAAGTACACTTTTCCGTTGTTTTTGGTCGGCACGCCGGAGACCATAGGAAACAGTTGACTGCGGCGACGAGGTGCTTCGCTGACCGGCCGCTTTGGTACTTTCCTTGGCTCTGGGCTTGGCCCAATGCGACCCATATAGCCAGCCCTGCTGTCTTCGAGGTCTTCGTAGCCCGCGAGGACGGGAAAATATCTACCGTGGCTCTTGTTCGCTGAAATCACCTTGCGCAAGCCGCTTCTTGGCTTGCTATGGGAAACGGAGTTGAAGGCTGTTAGAAAGGCGACCAGCAGGACGATACCAAAGTAGATGATGATGCACAATGCCAAATCACAGTATCCGGGGTCTAGAATGGTCCGAAATCTGTTGTCGTGCGATCCCATTGTTCTTCGTTGTCTTCTTTTCCACTAGGCCACCGAACCCCTCAGTAACGCTTCCTCGCGTTGCGTTATGTTGGTAAAATTAACGCTAAGACAAGAGAGGAAGAACGTTAGACAGGACAGAGCGCTCGATGCGCTCTTCCTACCTTGTCTTCCCGCTAATTTTACCAAGATGTAGAGCCAACTAGCCTACCAGATGATTTTAAGGCGTTATGCTATATACATGAGCTTAGTATGCTTACGTCGAAAATCACCGGGACATCCATTCTTCGTATGAAGCGTGGCAAACAATTCAAGGAGTTGCTCTGCAGGCGACATTCGATACGCGAATGTACCGGGGACTTTAACGGAAGAAAACGCAAGCAAACGCTGCTGTATGAATGGGCATTTATGGTGCCTGGAGCGTTTCTCCGACTGGTGTGCTTACCGCGCTCTGAAAAGTGGTCTCACGATATGCGCTTGATCCTGGAGGTAACACAGCAGCGCAGGTGGATGCAGCAGACGCCTGTTCTGCAGCTTCAGGTCGCTCTGCAGCCGGAGAGTAGATGTGAACCAAATTAGACACGAGTTAGGACGCTGCGACGACAACGACCCTTGCGTTCGTTCGCCTTTTTAGCCAGCAGTTCACCGACAAACCGCCAGGATCGCGACATCCGACAGCACACCGGTTCCTGTGAGGCAACTCGCTGCCGATCTGGGAACACTTTCGATGCACGTGGACGGCTGTGCTTAAAATCAGGGGTGTCTCGGGGGATCTCAGACCCCCCCCCCCATGGATTTCGACGGGGGGTCTGAGACCCCTTTGGGGAGTAGATCCAACCGTCGCGCCCTTAGCGGCGAAGTTGAGAACTAAACCCATCGGTACAACATGAATTCTTTGAGCGTGTTTCTGACGCAGCGTTCGACTGTGCACCAGCCAAACGCTGACAGGGCAGAACCCTGTGTCAGCGTTTGGATGCATGTGCATGCGTATTAGTTTAGAGGCCAACTATTTGTCAAAATATGTCCCACTAACCCTCCCCTTCCCGAGGTGACCACAACAGAGACCTCCTGTCACCGGTGGGAGACTTTAAGCACTGGTGGACGGGATAAGAGCCAAAAACACGTTGCAGGCATCATGAGAGGGTTTCCCTCAAAACACTTTGTACATACGCTTCTTCACGCGTCCCGAAGGAAATACAATTTCTTGCTTGCACAGACTTTCGGTCTTTCGTTTCCGCGATCCAACTCGATAGTACATCGATACATTCCATTTCTCCGAAGTGCCAAGTTTCTCGAACCCGTGGTGTCGCATCCGAGTTGTAATTTTCCCCCATTTTTGTGTGTGTGTTTTATTTGTCTGCGTCTCGATTAATCTCGAATTTTCTCTCGGGTACCTGTCACTGCGTTCCTGTCTCTATACTTGTGACGAAAGCGCGACGTTTTTTTCGTAACACACGTGCGAGCGTGCACAAGGCCGTAAAACAAAAATAAAAATGAACTATCACTTTTTTGTTACGCGCCTTTAATTTTTTTAAGCTCTCACTTGCACACGCATGTTTTACCTAATGTTCAACCCCGTAATTTTGCGAGCGAAAGAAAGGCAACGTGTGTTTTTGTCATTATACGCTGTTGTGAAACGACGTGAATTGTCACGCCGTCGTGTTGTATATGTGTGCAAACGCACTCCGTCCCCGCAATTTATCGCACACCTATTTGTCGTCTGTCGCCTGAAAACTACTCATACCACCAACAGGTCAGTGGGCGTAAACGTCGACCTTGCCTGTTCATTTTTGTTTGTTTTGTTTTACTCAGCTCACCGTTGCGCAGTCGTTGCGGGGGTTTACCAGGTGGCCTCCGTCGCCGCAGTTACACGATCTTCTAAAACGTTCGCTATTTCGAGCGTGGCTCTTGCGTGCGTTGTGTTTCATCGAGCGCCTTTTTCTGGCGTAATTTAGTGCCGCATAACGCGCACTTAGGGCCCTTTGTTTTCGGGCAAAACCCTATATTTCCCAATATTTACACCCCGAACCTTTCTCTTTTTTTTTTTTTTGTTTTTAAGTGGGGTTAGACCCAATATTATTTTTAGTCTACAAAATAAATTTTACCATTTCCCAATCTACTCTGCTCCATAGATATTTTCTATGGAACAAAAAAAAAAAATGTTGGTAAGAACACGTAGGCTAGCTCCAGACCTGGGAAAACATGCTAGGTAATCTTGACTTCATTAAACTGCAGTGACAGATCGAGCGGAAACTAGCTTCGTTCGATTTACCTGCACGTCCTGCACAGTTGCAGAAAACTGCAGGGCGGTGGGGTACTTCGCTTGTATCTCAAACAGATACGGGAAGTACATTGCTCTACACTTTTTTAAACCGGCGCAGGAGGTGCAAGAAACTCGAACGAAGTTAGTGTCGTTTTTATGTCCATTACGAATTATCCTATGCCCCTCTCCTTTTTTTTTTAAATTTCAACTAGCGCGAAAAAAAGAGAGAGAGAAAACAAAAAAGATGGATGAGCAATTTTGATTTGACCGGAGCCGCAGATACCAGTGACGTTGTTGTACATTGTAAAAAGCTGTGATGTTGAGAAAACGTTCTCTCAATTCAGATACGTCCAAAAACCGGAAAGGTCTAAGACGGAGACATCGATGCCACAGAGATGCAATGGAAACTATCGCAGAACCTCCCGGAAAAGTACGTTATTCGACGCGATGAGTTAAAAAAAGAAAAAAAAAACTTGTTCCAGCCTGCTTTAAGGAGCCGACAGGGTTAGCGCAACGTGAGCGATTATTTTCGGTATTGAGAAAGTTATATAAGCTTTCGGCATAACGCTGGCGCAAATATCGCAGCCATAACACCACTGCTGTCATCTCTCCTTTTTTATTTTCATCCTGTAACTTAACTATCTGCACAAAAAAAAAAAAAAAACGAGAAAAGAAAACGAAACATTGTTGTTCACAATTCATAGCCACACACTTTGCAATTGCTCAAAATAGTTTTTTTCTTGTAATTTAGTTCTTGTTCTCAGAGTTGAATTTTCGTCGTTCCGTCAGTCAAGATCGTGCGATAATCGCAAAACCAACTACCGGACAACGGGACAACGAAGGCACGTCAAGCGCTGGTGGTTGTCGTGGTCCGAGGTGGCGAACGTCCATCCGAGTCTGCAAATGCCCTAGCTATAGATATTGACAATTATTTATTTGTAATCGTAATTACGAGTCCCAAGGAAACTGTTGCGACGCGCTCACAAACGCCCATCCTGATGACGCGATCAAACCAATGGTTGCAGCCAATTATACCTATTGCTACCACAGGCCTCAGGCACAGGCCAGTGGCCTTTCTGTGATGCTGCGACCCTCCAGGGTAGAATAAAGACTATCTATCTGCCCGAACACCCACGAGAATGCTGGGAATGTAGGTCTACGCGCCGCACGTTCTGGCGTCTGCAGCACTAACTGTTCGAAAGCAAAAGCCTAAAAAAAAAATGGCCTCATGCACGCGCGTTCGTCAACGCCTTATTTTGGTTATTTAATACGAACATTTTATACGCGAAAGGCCAGAGCGCGAGGCGCGTAGACCATGCCCAGCATTCTTGTTGATGTCTGGGTAATTTAGCCATATGTCTATGCGGGGCGCAAATTCGTCTGCTTCTTGCTCGGGGCTTGCAGTGACGTCAGAACGCCGAGCTTTGATGAGCTCTGGTTGGAAGAATAGTGGGTAGACCTGAAGGCAGATAGCCTTGAGGTCTACCCACTATCCTTCCAGTGAGAGCCAATCAGAGCTCGGCGTTCTGACGTCAGTGCAACCCCTGCTCGGGAAGCGGACGAACTTGCGCTCCGCATAGCATACTTTCAGCTATACACTAGCACACTGTTTACAAACAAGCCGGCTTTGCCCACACCAGGAGCTCTAAACTCGTCAAACACAAAATTGGGGCCGAAGTTCACGGAGCGCACCGATTGGACTATCGCGACGATGACTTCGCGCTTTTGTCGCCAGTGTCCAATTGGAGCGCTCCGCGAACTTTCGGCTCAGACTTTGTGTTTTACGAGTTTAGGGCCCCAGGTCTGGGCACTGCGCTAGCGCAGAAACCAAATTCGGGAGGAGTGAAGCGTCTGCGCATGCGCAGTGCCGTGACGTTAGAGAGTTGAGTTGGTCTATCTATACGCTTAAAACTGGACTAGCCTAAAGTGATGCAGGCGTGCCAAATGCCCAAAACTTGCGAGGGAAAAGTCCCCAAATTTCTAACGCGGTAAAGTGACGTCAGGTATATCAAGTTTGTATTCTATCGAGCGTTCTCTTTTCGAACCACGCTCAGTTGTGTAGTTAACTGTAGTAGCAGCACCCTCTGCTGCGTTTCGACGTTTACAAATACTGGGCTGTCTGAAAACACAGAGCTGACCTCGTGACGTAAGCAAGTATACGTGTGAGATTAAGGGGGCGATGAAAAAGCACACCCTAAAATAAAAATGATATGTGAGTTCGCTCTCCTACGTAATGCGGGGACTGCCAATAACGGCGGGCAAGGAATAATCAAAACAAATGTAGATTATCATAATACGATTAGAGCAGGGTCATTGAACTTAGGAAACGCACGTCATGCCAAGCAGTGTCCCCTGCGCACATCACATATTTCAGACACTGCGAGCTTCACATTCGCTAAGATCCTTCTATCGTTCGTCGCGAGCAGCTCTCGGCTTGGTCTGCAGGAAGGCGAGCTTACAGACTTTATTGCAGTGTAGATTGCTTTGAATGGCTCTCCACTGTGGGAAGTGGGGAAAAGTACCCGCTTGCTTCTTTATGAGTGCATGAAAAGCACGTGCATCTCGCCAACAGCGAAATGAGATAACGCTTATCAAAGCACACGTGCATGCTTGCAATGAGCTTCGGGGAACAAATGCCCGATAAAGTGACATCGATAAAAAAAAAAGAAGAAAGTACAGCACAATTAGTGACGCGCACGCCCGTGTGACAAGCTATGCGCGGCGTTATCAAAGGTACAGAGGAACGTGCGTGTGCAGCTCCGCAACGGCGCGCACAATGTCAAGGTTATTATTATTATTATTTTTTTTTTAGAATTTAGAGGTTTGTGTTTAATAAGCCGTGAAAGCTACACTGCGGCTGTTGTTTGTGCAGGTGAGTTATATACGACCAGGGGGACATTATAAATGGAGCTTGTCGACACGACAACTCGGTTAATTAACTAAATCTTTGTTGATAAACTTTTTAAATAGATAACATAAGCAGATGATTTCAATTAAAAACTTGCTGGTGATTGCATACATAATTCCAAAAAGCCCTCTGTTGGCGAGGAACGCCTTCAATACGTTGACGCTCCACAGCGATCTTGGCGCGGCGGGTTCAAAACGGCCCTTTCGGAGCATCGAAGATTTAAAGGGACAGAAATGGCGATTGCCATGGCAACAGAGACCGATCAGCCCATCGCCTTGCGAGGCATTTGTCGTCTCTATGTTAGCATATGTTTGTGCCTCGCTAGCAAGCAAGGAAGGAGATGGTGTTACTTTCTTAGCATCCAATGCCCGAGTCCCACTAGAGCGACCAATTAACAGAAATAAACGACTCCGTTCCTCAAGCATGATGCAACATGCACACGAAGGTAGGCTTGCTATCGATGCGTTTGCAGCGAATCGAATTTCTTCTCTTTTTGCCCTCCCACCCGCAACTCAACCAGTCCAAACCGAACACCCGTGATAAACCGTAAAGCCGGGCTCACACTGCTTACATCATACAAAAGACAGTCTGCAAACAGATTCGAACGCGAGTCACCTCGAGATCCCTGCTTCGAATGCCACGTGGCAACGTGTTCAAGGAGAAACTTGGCACGCGGCATTCGAACCAGGGGTGTTGCGGTGATTCGTGCTTCGCAGACTGTCGTTCGTATGATGCATGAGCCGTGTGACCCCGGTGTAATTATTTCCTCACGTCCTCGGGCGCGCGCATTTCCCCGAGCGCACCAAGATGTTGATCGTTTTACCGGTTTACTCCTTATGGCTGCGGTCTGGAACGTTAAAGAAGGAAGAGCGTGTCGTACACGCGATTCTAGTACTCGTCTTTCCTCAGAAATCGGTGGCTGTTTGTGGGCGCATCTTCGCGGTGCTTGGCGAGATATTGGGCGTCATACGGCACGTTCTGACGTAACGCGCGGCCGGCATTGAGACGGCGCGCTAGGTCACGCGCCAAGTAAAGGGGTATTAATACGAGGGAGATATCCCGAGGATTTCTCCACGGCACGTGCACCCTGCGACAAAAACGTCAGGCTTTGCGATGTGCAAAAGCCTCGCGTTTTCGTCTCGTGATGCGCGCGTGCCGGGGAGAAATCCCAGGGATTTCTCCCTCGTGTGAATACCCCTTAATCCACCCTTTTAGGAAATCACCGGTTCGAGAATTTTGGGCAGAACGCGCGTGCACACCACGAGCGCTCTCACGAGATCTCGCTTGAAAGCATGCCATGGTCGCTCGTGAATCCATGGAACGCGAACATGTGTTTTCATACCAGAAACTCCGGAACCATGATTTCGAAAGAGGTGGATTGAGCAGGGCGTAGAACAACATCGCGTGTAACGCGGCGCGTGAGAGAGAGACAACGTTGGGCTTTAATTCTGAGGGGTTGGCAACCAAGTGGCTCGTGAGTCGTGTGTGGTAGTTCGCTGTTTGGCAGCTCAAGATACTTAATGAAAGGCTAGCTCGCCTATGGGTCGGGGAAATGACTCGTTATGGGCAAAACTCGGTTAAAACCATGGGGGTTAGAACTCCACTATACCCTGAACATTTCCTAAGGCAAGCAAATAACAACTTCACCCCCCCTCCTCCCCCCCCCCCCCACAAAAAAAAAAAACCAACAACAACAGCAACAACAACAACAACGAAATCAACAACAACAACAACAACAACAACAACGACGACAACAACAACGACGACGACGACGACGATGACGATGATAGAGAGTTTTAGGGAACCGAAATAAAACACGGTCGATATACCAAATGATCGCTACCTCAGATCGAAAGTTCGGACCGATCGTTTTTCATGAAACGGCTTTTATTAAACCGCGTTTGTAGACTTTAGGTGCAGGTCGCGCCCCCTGGCAAAGGAAATGCACAATGGCTTCGTAAAATAAAAATAAAAAAGGTGGCTTTTTTTTTTGAAAGGGGGGGGGGGAAGGGGGGGGGGAGGGGGGGGGTTGATAATTTCACAGTATTGAAGGAAAACATTTCTCTTCAGAAATAGCCTGAAGCCATGTTTGTGGAACTAGCCATATTTCGTCTCGTTTTGCTAGGAATGGGAGCACTAAATGTGGCGGCGGCGTCCCCACCGTGACTGAACAGTTCGCTTGCTATACTTCGTCTCACCTTAGTATGGACTATTGTTAGCCGCGCGTGCTAAAAGCGCGAGCTAGTCGCTTTGAATGAAGCCGCGGCAGCTGCACGAGCGCTCGTGCAGCAAGTGCTCTAGTCAAGGTAGTCAAGGCTGGCCGCTCGCGCTAGCACAGCCTTCGCTGTTAGTCCATGCTAGGGTGAGACGAAGTATAAAGGAGCTGACGATCTCCGCAACAATCATGGCGCTAGAAGTTTTTGACGATGAGTTCGAATTGCCTTCATTCGGGGCGAAAAACTTATAAAAGTCATTTCATTTGACCATGCTACCTCAGAAAGGAGGATATCGTCGACGGCGAGACTAGGCGCGTTCGACCTCGCGTCGATGGATGAAGTGCATGCTACGCCAACTCCATAAAGCCGACGTAGCTCATCTTCGCTCCGCGCTGCAAATCTCGGACACCCTAACCACTAGCGGCGGGGTCATCGGACAGGGTTGAAACTCGTGTCGTCGGCGCCTTCATCGAAATCGGAGAGCGACGTTTCAACCAACTGAGCTATGCCACATCCCCGCAAACTGAGACAAACGAACAATAGGATTCTAAAAGATCGTTGGTGTGTTGTTCCCGTTTCGTTTGTTTTCTGTTTTATTTGTCGTGAATTTGACTTGATTCTCTCACCACAACCATGACATTTTTTTCCAGGAACAACCACGAATGCTTTCATTTACGCTTGAAACTTCGGCGAGCCTCTTCTCACAGAGAAACCGCCGTTTTATAAGCGAGTCGAGACGCTTGCGATATCAGCTGCTCTGACCAGACAATCACAGCTTATGGTTCGGACACTGGACTACGGTAAGACAGCAGTGACATCGCGCATGAGCAGTCCATACCGGAGAGCCAATCGTATCGTATCGTTTGTGCAAAACTGGTTCCCTTAAACTCTCTAATAATAATAATATTAATACCTTAATATGAACAGCTTAATTTTCTACTTGCGTCTGGTAAAAAAACAAACAAAAAACATTCAGCTGTTTACATTCACGAGTTGATTTAAAAACAACAAAAGAACATGAAGAAAAAAAAAGTTTTCGCTTAAGAAGTTGATTTGCACAGGGACGATTAATGTACAAAAAGGGCCTGCTCGCTGTGTCTGCACAGTTCCAATTTTCAAGTCGAACAATCTCCTTTCAGCGTGGCCGATTACTGAAGAAACTCGTTAAAAAGTTGAAAGAGTCTTCATTAAGTATCCATAAACTATATCTATATATATATATATATATATATATATATATATATATATATATATATAACAATTGAAAGCAACGTTGTTAATTTTATATCTAAATGATTGAAGGTTTTTTTAAAGTGAACGTTTAAGGGTGGTGGGTGCAATCATGAACCTGTTCTCTATCATTCTTTTACTGTGCTACTGGCATTCTTCCTAAAACGTCTTTCAAGCACTGCACCTTGTGTGGCGTATTCCTTCCTTGTATGAGGGTCAGCTGCCACAGTGGTCACACAAAATCTGTCATGCAGATATGTTGAAAGCGATGAAGCGAACGTTCTTCGAACATGCATGACGCGTGTCCGTAGATATAATAATAATATATATAATAAACCGATCTCGCCAGCCAGTTTGGCTACGCCACCGCTGCTGCCGCAATGCATCGAGGGAACTTTAGACTTTTTGCACGTGCAAAAGCCTCGCTGGAGATTTTGCACGCGCAGAACACGAGATGGCACGAGACGATCCTCGCGGGTACTGCCAATGTACTGCCGCCTCCATCCTGTGAACTAAAGTAACGGCGGCTTCACGCATGCGCCGAACGCATAGTGAGATGTGTGTCGTGTTGGCTGAGAAAGAAGAAGTTAGGACTGGATGGACTGGGGCGGGAGAAGAGGAGGAAGAAGTTGAGATAGAATAAAAGATGTACGTCACGCACAGTGACTAGGCTAATCACTGTCGGTTCATTTTACGGTACAATACAACATATTGGCGCAGTCGACCATGAAACTGGAAACCCCGCCGCCTTTCTTGCCGACTCCCGGAAAACCTACAAATCCAGGGACGAAATGGTATCCTCTCTTCGAGATATTCCTGGTGGCGAGCGGCGCTACTTTATACTCGGACAACAGGAAAAAGGCCATCTTACTCAACTGCCTTGGAGTTGAGGGACAGCGAGTATTCCGTTCCCTGCCCACAACCCGAGAGGATTCCCAGCCATCTACTTCGGCGGCTGGAAGTCTTGCTGCCAGATCCCAAGAGGAGTCTATCCCAACTACTTCAGCGGCCAGTGCTCCCACTACTCGTGCCCTCGACGCCGCAGTACATATACTGAGCAACTTTTTCACGCCTGCCATCAACAAGACCGTGGAGCGATATCGCTTCCGGCAAAGGGCACAACTTCCAGGAGAAACGGTAGAGGAGTACGTTGCCGCGTTGCGAAATCTGGCCAAGACGTGCAAATTTGATGCACTGACTGAAGATTTCATCTGCGGCCAGCTGGTGGAAAAAACCAACACCAAGGAAGTGCGGGAGAGGCTTTTACTCGAACCAGAGCTAACGCTTGATGCTGCATTAGTCATCGCCAGGCAAGTGGAACAGGCTGTGCGCGAATCTAAGCTGCTAACCCAGGACACTAACGTTCCAAGCACTTCTCAGGTTGCGGCTCCCACAAGATCTACTGCTAAATCTTCAAAACAAAGCCAAAAATGCTACAGATGTGGATCTTCAGCACACTTGGCAGATGCTACATCATGCCCGGCACGTGCGAAGACCTGTAAAAAATGCGGTACACGTGGCCATTTTGCAGCTGTATGCAGAAAATCAACAGCAGTGAAGACCACAGCTTCCATCAGCGCCAAAGGACTGATGAACATTCAGGGATTGCCAGACATCAAGTACTGTGAAATGATCATAGCCGGCGTTGCACTCAAGCTACAGGTGGACACTGGCTCACCAGTATCCATCATATCTTCTGCACTCTACGATGCGCATTTTCGGCACATCAAGCTGGAACATTCGAACCTGGAGCTCAGAAATTACTCTAATGGGCTAAGCGAGGTGTATGGGATGTTCACAGCCGAGGCATCCTTTGGGACCAGACATACTACAGGAACGTTCCATGTCACATCCGGCAAACCTCTGGTTGGACTTGATGTCCTTAGGGGCTTGCAGATGAGGCTGGATATTGAAAAACATGCGTGTCACCAGCTCTCTGCCAGAGGTATACAAAATCCTCAGCAGTATACAGAGATGTTTTTACAACTATTCAAAGAGGGGCTGGGACACGTGAAAAATTTCGTTCACAAAGTCCAGACGCGATCATCGGTTGTCCCAGTGCAACAAAAACTTCGTCGTCTCCCTCTGACAGTACAAGACAAAGTCTCTGAGAAGTTACAGAAATTAGAGACAGAAGGGGTATTCGAGAGAATAGATGCACCAGGGTGGGTTTCCCCAATCGTCGTGGCCTGGAAGAAAACAGGAGAAATCAGGCTATGCGTAGATCTACGAAGACCAAACGAAGCAATCGTCATTGACGGTCATCCGCTTCCACATCCGGAAGAAATCTTTCACCGGCTGACAGGTATGACGGTCTTTTCAAGCTGGACCTCTCATCAGCTTACCACCAAATGGAGCTGGCAGAGGAGAGCAGAGACATTACAGCGTTTATAACGCACGAAGGTTTTTACCGTTACAAGAGGGTTTGTTTTGGACTAGCTTCGGCAGCTGCAGCCTTTCAAAAAATGCAGTTCAACAGTGTTGAAGGGATGCCAAGGCACAGTTCACTACCTTGATGACATCCTCGTCGCAGCGTCATCACAAAAAGACCACGATGAAAACTTAAAGCGAGTCCTATCACGCTTAGAGAAAAGTGGGTTAAAGCTCAACACGCAAAAATGCACCTTCTCGGTCACAGAGTTGGGATATCTTGGTCATCAAATATCCAAAGAAGGTATAAAACCAGCTGAAGGAACACTCGACGCTATAAGCAAGGCGCCATCCCCTAAAGATGTCAAGTCCTTGCAATCCTTCCTTGGACTTACATCGTATTACTTGAAGTTCGTTCCACACTACGCAACAGTGGTTGATCCGCTCCGTGCCTTGCTACGCAAAGGTGTTACTTTTTTGTGGACAGCTGAACATGAACATGCATTCGAAGAGGTGAAGAGCCTGATAAAGAACTACGTTACTCTAGCCATTTTCGACTTTACACTACAAACGATGGTGACAACAGATGCTTCCAACTACGGACTGGGAGCTGTCCTACAGCAGCTCCATCCAGCAGGCGTCAGGACAGTGGCGTTCGCGTCAAGGACATTGTCTGAGACCGAACGACGATACTCCGTAGGGGAACGAGAAGCTCTGGCTTGCATTTGGGCTTGTGAAAGGTGGACAACATTCCTTCTCGGAAGACGTTTCATACTCCGTGCAGATCACCAGGCCCTTGTTACATTACTTGCCACACAAGGATTGAGAAGGCAACCCATGCGCATCGCCCGCTGGTCTGCAAGGTTACTGCAGTTTAACCACGAAGTGCAGTACCGGCGGGGCGAAGAGAATGTGATTGCGGATGCACTTTCGAGACTGCCGGTTGTCACCAAACAAGACCAGTCAAGCGACGCAGAGGACGCCGAAATAATATGCGCAGTTCGAGCCCACCTGCGAAGCGTCACCTTGGATGAGCTTCAGAAGGAGACTTTGAAAGATGCTACACTAACAAAAGAGAGATATCATCACTTCTTCAAACCCTTCTGAGTTACAAACACAACCTACCTTGTTACCCTTCTACAAACTTAAGGACGAACTCTCTGTGGTGCAAGGCCTGGTTTTGCGTAATCAGAAGATCATCCCACCGACCACACTTCGTCGTCGGATCATGGACATCGCGCATGAATCTCATCCTGGGATAGTACGAACAAAGCAGAGACTCCTAGACCACTACTGGTGGCCGAGAAGGGACACTGAGGTCAATGACTACATCACAAGCTGCATTGTCTGCCAACAACATGACAAGACCGTAAAAACCGCACCTGCTCCGATGCAGCCAGTACCTTTTCCGACAGGGGCATGGAAGCAGATAGGAATAGACTTCGTCGGGCCATTTACTAGTTTCCCAGGAAACTGCCGATACGCCATCACCGCTGTCGATTACTTCAGCAAGTGGCCGGAGGTCGAATTCTGTACACACCTAACGACAGGTGCTGTGGTAAGCTTCCTACAAAAAATCTTCAGTAGGGAAGGCTACCCCGAAGTACTGGTGTCCGACCACGGTTCACAGTTCATGTCCTTGCAGTTCAAAAACTTTCTGCGAGACAGAGGAATCATACACTCGAAATTGTCTATCTACTACCCACTGGCGAATGGACAAGTAGAGCGTTTCAACAGGGTGCTCAAAGACTACATACAAAGCATCTTGTTGGAGAAAGGCAACATCCAGACTGACCTGGTAGACTTTTTGAGAGTTTATTGGTGTACACCGCAAGCAGCTACAACTCTGTCACCATCTATGTTATTACATGGACGACCAATGCGAACGAGACTGGACATCGTGGGGCTCCCGCATCCAGATATTTCAGAAGATGCTAGGAGCGCGATGAATAAACTTCGTGACAGGGTGAAGAAATATCAAAGTAACTTCAGAAACTACGCTGACCAGCGCCGAGCGGTAAGGCATCCAAAGTTCAGAGGAGGAGACTACGTATGTGCCCGACTTCCAGGACACGCAACAAAAGGTTCTTCATCGTTCAGTTCTGCAGTGAGGATCAAGGAATCCATCGGACCTGCAACCTTTCTAACAGAAGAGGGAAACTGCTGGAACGCTTCTAAGCTAAGAAGAGCTGTTGCACCAACAGTTCCCGCTGCAACAACAATTATAAAGGAAGCTGAAACATCCGTCCGGTCCAGGCCTAAGAGAAATAAACGGCCACCAGATCGTTACTCTCCGTAGCACATAATTTTACCTGTGGGGGAGTATGTCGTGTTGGCTGAGAAAGAAGAAGTTAGGACTTGATGGACTGGAACGGGAGAAGAGGAGGAAGAAGTTGAGAAAGAATAAAAGACGTACGTCACGCACAGTGACTAGGCTAATCACTGTCGGTTCATTTTACGGTACAATACAACAATGTGTCTATTCTGTCATCGTGTCTGTAGCGAACACAGTGTCTCTTGTACGATGTAAGCACACGTGACTGCCCTGTCACCCACTCTAATTTCCTCTAGCAATAGCGGTAAAAAAAAAAAAAAAAAAAAATCAAGGAAAGCGAGGGTGACAATTAGCGTACCGAATGAAGAGATCACCATTTATATGCTCACGCGAGCGGTCAACGTAACTCGGCTGATGCGTCCTCATTTGTAAGTCAGATGCAGCTTAACGGTGACGCACAAACGATTGGAGCGACCTTGACGGGGCAACCGTACCACCCCCGTGCTCGTCGCAGGCTACGTGACGATGCTCATGCTCGCTAGCATCAAAATTAAAACATCCATTAAAGTTAAAAAAAAAAAAAAATTGCAGACGACCGCATTGTGTGTTGCAATCGACAGCAACAGCTGTTTGCGTTGTTGAAAGATGTGCTTTGCGAGGTCTTCGATTAGTCCACGTGTGCTTTAGGATATTTGTTTTAGCAGCTTCGTTTTTAGTAGAATATAGTTGTAAGAGATGTGCTTTAGGAGGAGGTGTGTGAAAGGCGCTTACATGCTGCCTCTTGTGCGTGATATTTGGGGTCGTGCGCCTTTGCTCTTCTCGTGCCACTGCGGCCGTCCATCTGCCTGTTTAGCGCTTGTCATTCCCGCTCCTCGGACGGAAAGCGAATATTTTGTGGTCTGGCGTTCCGCTGAATTAACCGGGGGAACTGAATCGACGGTTATGGCCAAAAGACGCAAACTTTCCCACTAAATTTAGCGAGGGGAAACTGAGTACAAGTGCAAATAGATCACGTGCCGTCAATTTCCCCAGGTGTATAGGTCACGTGACGTCACGGGACATCACGTGACGCCACTTGCCCCGCTACATTTAGCAAAAAATGGACGGAACGACGGACGGACAAAAAAAATTTGGGATTCAGGGGTAGCGTTAAAAAGCATTTCACGCTTTAAAAGACGCGATGAATTTTGCTTCGTTGTCGTCAAAAATAAGCGTATACTTTTTTTTTTTAATGTGACTTTTTTTTTTGCAAGGTTACCGTCACATGTTAAGGCGTCATGCAAAAGAGAATCTGAACGCACTGTCCGAGGCTTGTTTCTTCCATGTATGGCGGATCCCGTCACATATTGGCCATGCAAAAGCTGTCTGTGCGGACATGCACAGAACATCGTGTCTTTTGCTTAGATGTATGAGCATGCAGTGTGACTGCGGCTTGAGAGAGGGGCGTGCGTGTGCACTCGGACTTTGTACTCAACAGTAAGCTCAGCTGCTGTCGTACAAAGCTTCTATCTTGACGGAATCCCAGTGAGAAAAAAAAGAAGAAAAAAATATTAATCAGCGGTGAAGATTTTTTTCCTCTCAACGCCTGCCGCAGGAAGGGACTTTGAACGTTTGCAGTTGTTGTCTCCGGAGCCCGAACTTCCGTTACCTCCGCACCTCTTGTGTCGAGGGGGTCTGCGTCTATACCGTTCCGGATTTCCTGAACGATAAGGGTCCTCGTAATCGAGCCCCGAGAGCGCGGATTCAGCGTATAGTTCCAAAGTCCAAGAGCAGATGTATGGCAATTGATATACTGTATCTCGTCGAGTACTCACTCGCACTCGAACAACGCGAACTGACAGAAATAGAAAAGGCGCGGAGGGAGGGGGGAGAGGGGGTGGCGTACATTGGCACCCCCGAAAGAGCGGAAATTAGTCGTCATTGTAATTCATAATAACCCTGAAGCGGAGAGCAGAGAAGGGCAAACGCGGCCTCGTGCATTTTTCCGAGAGCAGAGACTACCACAATATGTCGAGATAGTTCCTTGAGCCGCGGTGCGACCGCTACTACATCGCACAGTCTGCATACACTGTCTGGGGGCGTGCTTCTTATTCCTTGTATGACGGTCCTGCTCTACTGGTCATACAAAAACTGTGTTCACACATGTTCGAGACATACATACGAATAATGGCAGTCTGCCTCCTGTACCTCCACGTAACATCACCGCTCGAATGGCGCCATCTTGGACGCACTTAGTGGATACGAAACTCCCTCCGAACACTGACGCAGTGCTCGTGTCCAATCATCGTCTGCGCTCGATCTCACTGCGATGACGTCGACATGCTATATAGTGCATGCGTAGGCTTTGATTATTCCAGGTGCTGTTTCTTTAGGCTGAGGAATATAACCATCGATTCACAGATCTAGGGAAATTTCGGGAAATTTAATGGCAAATATGTTAGGTGGCAAGCGGTATAGCAGCTGAAATACGCGACATCATATTACATCCTTACAATGTTTCGTGCGTTTCGTGGGAGGTCTCCACCGAATATGGAGCTTACTCTAGTTGGCACCGCTATTCATTGGCTTTGAGTTCACCCCGAGCTTTGACTTCACTGTGCCAAGAACAGTAATTTTGATTAAAAGGAATGCACGAGCACGCACGCTCAACGTATAACAACCAGGATAGTTGTTCTTAGAAGATAATAAATGAGAGCTATTTCTGAGAATGCGCCGTGAACAACGTTCAACAATATGAGGTCCCGTGAATGCTCCCTATAGGGAGTATTCAATGGCGGCCATAGTTGTGTGTGCGACTGCTGAGCGCGCGCTGACGGCGAGCTTCCACAGTTCTTTAGCAACGTGTATTCCGCACCATCAAGGTTGCCGGTCTTAGCTAGCCTAATAATGTGAGCTCGTTCTGAGCATGCGCTCTAAACGACGCCTTCAAACATGTCGTCGAGTGAATAATCCCTATAGACCTTTCCAAAAAAGGACACTTGGCAGGTTCCATTTTCAGTGTTCGTGCGTATGGCGCGTGATTTGCTCGCTTTCCGAAGCGACGAACGTGCGCGTTCTGGACTGTGATTTAACACGTGTGGACTGTGATTTTTGTAAACAGTGGAAACGTCTATAGGGAGCATTCACTGGCGGCCGAGTCCGCGGCTGCTGAGAGCGTGCTGACGGCGAGCTTCCACCGCTCTTTTGCAGCGTACATTCCGCACCATCAAGGTTGCCGGTCTTAGCTAGCCTAATAATCTGAGCTCGTTCTGAGCAAGCGCTCTAAACAACGCCTTCAAACATGGCGTCGAGTGAATCCTCCCTAAAGGGAACATTCACTGGCGGCCGAGTCTGCGACCACTGAGAGCGTGCCAACGGCGAGCTTCCACGGTTCTTTTACGACGTGCATTCCACGCCATCAAGATTGCGGGGCTTACAGCAGCCTATAAATAATCACGTTGCAAAACTACCATATCCATCCGTCCGCTCCTCCCACAACACCGAACTCCCGTGATGAACCGTAATTATTATCCTCACGTCCGTGGACGCGCCCATGTCTCCGAGCAAACTTTGACGGCACCAAGATGCTAATCGTTTTACCCGTTTACTCCCGTTGGCTACGGTCGTGAACGACAAAGAAGGAAGAACGTGTCGTACACGCGAATCTAGTCCTCGACATTCTTGGGAAACCAGTGACTGTTTGTGGCCGCATCGTCGCGGTAATTAGCGAGCAATCGGACGTCATACGGCACGCTCTGACGTCACGGGCGGCCGGCATTGAGACGATTCGCTCGACCACGCGCCAAGTAATGGGCCTTTTCCCAGTAAGCTTCTGCGCATGCCCCCTCACCTGGCCTTGCTTCCCGCTGTCGCCATTTTCGCAGGGCAAAGTTCCGGTCGTCCAACATATTCAGGACCCATCTTCGCGCGTATTTTGTCTTTTTCTTGGCGATTCTTGTTCAAATATACGCTAGTATGGGGTATAAAAGGCAACGAAGATCAATACAATGCCACGATGTCAATGTAGCCTGACGGGCGGAAGCAAGTTGGGCTGCCCGTCGTTTGTAGTTCGAAGAGAACTCCGCAGACGGCGCTCGTTAGAAAAAGGTAAAGCCCCTCGATGTGTTTGAGTTTGTCTTGCAAGTAGTGTCAAATGCGCCAGTGCACGAGGCTCGTGTCTCGAGCGGCCCTTGGAAGCAAATGGCGGCGGAGCACCCGCTCGTGGCACGTGCCTTGCGCGTTTCCACAACAATGGTTGGCGGTACTTGTAAGCGTGAATCTTTTCAAGGGACTTTAGAAAAAAAATAAAGTACATGTATCTCGGGAGAACTAAAGCCCCTTCATGTTTCAAAAGTAGTGCAAGGTTCGTCGGTGCACGAGGCACGTGCAACCTGCAGCCCTTGGGATTATCATGGCGGCACAGCGGAGCACTGAGCTAGATTTCAGACGCCATGTTCTTCCCAGAAGTGGCGCGCGGCACGTGTCTCGAGCATTTCTACAACGATGAATGGCGCCACGTTTCCCAGGATAGAGGGACTTTAGGGAGAACTGGCGCCATTCATTGTTGTGGAAATGCTCGAGACACGTGCCGCGCGCCACTTCTGGGAAGAACATGGCGTCTGAAATCTAGCTCAGTGCTCCGCTGTGCCGCCATGATAATCCCAAGGGCTAGCACGTTGCACGTGCCTCGTGCATCAACGCACCTTGTGCTACTTTTGAAACATGAAGGGGCTTTAGAAAAAAGGTCAATTGAAACAGGGCGTAGAACAACATTGCGCGTAACGCGGCGCGTGGGAGAGCTATAAAGTTGGGCTCCAATTATGAGGGGGTTGGCAGCCAAGTGTCTCACGTGTGTTTATTCGCTGTCTTCACCGCATTCGGTGGGAGTTGGTACCACGAGGGCGCCACAGTATTTGGTGCCCCCGTAGACTTCCGGAAGTGTATTTATTTCTTCTTCAGTAACACACAGCGATCGGAAAAGAAGATTTTCCTTCGGAGAGGTACCTGTAATAGGTTTGTAAGAACCTGCGCGCTTTGTAGAACGTAGTACAAATAACAAAAGGATGTGTGACAAAAGGAAAAGAAGAGGAAAACCGGAAGCGCGCAGGGGTCCGCCGATAGTGGGCGGCAGCGAGCGTGTTTGCAAACAAACATCGGTGACTAGCAGCTCAAGATAGGAATGAATGAGTGAAGGCACGTATTTACTTAATGAAAGTCTAGCCGCCATATTTGAGGTCACTGTTTAGAGCGCATGCTCAGAACGAGCTCACATTAATAAGCTGCCAAGACCGGCAATCTTGGTGGTGCGGAATGCACGTAGCGAAAGAACTGTGGAAGCTCGCGTTCAGCACGCGCTCCGCAGCCGAGCATACAGCTATGGCCGCCAGTGAATACTCCCTATAGACCTTTCCAATGTTTACAAAATCACAGTCCAGCGTGCGATCTTCACAGTCCAGCACGTGCGTGTTCGTCGCTTCGGAAAGCGAGCAAAGCACGCGCCATACGCACGAACACTCAAAATGGCACCGGGCACACGCTCTTTCTTGGAAAAGTCTATAGGTCGGAAGCCCTGCGGCAGGGAGGGGAGGGTTGTAGGGGGGTTGATGGCAAGGGGTAAATGACTCAAGATGTAAAAATAACTCGACTAAAACTGGAAGTTGGAACCCCACTATTGGCGACGTGCGCGACCGAAAGCGTCGCTGTGGTCGGCCTTCCACGATTGGCCGAACGCTGACTATGACGTCAGAAAAGGATTTATCATCGACGGAAATAAGAGGAATGAAAGAACTTTAATTTTGACGGTGTTGGCAGTGCTCCTTTGAGAGCGCAATGATTTCAAGCTTCCACCATGCTATTTACCAACACCATCGAACTTGTTGTTTGCAAGGTAATGACGTCACAAGGGGGAACCATAGGAGGGCGCCACCAAAACATCTCGCCGCTAATACCCTAAAAAATGTCTAACGCAAGCAAATAACAACAGTCCCCCACAATAACAACCCAACAACAACATAATATTGTAAACAACTTAACTGTTTTTTTTTCTTTTTCTTCTTTTTACGAAACACGAAGTTAGATCAGGACGCCACTGCTTTAGCCTCGTGTTTCGTAACAGAAATTGAGTTGTCCACATTAACAAGTATGATCCGACTAGCTCAACATAAGCCCGTAGAAAGACAAGTATCAAACATGAAGAAAGAAAAAAAGCTGGAAATATTGATATGCATGTGGACGATTAACGCGCTAAAGACCGTGCTTGCTGCATTTGCGAAGTTCCAGTTGTCAAGTCAAACAGACTCTTTTCAGCGTGGCCGATTACCCAAAAACTTTCGTTAAAAACTTGATACTGTCTGGATTAGGTATTGATAAACTTAATTCACATTTTCTGTATGATAATTGAACACGACGTAATTTATTTTATCTTTAAACGATTGGCCGGCCGAGAACTCTGCAAGGAAAAGATCGGGTACAATTATTTTTTATTGAACGTTTACGGATTGTTGATAAAACATGAACATTTTTATATTATTTTTACGGTGTTATTGGTATTCTTCTGGAAAAGTTTTCCATGTAAAGACGGCACCCTGTAAATATTGACGCAAGGGATTATTTTTTATATTTTTTTAAAGGGGTGGTACAACGATATTAAATTCGAATGTCCTTCACTTTACACGAGCTACTGGCACTAGTGAAACTCAAGGATACTCGCACGCAACGCCACTGGCCAAGAAACTCCTTTGTTGCGGTATAATAGACCTATTGCTAAATTACCCAAGCATCAAGCAGAATGCAGGGATTTGTTTTCCACGCGCCGCACGTGCTCGCCTCAGCAGTAGTAACTTTTCTAAAGCAAATGCTTAAAACAATTTGCTCTTGCACGCGCGTTCGTCAACGCTTTATTTTGGTTATTTACTTCGAATCTTTTATACGGGGAAGGCGTGCACGTGTGGCGCATGAAACACCAATTCGTGCGTTCTCCTTGATGCTAGGGTAATTTAGTAATAGGTCTATTGCAAGGACAAAAGCGAGCGTTGTCATTCAATCTCTCCTTCACAAAACGTGATTACGTAGCTGGGCGGTCGGAGTCCCACCCAGTGACGATATTTGAATGCGGCTCATAGATTGGACCCGAGCATTGGGTGGGCACTCGATTTGGGCTCGTGATAATCGATAGCTCGAGAAGCATTCGGGTCGTGGCCCGTGTCCAATCGCTGCAATGACGACAATACCCTAACAATACCCATGTCTGGAACTCAGCGCGTGTCCTGTGCCTTGCCAACCCCAGCACGTGGCTATGATCCACATTGGCGGCATATAATCGGCTCCAGATCACGTGGCCGCTTGTTCTGGCCCCAGTTGAGGGGGTGAACGCTGCTCGTTTTCCTTTAATTTTTTTTTTCTGCGACTTCGATTGCGTGTGGTGAATAACGAACGGGTATTTCACAGGTCATTAACGTCAGGGATCCGTTTAAGCGGTATTAGCGGAAAGTACAAAGATCGTTGCATCTCCCCTTTAAAGAATGAGGTATTGAAAACAATGATAGATCTTTTCATAAAACAATTGAACTGTTATCTATAGCATGCGTGAACTGCGGTTTTCTTTTGACAGCGAGGAAATAAGTTTTATGGATCGTGCCATGCCAGCTATAGTAAAGGATGATGATGCTATACGCTTGATCGGTATGGCGGGCTCAAAGTGGAGGTGGGGCGATTGTGCGGGCGAAAGCAGTCCCGCGATTGAAGCCTACAGAGCGCACAATCTGTATGCTAGAAGCAGCGTCATCTTACACTCCAGGGCTAGAAAGGAGGAAGATACTAACAAAAAACATGCGTAACAAACTTATTGAGTATTTCATCACACTCTGTAGAGGTATTGTCCAGTCGTAAATGTGAACGTGGCCCCTTATGTATATATATATATTTTTTTTTCTTTTTGACGTAGAACTACGTTTTTCTCCGCGCTTGGAAGGGGGTGCAAAGTTGGGAAGCCGATGTCACGAAGACTTGGTTACGGAAGTGACGTCACACCGATTACACTGGAGAGCCGACCGAATTGCATCGCCGCGCTGCTTACTACCGAGAAACGTGCAGTGCGCACGCGCGTCATTTCTTACCTGCTGACTTGCTCGTTTTGCTCGCTTCAACACGACGCGCTCCTGTCTGAATGAAGCGGCGATAGACGACGCTCGGGCAGCCGCGATTCCACAATTTTCGCTCAGGCTCTGGACAGCGGCCGAGCGGCATGAGCTCGCGTGCTCTGCGGCACAGGCAGTTCACGCAACTCTCTCACACGACTCGGCGAAGCGTTAACCCCCCTCTCATTTTTTTGCATGGTTTTATTTAGAAGCCGATTTTCCAAGAATTATCTGGTCTTTGGCGTAGTTTTGCTGCTGCCCACCTACAGATGGCACCATGGTAAACAGTGACACATGCGGCATGAAACGTTGGACCGCTCTCGGCCACTAGAACCTATTGCAGCTGGAAAAGATGCCAAAATGTGTCTATCAAGAGAAAAAACACATCATGTTTTGACTGCTTGTTTGGTCTTTTGCCTTAACACAACAGATTCAGAAGAAAAAAAAAATATGACAGTGATTTACATTTATAATGCATGAAATGCAGTTTTTAGGAGCTATTGTTTCAATTGTTTGTAAGTCATTAAACAGTCGTTCCGGGAGTGAAGAACCTATATTTTTATCAATTGTGGGGAATCTGAATTGGTGTGCCACGTGATCAGGAAGGGGGTGGGGAAAGAAGGGCAGATCGGGTGCGAGGGGGGGAGGAAGGGCACTGTAGGAGGGGATATGGCGAGGGGTAGGGAAAGAGGAAGGAGAAAGAGGGAGGGAAGAGGGAGGAATGGAGAAGGGGAGAGGGTACTGTAGGAGGTTGAGGAGAGGGATTGGGAAAGGGAGGGAGGGAGAAGGGGAGAGGGTACTGTAGGAGGTTGAGGAGAGGGATTGGGAAAGGGAGGGAGGGAGAAGGAAGGGGAGAGGAAAGGGGACAAGGAATCGGTCTGTCATGTGACGTATGCTTCCCCCCTTGATTTAGCGGGGAAAATGATTTGGTCCGTCACATGACAAAGTAAGGGAGAAGGGAAGGGAGGATGTGACGGTCCGAAGAACCCGACGCAAGATTTCGCGAGTACTCCGATTCTTAAGGTTTGTTCACACGATGCATCTTTTAGGTGCGCAACAGTTTCGCGACACTCAAGTTTCGCGAAATGTGCTCGTTCACACGTACCGCTTCACGTGCAACAACGATGACGTTTTGACTCGCGAAAACGGTTTCGGTGTTGACCATAATGTGGCGCTCCGAATCAGATCGCTATTTATCTGGGGACCTGCTTTGCGCATTTTATGCAGTCAATTCAATTCAATACTTGGAGCGATCTCGCATGTGCGCAAAGCCGATTGAGGCGGCAAGCTGTACGTGCAGGACATGTGCCGGCGCCGAGCCCGTACGCAGCCAATTCATTGCCAAAGCTCCTATCAATGCACATGGTATTCATAGAAACGCTACGTGCCCAATCTGGTTACTTCTCGGCGCCCATGTCTGCCCCGATTTTACTGTGCACTGTTTCAGAGAGCGCAAATGGTTTCACGTTCGAATGTAAACAAAGCAAACTTGGTTTCAGTTTATACCCCTGTTACACGGGTACACTTAACTGCGGTTAGGCTAAGCCACAGTTAGCGCACAATACTTGCGGACAACATTCTGCGGCTATGCAGTCAAAGCTATGGGCGAACGTGCGCTTGAGCATTTTGAGCACCCATCGAAGCAGTGCACGCGCGCTCTTCACTTCTTCTGAAATAGCTGTCTGAGAGTATAGTGCGGTAACTGTGGTGCCACGTAACAGCAGTTAAAGCGTTAACCACGGTTAAGGGTGCCCGTGTAACAGGGGTATTATCCAGTGGTATCGTCGCGACAACAATATGAGCACTATTCTAATCTCGCCAACTCCCGCTAATTGTCTTCGTCCATCGCTGGATTGCTTTTCCGATATGCTACTCACTTTTCCTTCAGTGGTGCTTGACGTGCTTGCGGAAGCGCCGGCAGTATCCCTCGTTCGTGGTTTCGGTTTTTTCGGATTTGGCTCGGCTACAACACCGGCAGTGAGGTGGTCTTCTCAAACAGCTCGCTCCCCCCTCAAAGGCCACGTGAGAGCGTTTCTGAGCGGCCATTGGCGGCGCCCTCAGAGTGATTGACAGGACCCGACAAAGTTTCAGCAAAAGCTCGCTCCAAAAGCGAGGTGTGCGCGCAACGTTTTTTTAGATTCGCGCGTCCTTTTCGGACTCGTTCAGACGGCGCAACCATTTCGCGAAACTACATTTCGCGACACTAGATGCGCGAGAAAAATGCATCGTGTGAACAAGCCTTTAAAGGCACAACAACAATAGGACATTATCGAAACAAGACGACTCGCGAAATCTTGGAAGCGCATTGCATCAACAGCTTGGGGGACTGCTGCGTTAGTGACCCATCAGTGACACTGCTTCAAACCGGAAACTTTTTTTCTTTAGATCGAACTATAAAGCAAAGACATTGTAGTTAAATGTGTTGTGTCGCCTGTGACACGCACTGCGTGCCCTGCATGTCTTTCAGAACGTCCTCTTCTTCTTCCTTTTGTGTATAAATTCAGTTGCGAGTCAGCGCTTGTCTGTCGTGCATGTTCCTTTTCTCTGTCCTCGTCTTTTTGTGCGCCGTTCTGTTCACCACGTTTCTTTTTGTTTTTCTTTTCACTTCAGAAAGAGTGAAACGGCGTCTCTTGGTTCACGATCTTATAGGGAGTATTCACTGGCGGCCATAGCTGTGTGCGCGAATGCTGAGCGCGTGCTGACGGGGAGCTTCCACAGTTCTTTTGCAACGTGCATTCCGCACCATCAAGAGTGTCGGTCTTAGCAGCCTATTGATGTGAGCTCATTCTGAGCATGCGCTCTAAACAGCACCCACAAATATGGCGTCCAGTGAATACTCCCTATACCCTTGTTATACCCCTGTTACACGGGCACACTTAACTGCGGTTACGCTAAGCCACAGTTAGCGCACAATACTTGCGGAGGACATTCTGCGGCACTGCAGTCAAAGCTATGGGCGAACGTGCGCTTGAGCATCTTGAGCACCCATCGAAGCAGTGCACGCGCGCTCTTCACTTCTTATGGAATAGCTGTCCGAGAGTATAGTGCGGTATCTGTGGTGCCGCGCAACAGCAGTTAATCTGAGTTAACCGCGGTTAAGGGTGCCCGTGTAACAGGGGTATTAGCGTCTTAGCTTTGTCCTGTGCTACGGCGGGGTTCGAAGTTTAGCTATTTCTTTGTATTTTGCCTCGTGATCGTGTTTCGCACCAGAGCATGCACGCGCGTGTAACAGTTTTGAGACGCGAAAGCTTGTACTACCCAAAACAGGTCGCTTTTCGCAGCGCCCTCTGGGCAACGCAGGAGGCCTGTGCTATATGTATTTATAATTTCGAATCAAATGACTATTCACCGCATTCGGTGGGAGTTGGTACCACGAGGGCGCCACAGTATTTGGTGCCCCCGTAGACTTCCGGAAGTGTATTTATTTCTTCTTCAGTAACACACAGCGATCGGAAAAGAAGATTTTCCTTCGGAGAGGTACCTGTAATAGGTTTGTAAGAACCTGCGCGCTTTGTAGAACGTAGTACAAATAACAAAAGGATGTGTGACAAAAGGAAAAGAAGAGGAAAACCGGAAGCGCGCAGGGGTCCGCCGATAGTGGGCGGCAGCGAGCGTGTTTGCAAACAAACATCGGTGAATATAGTCACTGTTAAGCAACCTAGGACACTGTTTAATATCTTCTCGTCTCTTGCCTCGTGATTGGGCCTTCGAAGTTCGCCTTGGCTAATGCCGCGACCCCTCATTGGCTGCGATAATAAGATACTCAAGCCTTGCCGGTCACGTCCTGACTTTCTTAAGTTAACAGTGGCTCAAGTGTCCTGAAGCCTGAGGAGCGTGCACGGTCTGGACAATGGGGACGCCGGAGTGTTGCCCAGATTTGAGAGACGGGCACGTATGCAGGAGCACTATGCTAAGTTCACCTCTAATGTCTGTGCACCTAGTTTCCTCCAACAGCAGGGAAAAAAAAAGAAAAGAAAAAGAGACGAAAAAGAAAACGAGGGTGCTATATCAGCATACCGAATGAAGAGATCACCTCAGCCTCACGCTAGCAACGTAATGCGGCTAATGCGTCCTCGTCTGTAAATTAGATGCGGCTTTTAAAAGCGACGCACAAACGACTCGAGCGATCTTGGCGGGGCAATCATACCGTCTCCGCTGTCCACATCCACCCGTTGCAGGCTACGTGACGATGCTCGTGCTCGGCAGTGTCGAAGTTCGGTGTGGGACCTCCTTCATGCTTGGGCCAACGGGGCACTCCTAACTGGGTGGGCCAAATGTTAACAAAATTGATAAATATGTTCAGCACTCTGGCGTGACCATGCTGGGAAAGACCGGAGAGCGGAGGACGTGTTGAGCGCGGATGGTATACACCAGACATGTACACGTTACCCCAAAAAAGTAACTAAATACCGTTACTCGTTACTTGCTCAAAAAAGGAACTAAATACGTTACTCGTTACCGATTCTCAAAAGGAACGCGTGAGTTACCTCAAAAGTAACGAGTTACTTTCCACGTTACTTTGACGATCAAATGCACAACTGTTGTTGTTTCATGGTTAATTGTTTTTTTAGTAGTCATTGCCCTTAAGCAGCAGCTGCCTGTAGAAGTTTTCATCAGTTATGTTTCCCCGAGTCCTTGAAAATACATCTCCGGCGATTCTGTAGAGTCGTTCTACCGACGCGCTCGAAGGAACGGCAGTGTTGTGCTTCAGGAAGAGCTGGTGAATCTTCGAGAACTGTTCCTTCATTGAGAACAGCGGGTAATGGGTTATGTGCCTTTCCGTGTTTGCAACCTCCGGATTTACATTCGGTCCTTACCCGTTTCTAGAAGGTTCAACCAACGAACTTGATTGTGTTCGCTGGGTGAAGGACATTCCCAGCTGTAGAGTTCAGTACAGCAACGTTTATCGCTGGACACGTCAGTCGAACTGATCGACTGACGTGTTCAGCGATATACGTTGCTGTACTGTCATACCGTTTAGTTGTTTTTCGGGTTCCCCATCTGCCTTTGTCACAATAGACGCATACTCAGGCTAGAATAAAAGCAAGGCCGTTTAAGCGGTGTTGTACACGTTACTCCTCAAAAGTAACGAGATACCGTTACTCGTTACTTGGCCTTCAAAGTAACTAAATACCGTTACTCGTTCCTTTTCTAAAAAAGTAACTAAATACGTTACTCGTTACCAAAAATAGTAACTAGGTACAAGTAACTCGTTACTTGTAACGCGTTACGTACATGTATGGTATACACTTTGGAGTGCTCCGCTGTGATTAGCGGGGCTGCGGTGGAAGTGGGCTCGTCGTGTCGATGCTGTTACCTCTCCTAGCTTCATACGCCGGCGGTATGGTATCAGTATGGTATCTCGCTGGGTACCACTTGGCCTCAGGTTTAATTCGCGTCGGGAGCGTATCCGTGTATTGAAATGGCGCCCTTGGGGCCTATGTTTTTTATATAATTTTTTTTGTTGTTGTTTTACACAACATTTACCATAATTCCTCCTTCCTCTTCATCATATACTAAGCACCCCCGTCATATATTTCCAGTCGCCTAGATTTCCAAAACACTGTTGACTTCTTTCCGTGTCACACGATTTTTTTTTTTCTTTTTAATTTGTTCAGTTTTCGGATTTTCGTAAAATAGAGCCACCTCCCCCCCCCCCCCCCCCCCCCCCCCCCCCCCAAACTGCAATCATTTGTGATTCAACTGCTTGAAACAAAATAAGCTCTTTCTGATTTTTTTTATTTTCTAAAACCATAATTTAGTTGTTGTTATTTTTTTTGTCGCCATTGTGTTTTTGCGTTTTAGTGTCCACTTTGCCTTGTAATGTCGTATGACCTTGAAGTAAGCTAAATACGTAAATATAACCTTCTCCTACGTGTGGCGATGCAACATGGCGGTCGCACGTGACGGAGAAACGTGATGGTCTGCGGTTACAGCTGAGCATTGCAGTTATTTCATAGAAAACGAGCGCATTCCGTGTTTAAAAAAAGCCTCGCGCGGTCGACTCAGAACGGGCCTTTGAACCGCAGTAGCGGGACAGCCGCCCTATCACCGAGACAGCCTTCGTGGTAGATCAAGGCCGAGATACGCCAGGCTGAAGGGATGGCGTTTTGCTACCGATAAGCACACCGGACGCGACTCGAACGTCAAGTATACCTCTGCCCGTTGTTGGAGGAATTAAATCGATGAAAATTTCAAACTTCTTAAACTGAGAAAAAAAAATTGATAAAATTGATTTTTTATTACGCTTACGTCACAGTTTCTCTTAAACGCGCGGTTAGCGTCGTCAAGAATAAGCCTAATTTTTTTTTTAATTTTTACCATTATTTTAGATTCTCTCTTTCTTTTTTTTTTTGCTTTAACAAAATGGAAGCTTTGCCTTAAACTTAAAGCTATCCATGCGTAATTTGAATTTCGTGCGTCCTTTTCATATACCGGACGTATTTCTAAATGGCAAATTTTGTTTGGTTCAGCCGCGGTGACACTGCTAATATGCCCGAGTCGCACTAGAGCGACAAACATAAACAACCGACATCGACAAGCCGCAAACCCGCGCATCATATGCGAGCGCATGTATCTTTTGCGGGCTGGCAATCACCCGCGCTTTCCTCACGAGCGCAGAGACCGCAAGCCTGCCAAAGGTATAGACCTTTCCAATGTTTACAAAATCACAGTCCAGCATGCGATCTTCACAGCCCAGCACGTGCGTGTTCGTCGCTTCGGAAAGCGAGCAAAGCACGCGCCATAGGCACGAATGCTCAAAATGGCACCCGCCACAAGCTCGTTTTTGGAAAGGTCTATAGACCTTTCCAAAAAAGGGCACTTGGCAGGTTCCATTTTCAGTGTTCGTGCGTATGGCGCGTGCTTTGCTCGCTTTCCGAAGCGACGAACACGCACGTGCTGGGCTGTGAAGATCGCATGCTGGACTGTGATTTTGTAAACATTGGAAACGTCTATACGCCTTATACGCGCGCGCGCTGCACGTGTTCGAGGCTCGTCGGTGTCGATCGTTTCTGTTTGTCGCTCTAGTGGGAGTCGGAACTGAGCAGTCTGACCGTGGCTTTAGTTTTTGGCAGTTTTTTTTTTATTTTCATATCGGGGATACATCCACTCTAACTCAACCAAGGAAAACACGTTTTCGAGGAAAACTAATCGCAGCCGTTTTCACCACCAGTAATGTAATTTTTTTATTTATTTTTTATTGCCTCGTTGGCATTTCGCAGAACGGTGCATACGAGAAATCGCGTATGAATCCCCGGGGTGGGGGAGCGTGCGTTTTCTGCGTAACTTCCCGAATGCAAGATATACCTAGACGTGCATAAAGATCAGTTGTAAAAGGCAACCGCGATCGTCCAGAGGGATTGTGTTGCGGCGCGTTTCTGAAGGCGCGCATTAGTAGATATCTCGAACGCAAGCGGTCTTTAGCTTTCGGAATGTGTTGATACGACCAAACCGATTACGAGACAAAAATTAATAAAAATAAAAAAAGGCAGAATTGCAAACGCATTAAGACCCGAACGGAACGCAATTAATTTATTTGGTGAGACAGCTAGCTAGAGAAAGAGAGAGAGAAAAGGCTTGCGAAAGAGGAAATGCTAACGTGTATGCCATAGCCAGAGGCCAGACAGATAGCTATACCTTTAGAATCAAGGTGTCACCAAAACAAAAATTTTTCAATTTTTTTTTTTTTATTGCTAAAATAAATCACGCATCGTCAAACGTTCAGTCCCCTCTCAACTGTATACCGCTCAAAGTCCGGACCCCAGACCAAACTTCGAGAAATAACCATTTTTTTATTCAAACGTTATAAATGATCTAATTAAGCTTTCAATGGGAAATTGGCAGTTCTACGTAGCGCACGAACTCACGGGGATAAATGGCTTCAAAAACCAGAAACGGGCCCCATTTATTTTTTTCATTGAAAGTTTCAGAAAATCACTCGTAACTTTCTAATAATATAACGGTTAGTTCTGAACCGTCGGCATCTGGTCCAGACTGACTACATTTGGGCGGAGACTGAGTCTTTGGGGACAAATAGTTCACGTTTGCAAAAACAAAAATAAAAAAATAACAGAAAACAAAGAACACCCTGTCTATTTTGCACATATTGGTGAGACAGCTATGTGTTTAAAAAGAAAGTTCCACGACGTAACTATTTCTTGGGCGACTGCGCGGGTGTACGCGAATAAATAGGTTCACATCGTTGCCTTGAACCGTAAAGCCGGGGTCACACGGCTCATACGTCTGCAAACACGAGTCACTGGAATATCCATGGTTCGAATGCCACGTGCCAAGTTTTCTCCTCGAACTCACTGCCGTGCGGCATTCCAAGCACGGAGGATCTCGCTGTGACTGGCGTTCGAATCAGTATGCAGACTGTCTTTTGTATGATGTAGAAGCAATGTGAGCCCAGCGACGGTCATACCGCTAACACAGCATAAACACTTTTCTTTTTTTTTGCACGATGAATGATCAGTACGCTTAAAACGATAACGTGCGTGCGTGTGCACTCGGACTTTGGACTCTATAGTAAGCTCAGCTCCAGTCGTACCAAGACCCTATGTTAACAAAATTTAAATAATAAAAAAACATTGAACAGCGGTGAATATATATATATATATACATATATATATATATATATATATATATATATATATATATAACATAAATATAAATATATATATATATATAAATATATATATATATTTATATATATATATATATATATAAATATACAGTGATGTCTCGTTAATATCGACACCTCCGTTCTCGTAAAAAGTCGCCCAAAATGTGAGTTGTCCATAATAACGAGACAAAAATGCATGCATTTTCTCAGTTTGTCCCCGAACATGGTGTCCATATAGCGGGGTATCCACATTAACGGGGTCCATATTAACGAGACATGACTGTATATATATATATCTTTTTTTCTTTTGACATTGGCCGCAGGAAGATATCTTGAGTAGTTGCAGTTGTTTTCGTCGGAACCCGAAAGTCGTTGCCTCCTCGCCTCTCGTGTCGAGGTGTCGCGCGTCTATACTTTCCAGATATCCTGAACGATTTCCTGAACGTAATCGAGCGTCGAAAGCGCGGATTCAGCGTATACACCTTTTCCACAAGGGCGCAGCCATCTTGAATGTCGTCACGTCTGGTATGCGGTAAAATAGCGTTTTGATCCCTCCACACCATTGGAAGGTGTTAACGAAAAATACGTAATTGTCGCACCTTCTTGTTTTGCCTCACCTATATTTTCTCGTTTATTCCAGGTTGAAATGTTTTATTATTTTTTGTCCCGCATATCAGATGTGGAACCCACGTGAGTGAGAACGAAAGGAGACAGAAAACGTATATAGTTCCAAAGTCCAAGAGCAGGTATATGGCGATTGATATACTGTATCTCGTCGAGTACTCACCGGCACTCGAACAACGCGAACTGACAGAAATAGAAAAGGCGCGGAGGGAGGGGGAGAGAGGGGGTGGTGTACATTGGCACTCCCGAAAGAACGGAAATTAGTCGTCACTGTAATTCATAATCACCCTGAAGTAGGGAGAGGAGAAGGTCAAACGCGGCCTCGTGCATTTTTGCGAGATGCAAAGACTATACCACAATATGTCAAGATAGTGCAGTCTGTAGACACTATCTGGGTGCTTCTTTCTTGTATGACGATCTTGTTCTAGCGGTCATACAAAAACTGTCTTCACACATGTTCGAAACATACATACGAATAATCGAACTTTGTGAACAGCTTCCTTTACCTCCACGTAACGTCACCGCTCTCGAATGGCGCCACCATTGATCTCTATTATAGTAGGCTGGATTGGGGACCGCGGCCTCGGCAGCTCACCAAATGCATGGTACTTTATGGAAAAAATAAGAAAAAGTGCCGTTTCCTCCCGTTTCTAAGTTGTTGTCGGCACTCAAACGTTTTGGCTGATTTTCGGGAAGCCCATCAAATAGCGTGTGTACAAACTGACAGCCCTTCCAGTTCTTATAAATAAATGTTTTGCGGTCGGGAGGGACTCCGCTGGGCGAGGAATGTATTGCAGCTCAATGAGACGGGAGCTACCTAGAGTTACCGCGGAGTCGGTGGCGGTTTCGACAAGTTGGGTTTAGCAGACGACAAGCTCGAGGGCTGCGCTACGCGGAATCCGTTCACTCCCGAAAAGCCGCTGTCAATATGAAACTTTTTCGGCATTCATCAAACTTTTGGGCTTCCCCGAGGACGGTCTCATTGACGGCAAGTTCCTTTGTTTACTTCACTACGAGAGCAAGTTTGCCAGCTCAGCCGTAGGTGCTCCGGCACGTTTGATTTTTTTTAATTGGCATTCGAACGCTTGAAAAATACCGATTCAACCTCCAAACACCCGATATAATGATCGCATCGCATCCTAATATACTCGCCTTGCAGCACAGCATACAAATATTCCTATATTTGTGTGTTTCTCCCATAGTCTTGCGTGTATTGCCTGGTGTCAAGTAATGGCTGCCAGTGGTGTTACCGGCGGGCTTCCGATCCGCGATCCAGCCTACTACAATAGAGATCAGTGGGCGCCACCTTCGACACACTGAGTGGACGCCAGGCAACTCCGAACGCTCACGCAACGCTCACGCAACGCTCACGCAACGCTCGTGTCCAATCAGCGTCCGCGCTCAATCTCACTGCGATGACGTCGAAACACTAGTGCATGAACGGGCTTTGATTATTCCAGGTTGTGTTTCTTTAGGCTGAGGAATATAATCATCGATTCGGAGGTCTAGGGAAATCTAGAGAATTCAATGGCATATGTTGGGGGGGGGGGGGGGGGGGGGGGGGGGGGGGAAGCGGTAGAAGCTGAAATACACGACATCCCATCATATATCCTAACAATGTTTCGTGGAGGGTCTCCACCGAATCTGAAATCTATTCCACTTGCACCGCCATCCGTTGGTGCTACGCCTGCTTCGATGAACACCGATTGAATGTGTACACTCTAAGGAATCCAGTGCATCTACTTCGCCGCAAAGCAGAGGGAAGAGCCAATAGCTGCAATCTACGGTTAAAACTTTACAAATAACAAGGCTGAAAAAAAAAAAGTTTCGTTGTAGCGTTAGTTTTGGATAAGTTACTTTAAAAAAGTAATTGGTTACAGTTACAGTTGCTTTCAGATAAAGGTAGCGAAGCAACTGTTACTGTTACCACAACGAAATGTATTTCGTTACAGAAAGTAACGGCGTTAATTTGAAGTTAATTTTCTATAAAACTACAAATCAAGAAAAAAGAAGATGCCCCCCCTCTCCCTCTGTAAATTTATTACAGAAACTGCAAGTAAAGTTGGCGCATGTTGGCACAAGGCGAACATGACGCTCATTTTGTCGGAAAACATTATTTGAAAAGTACAAAGAATGACTACATTGTGCTCGTTCAATGATGTTTTAATACCGAAGAAACCGTGAAAAGTAACGACAAAAGTAATATCGTTACCCTCGTTGTTACTCCAGAAAAAGTAATACAGCTATAATAGCTATATGAAAAAAGTTACTCGTTACAGTTAAAAGTTACAACAAACAAAAAATAACGAAGTTACAGTAACGGGTTACGACCCAACACTCTGTGGCATTGAGCCTGACGTTTCACCTTGCTAAACGCCACAGCGCAACCAGTTTTCTCTTTTCTGTTTTTTAGCTGTGAACATATTTGTTGTCTCGTCATTTGCCGAACTCCCTCCGCAGATTGCAGCGATTGGCTTTCCCCGCTGTTTTGCGGGAAAGTAGACACCCCGGATTGCTGAGAGTGTATAGCTGGTGAACGTTCTGTGTATTATATTTCCATGCTGCCCATCTTAAAAATAAAAACTCATCACTAAATGAAAATAAAAAAGATCCAGACCATAGAGTGGGGGCTAAACTTCGGCTCTTCGCGAGTCCAAGTGTGGTTCACGGCCCACAACATCAAAAGGACTGAGATAAACAACGAAAAAAAAAAAAAACGCTTGCGTTTTGGCAGTTTTGTGTTATCATGCGGGGGATCGGTGGCCGAGTGGGCTAGCGCACACCAGATCGGGGCACGTGGAGCGAAAGCTCGCGCTGCAGAACCCAGGGATCCTGGGTTCAGTCCTCACCCCTGCCCGCGTTTCGATCTGGATGAGCATCGTACCGGCGTGTGGTCGTGTACCACTACTGCGTGGTGCACGTTAAAGACCCCAGGCTAGCAGTTGTATTGCACTGGCTAAATTTCTCATCTGCAGCGAGTGACTCGTTGCAACTTTGAAATAGCTGACCAACTACACGCTGTATAAATATCCACACAACCCCAATCCACCTCTTTCGAAATCATGGTTCCAGAGTTTCTGGTATGAAAACACATGTTCGCGTTCCATGGATTCACGAGCGGCCATGGCATGCTTTCAAGCGAGATCTCGTGAAAGCGCTCGTCGGTGTGCACGCGCGTTCTCTACCCAAAAATCTCGAACCGGTGACTTCGTAAAAAGGTGGATTATGTTACCATGCGTACGCCGGACAAGTGTTTGTTTCACGAATAGGGACGCTCAATAAATAAACATGATAAGTAATCACTCTGGTAGCGGAAATCGCTGTAGCCGCGAGCTATGCAAGAAATAACAATAAAACAAAAA
The DNA here is from genome assembly GCA_013358835.2 of Ixodes persulcatus. Classification (NCBI taxonomy): domain Eukaryota; kingdom Metazoa; phylum Arthropoda; class Arachnida; order Ixodida; family Ixodidae; genus Ixodes; species Ixodes persulcatus. The sequence continues at coordinate 373,914 of JABSTQ010010006.1, read as the reverse complement.
AAACTACCACGCTTTTTTTTTTTTATTGCGGCTACTCACAAAAATGTATTTCATTTTTTTTTATGGAGTTTTGCGTATGCTCGTTGCCCACCCCTGCCATAAACCCAACATTGTTATTCCGAAGTGCAGAAATCAAAGTGAATAAAATGCAACGCCAAGTACGATCAAAGCGAACCGGTTTTGTACCATGACGTCAATTTTCCGGCTTGTCGAGTTGTCCCGACTAAACACGTCTGTTTCTATACCAGTACATTTCCATATGCTTTTGGGTTTCTGAGAACTTGCGGTATAATCCAGAGGAGGTAGCACGCAGAGGAATGTGGAAACTAAAGTTGCGATCATTTGTCGAAGTCTTCCGCCTTCTTCGATGCACGTATACGTGGCGTGTTCAAACAGCCATCAACTGAAAAAAATCACAAAGTATTTTCGCGCTGCGTTACAAAGCGCGTGCGAATGATTGCACTGACGTCACGAGAACTACGGTAACGACGATGTTCCTCCTGATTGAGCCTCTTAGTTCGGTATGCATCCGTGAGTCAAGAGGATTGGCTGCTGTCGTAGCGCAAAAGCGCAAAACCAGTGATTTTCCTACCGCCCCCCCCCCCCCCCCCCCCCCCCCCCCCCCCCCCTCCTAGTTTGTCTGAGGGTACCTCTGTAAAAAATTAACCCCTAAATACAAAAAAAAAAAGTATGAAACTTAATTTTTATTTTTGCGCGAAACTTGTTTTCTCGAGCGAGTGGCATAAGAGCACGTGCCGTTTTGTCGCCTCTCCTCCGCGCTGCTTAGCTCCTTGGCTTCTCCTTCCATTGAAATGAAGGAGAACAGAGGAGAGGTTTGCACGTTCTCGCGTACCGCGTTGGTACAACTCTAAAAATCTTCCGCGCGTGCACTATTAGCCCCGTGCGCGCCCGAAAGCGTCGCTGTGGTCGGCCTTCCACGATTGGCCGAACGCTGACTATGACGACGGAAAGGGGATTTATCATCGACGGAAATAAGAGGAATGAAAGAACTTTAATTTTGACGGTGTTGGCAGTGTTCCTTTGAGAGCGCAATGATTTCAAGCTTCCATCATGCTAATAACAAACACCATCGAACTTGTTGTTTGCAAGGTAATGACGTCACAAGGGGGAACCACAGGAGGGCGCTACCAAAACATCTCGCCGCTAATAGGAAGAGATGCCAAAGAGAAAAGTAAAAAGGAGAACTGACTCTTTAATTTACTCCTTTTTTCAAAGTAATGGACCTCTTGGCGAATATGTGCTGCCACCTAGACACGCGAATCGGTTCGAGACTAGGTGACTGGAAAACAACGCGCGCCCAAGGCCTCTCCCACCCGTTCCACACCCAAAACGTCAGCTACATCCTGTTCACCCATTGAGGCAATGTGACCTAGATACGGCTCCCCCAAGCTCACCTTTGTCCCCGATCGTGCGTAATCTTCCGCCCCGAGGTCGACACAACGAAACCGCTCAAAGGCGAGAAATGCAAGATGGCGGATTGTTTGGAACTAGATACTCTCGAACCCAGGCGCATGAAATACTCCGCGCATGCGCACCGCGTATTTCTACAAAAGGTCCATTGCGTTCGTTTAGACTGCGGGAAGTGAACCAGACTCAATGGACGTCTCGCGCTTCGCTGTATACATGGCTTGTACTGACGTCAAATCGCAACCATGAAAGAGAGAGAGAGAGAGAGAGAGAGAGAGAGAGAGAGAGAGAGAGAAAGATAGAGGAAAGCTGCCTTTGTAGGAATTTTGAATGATGGATTAATCATCTATAATCTTCTGGGAGGCGAATAGCGACGTCTGGACAAATCTGGGAGACACAAAAGAGGGTCACCGTAGAAAGTGAGCTCCTTCTTCTCCTCTTCTCTGGTGGCCATCGGAGCGCTCTTTGGGTGACGTCATGTGCAAGCCATTTTGTCTTTGTGATATCACCGACTGGACAAATCATGCAAACCAACTGAACAAATAATGCGGCGTGTTTTCTCTGTGTGTGATTGGTTTAACCGGTCACAGCAAACGCACAAAGCAGACGATCTCTGCGGATATGATAGGAGCGAATGACGCTTTAGCGAACGACGTTTTTACAAACTTTGTCAACCCACCTGTTCCACCCGTACACGCCGCTTGGCGGCGGCCAAGGTCTCTAAAGCGTCTTTTGATGAAAAGTCGGGGACGGGACTTTATTCGCTAAAACGTCGTTCGGCCAACGGAGTGTCACCCCGGAGATCTCTGGTATGCATCTTCCGCGTGTCTGAAGAGTGTTGAGCATATATGGTTTGGGATTTCTGGTGCATGTTTATTTATTGTGTTGGTCTGTAGAGAACAGCTGCATGTGAGCGTGTGTTTTACTGCTTTTGTTCGCGTGTGCTCATATGTACTGGTGCAGCGGTGTATGGATGTCTAGGTTCGCTTTATTCCCAGCATTTCTGTGCATAGGTCGTTACTTTACATTTCCAGGTCGGTTCACGCAGGGGCATTTTCCTACGTTATGTTACGTTAATACCGCTGACGTCGCGAGTCCCCGGGACATCCGTGCTTCGAACCAAGCGTGGCGACGAGTTCAAGGGGCAGCTTGAACGCGAGTTGTGGTGACGTCAGTTGTGTTGTTTGTTACTTTATCAAAAGGTACACCTTTCAAACGTAGAGAAGCGTCGTTTTGCTTCGTCTAACAGTCAGATCTATAACTAACCGCCGAATTCAGAAACCTCACTCAAACTACACTCAAACTTAAGGGCCCCTCCACTTCCTCGAGGAAGGCGCGAGGGCCGGCGCTGGCCAATCGCGACGGCGGGTCCGTCCTCGCGATTGGCCAGCGCCGGCCCTCGCGCCTTCCTCGCGGAAGTGGAGGGGCCCTTAAGTTTGAGTGTAGTTTGAGTGAGGTTTCTGAATTCGGCGGTAATTCGCTTAGCATACGAACTTCAAGCAAACTTGTCTTTTCTTTGTATTGTTTTCTTTACTGCCGTTAGCTACCCGATCTCTTTTTTTTTCTCATTCCTCACAAAGTATTTTTGGATGTCTACATTTATGGTGTCGATAGAAAAGAAACAAGTCTGCGACATAAATGTCAAATCGAGTCTAGGACATGGTTACATTCAAACATAGAAAAGACAGGGACTGTTCTAAATTTGCTGTCGGGCTCAGGTGAGGTTAAAAGGTGTGCACATGTGTTTTTTTTTTATTTATGCATGTTTCCTTATAACATGTGGCGATTTTTTACTTGCCCACACACAAACAAGAAGAAACGAAGCATCCACAGTAACAACATTGCAATCGCACCCAGCCAAGGATGAGGCAAGATTTCTGGGCCGTTAAAAGCTGCCTTTATTCAGCGCGCGAGCTTACGCTGAATCAAGGCCCGCCACGGATTTGTCCTCGCTTTCGTAACGTTTTCTGCGCTCCAAGTAATTATACATAAAACGTGGCATTCGTGAGTGTCAACGGCTCGCGTTTATTGGGGCTTCCTCTGGAGCAAAGGCTGCCAGTGCAGGCTCCTTGCTCAATTCTAATTCTCGCTCCGTTTCCGAAATGGCAGTGATCGAGCGGCCGTGCTTCAAAGGACGCTTTCACTCCACGACCTTTTGTGTAGCAGGAGCCCCATCTTGTACGAGTTCACTTTGGCCTGCACACTCTCTCTCTCTCTTTCTCTCTCTCTCTCTCTCTCTCTCTAGACGTCGCAGTGTTTGTGTCACCAACGCGGGCTTTGTGCGGATTCATTGTCGCTCGTTTCAGTGGCTCGGCATCTCACTGAAAAGAGAGATGGTAAGCCGTAATCTGGGACGCACTGATACTCTCTTTAATTCTTACAGCGCATCATTGACAACCTAATAGAACCTGATACCAAATTGACACATACACAAACTCCGACTCTCCCCTCTCTCTTTCTCTCACTCCCTACATCTTAGCATTGACGCGGACTTACGCAAACAATGTAAATTCTTTTTATGTCTACCCCTGGAGCTGTAGTAAAATGTTCAAGCACCGCAAGAAGATTGAGGTATCGTTTTTAGATACGAGAGCTCTACTCGTTTTCACATCAAGAGCCGTAGTAAAAAATGTCTTTCTCTTTTATGTAGATAATTAAGATGTATCTGGGTGCATTTTAGATTAGATATATGACATGTTATATTATCAAGACGCAGACGTTTCAAACGTCAAAGGCATCGCATCTTTTTCTGACAACCAAATATTGTAAGAACCACTTCGCGCGGCGTATGAACAATGCGCAGACTTTCTTTTTTTTCTTAAAATAAAAACGAGTATAGGTAAAAAAAAAATATGACAGCGATAAAAAAAATGTTTTATTACGCACTACATTTAGATACCAACTGTAACTGCTTCATATTCATCACGCAGAATTAATAAATTATTATGACGTTGCGCGAGCTTTTGGATGTCTCCTCAAATAATTAGGTTGCCGCCTGGATTGTCAGTCATTCCATCAGGAGTTCAACCAAGTCCGTCAGTCGCCTGAGATGTTCTTCCCTGACCGTCCTGGACGTCCGGTCGCCCTCCGCGAATCTACGTGCACTTCCCTCCATACACCATTACACGTGCGTGGTAACTGATGGACGGTCTTGTTCACATGCATTGGAATGACCGAGAACCTTTTTTGGGGGAGGGCATCGAAATGCTCGTACCACGTCGCGATACGTGTATATCTGAACGGTGATCACGTGGGGAAGTAGGTACAGTATGTGCCCAAATTTTGTGTAAAAAAGAAGTTTTATTACTCTTGTTTTTGTTTTCGTCTTGACCCAGTTCATTAAAGGTTAGTAAGAAAAAAAAAAACACAGCTCTTTTTCTTGTATAACTTACGGCGCTCTGATTAACGTACACAGTTTCCCTCTGCGGCCAAAATCCAGAAGGTATCGTATCGCCGCTATCTCGGTATCTCGTCGGAGAAGCGGTGATTTACGATAGCGTAATAAATTCATGCACACCCGCAATTAACGGCCTACGTAATTCGACGACTTAGCAAGCGCAGGTCGCGGCGAGTTCGAAACATCCTTTTAACGCCCACACCCAATGAAATAGAACCCTTTTCAAAAGTTGATCTAGTAGCATTGCCAGCCGCCATTGCTTGAATGCGCGCCACATAGCCTAAATCTTTTTATACTTAGGCTAGATGGCGCAAGCTACCGCCCGTTACAAAGGGTATAGCCATTAACATTCCTCCATCCATCCATTCATGGACACGAAGCGCGTCATTGTATCCGAGTTCACACCGAACGCTGACGCGAACCTCGTGTCCAATACATGATCGGAGTAAGTGATCAAGTAATGGCGGAGAGGCGTTGGCGCAGACTTTTGTAAAGGTTCTATTGTGGAACTATCCGAATAAGAATGTCGAAGAACGAATCACGAATCACAAAGAGTGGAACATAAGAAGCGACATGGTCATGCCCTGCGCTTCTCAGGTTATCGGTAGACATATCGAACGGCGTTCGCACACTGGCCTTTGAATCTTATACCCGCAAAACCTCAAAGCGGACTGGCCCCTTTCTTCGTCCACAAATGAGCGTCCCCTTAATTAACACTTTCGGCGTTCGAACGCGTTCGAATAGTGAGAAGACACAAAGGCAGCTATATATCTTGGCGTCTACCCAGTATATTCATTCGAACCAGAGCTCTGTGTTCTGCCGTCCCCGGGTGCTCTCGTCTCCCCCTCTCCCTTAGTTTGTACCCGCATAGAGGAAGGAACATTTCCACACTACCTATACGCTCTCTCCGTGCGGCGCAGAATTGAAGGGTTCATTGAAATCGTTCCTTGTTGTTTAATTATGCGGTGGTTAGAAAAACGTCAAACGGCAAACAGCTGAAGAAAAACCATAAACGTTTTTTTTTTTTTCCTTTTCTAGCACACCCTTGGCAACTCGCCCGGAGGCGAGAGACAAGACATTGCGCATTCATTCTTCTGACTCCCATTAAGAAGAGAAGCCCTGACCTATACCTGCGTTACAAACTGCACACAATGTATATTGTTGTGGATGATGATCGGATAAAAAAAGTAAATAAATGTATAACTCGTTTTCCTCTTTTTTATACTCCGGAAAGGTTTCACGTGAACAAGTTCTAATCATGACGTAGATTAGGTGACGTCATTCCGCAGTGCTGGTGGTAATTTCTACTTAATGCTCGCTTTCGAATTGCCATTGTGCAGAACCGACACGGTGGAGGAAACGCTTCCGGAAGATGGCCGACCAACACGGCGGACCAAATCATGTCATTGCAAGCTACGTATACTATAACTACTTCGTGCTATACGTTGTCCGGCGGTAGTTGAACACTGTCAAAGCCACTTGCGCGAGCGTTTCATTGTGCTTTCGTTTGCTGCCTGAAGGTGAATCATCGGGGCTCATTACAGATTTATCCGGACTCCAAGGTCGCGCTCAGGAGCCTCTAGTGTTCGCTGTGCGAGTGCCGTGTACAACGTGTTCACGCTTCGATGCGCCACCCCCCTATCTCGTCCCTCAGGCATTGTGCGGTTACGTAACAGGCGCGACACGGCGAGCTATACTAGCTTTTCCTCCACGTCAGTCGGTCAGGAAAACGGGTCACGGCCTTTCCGCACTTTGTGCAGAAGGATCGCGTGGCAACGTATAGAATGCTTTCACTGCTGACCCCGCGGTGTAGCTTTCACGTGCCGATTCGAGGACGCAGTGCTCTATAAAATGCCACCTAACAGGCAAGACCTGCGCGTGTCGTCATCGTTAGTGGCCCGCCTCAAGCGGCAGACGGGAGACGCCGTAAAGCGGCAGTCGCGCTCGTTGTATACGACGCTGCAGGACGTGCTGGCGATGATGACGCAAGCTAGGCCGCGCTGCGTGGATGCACTAGTTGAAGCACTGCATACCCGAATCACTCAGGTACCGCCATCGTTTGATTGTGCCGCCGACGCCCCCACTATATGCCGGCGACGCGTCGCCATTTTTCGCTCATGGCGCATGCATTCCATTTGCGAACGCCCGCGCTCCTATTGGTCTGATGTGGCTGCCGGTGATGCGCCGCAGTTTGTGAGCACGCTCCTATTGGACCACCGAAACTGCCGTCACCGTCGTTCCGTCGGGGACGCACCGTATCATTTTTGGCTCGAATATATTCCATCGAGCATCCCTTGATGGTATTCTTATATACTGAATAGAATTCATCCAGCGTTCTACCGGTTGTGATTACGTTTAGAAGTTAAAGGGGGAGGGGGCAGGTTTTATTTTCTAGATGGTACAGCAAGAACGTGGTGACGGCTGTCCTACTATCCCTGACTGATACAGGCCTGCCTTTCTATCGATGTTAGCTACCGCAACGCATAATCTCTGAAAGCTTTGCTTGTCTATATGGCATTCCTGTAGATATATCAGCTAGTCAAGACACTTATTTGGGGAAACGTGTTGTCGGCATTCTTCATTTCCTTTTGCTTCGCAGAACGAGCATCGATAACGAATGTGTATGAAGGATAGATTGTTTACGAGTTTATACTGGAAATCAGACGAATACAGAAAGCTTGGTATGGCGTCACTTTAGTTGATGTTAGAAGCAATAAAAAGCAGAATTTATAATAAATGAATACTTAAGAAGGAGGCCCTACTTTAGGCACGGAAGAGCGGTTCAAGACGACGCCCGTTTGCCTAACCAGTCCGACTTTCCCGAGTCCCCTCTTGGTGACGAGATTGATGAGATTAAAGGAAGATGAATGAATGGATGGATGACTGTTCCTTTTGGATAGTGCGGTGGTTCTCGCCACCTAGCCAGGTATAGTATATTTAGCTCGATATTAAATAATTTTGTAAGCCATTTTAATCAGATTTAATTTTTATCTCCCTTACCAAAACGAAATGATTCCGTTAACATATGGTAACCCTGAAGCGAGGGGACCGAAACGGACGTCCCTTTTTGTCCCTTCGTTCCAGAGTTACCATGGATCGCAAAGCTGGGGTGACATCAAGAAATGTGCTCGTGCAGCGCTGACTCGAACACAAATGGCGCTGATGCAGCACTCTAGCTGTCAGCACCATATCACTAACTATAGCCCAAGGTCAACACTGTATCAGCAAGGTCACCTCTATTTCCAGCGCTGTAGTTGTGAATAAGCTTTATATCTCACTAAAGACGTCGTGACAAAGCATCGCAGTTTAGATGTCACGAACCTCTAAGCTGACAAGGCGGTAGTTGAGTAACGCGCTCCTTGGACCAGTCGAGTGTCGTTTTGCATACGTGGTCTCGCTCTTGGCGCATACTCAGGAGCCGTGCTCAGGAGCAATGAGCGGGGTCAGGCGATGAAAGGCAGAAGGATGAATGGTCCGGCGAGCACGTAGCTCTTTCCCCGCCCTATCAGCGCCGAACAGAGCACAGGGGCTGCTTACAGTGGACAACTGCCCGTCTGCCCCGCGTCGATAAGATTGACAATTCCAGACGCAGACGACGAAAGAGCAAAAAGCATCTCCGGACGCGACTAATTTCTATGGGGCAGCGGCGGGCAGGTAGAAATGAAGTCCCAGATCTCGCGCGAGAGCTTCGAGCGGAGTCGTGCGCACGTGTTGACGGCTTATCGGCGTCTATGTCTGGGTCGTGGCGAGGCCTTTGAGCTTTGTCCCCCGCGTACTTTGGAAGCCTTCCAGACGAACCAATGAAGAACCCTTAAAGGCGGCGGCGAGCTGTTTTTAGAAGGCGCCAATCTCACGCACGCAAGCGTAATCGCCGCATCCTCTTATAACCATTTCCGTCGCCATTTTTATTTTATTTTTAGGTCTCTTCTCGTCATCGCTACGTTGTATTTTCCTTGTTCTTTTCTTTGTTGGCTCGGTTTTTTTAATCTGTTATACGATCAATGCTTTAAGAGCGCGCGCGCGTGGGTGTGTGTGTGTGGAAAGGGGGGAGGGGGGATATTATCTATCAGTTGACGGATGGTCAACTGATGGATGTTGCACTTGACGTCGTCTGGAATCATAATACCGCGATGACTGCGGAGATGAAACGTGTCTGGACGGAGAATGAGTGCCTTCCTTTCCTTTTCATTTTTTTTTTTCACCCTCCACGCTGGAAATTTGCAGTACGTCTGCATTGATAATCTGATTAAATAAAGTCACGTCGGTAATACGCAAAAAAGGGGAAAAAAAGAAAGAAACTCGGTATTTTATTAGAAAGAAAAAAATCTCTTGGCCGTATATTTGTATTAATATTCTTTCTGGTGTATCTGTGGAGTAAAGGACAGGTCCGGCGAACGGAGCGTGTTCCATCAGCGCGTGGATTTATTTTCCTCCTTCAGCGAAGTTATTCAAGCGTCAGGCACGGCAACGGCGTGTTAACATGGAACCCAGAACGCACATACGGTCCCATGACGTGGAGAACCAAAGGACGCCGGAACGTGTCTTAGCGTGTTTGGTCTTTGCTCTTGGGTGAAAGTGACGAGGTAGAGTCATTTTCCCCTTCATTGCGTGATCGACTACGGGAAGAGAGATGAAGATGGGTTCACAACGCATGTTCTGGTGAAATCTGCGCGAAATTGTGGGATTTCACTACTACAGTTTATGTTGGCCGTGACGATTCTTAAGACTAAACCGAAAAAGGGCGAAAAAAACAAAATCTTTTCTCGCGGTTTTGTTGGCGCGACAACGGGAGGACAGCAACAAGAATGACGAAACGGTGATTACACTCTGACAAACCTGGAGCGTCTGCTCTCACGCAAAGCGCTTGGGATAGCCAATCACTGCAATCTCCGGAGATGCAGACGCTCTACACTTCTTAGAGTGCAGTCAGCTGAGAGAATAAATTTAACCCAACTTTAATACATGCATTTTTTTTTTGTGGGTTGTTTTCAGAATGTTGCTGTCCAGTATAGTCGAGACGGCTTGAGAAATCTCTGGAAAGAACCATATCTCCCTACATTCAAGAGGTTCTGATGTCGTATTCGTCGTCGTCGGTACTTCCAACATTTTGAGATTACATTTGCCACACATTCAATTGTGCGTTTACTCTTCTTGTAATCTCTACATACGGTATGGGTCCGGCGACATAAATACTTCTCTTTTGCAGGTTTTAGGTGTGTATACGGTGTGGATCATGCGGCAATTTTACCGGGAGATTTTGTTTTTATCTGACGACTGATTTTCATTTTGTATGTCACTGTGGGGAAGCAATTTTGTAGGGCTTAAACAAAATATGAAATACAAAACGAAAAAAGAAAAATCTAAATTGTCACGAAGGCAAGCTTTTCCAAGAGTTCTTCCAATAATGGCATATATATGATGAAGCCATATTACGCGCACGCTTGAAGGCTAGATAGACGTGAGATTTATTTTTCCGATTATATTGCAAGTTCCGTGATATGTTTACATCGAGCGCCGCTTCCAGAAAAGCAATCGCCAAGCCTAAAAGGAAGTGTACGCATCGCTCGATGGCTCGGAAGGGGCAGAAGATGGCGCTGGATTTTCAATGATGATGATGGCGATGAAATGTACAATCCCTGGGAGCCTCCATTTTATTGCGTGTGTGTGGTATACATGCCCGATGAATTGCTAAAACATTCCCGAGGTGCACAGGTTAATGCCTACGCGGAGACTTTTCGCCCACGGTTGACAGACTGGGTTTTGAAAGCTGGTTACTTGAGAACAGGTAGTAAATACGCTCTGTTATTCATTTCACATTTAATACGACCGCAGTCAAAGCTACGATCTATAATGGCTCCAATCAAGAAGTGCCAAAAGTATCATGGCGCTTGTCGTCCATGTGTGTTTGAACTTTCCTGTGTTCAGCTGAACCAATCACGCAGGCACGTAGCCAGGATTTTGTTTCGGGGGGGGGGGGGGGGGGGGGGGCCCGCCCATGACAAAATGCTGTATGAGGGGGAGGGGGGAGAGGAGGTCAAAGCAAAATGGAAGATTTCGGGGGGGGGGGGGGGCCCGGGCCCCATGGGCCTCCCCCCTGGATACGTGCCTGCAATCACGCACAATGAACGCCGTGATCCTGCGCTGTTTTTTTCTGCGTCATTGGTTTAGCAGGTAGTAATGCGGAGAGCAAATCGTCTGCTTCTCGCGCGGAGGTTGCGTTGCGGTGACGTCAGAACGACGCCGAGTTCTGATTGGCTTAGTTTGGAAGGATAATGGTAGACCTCAAAACTAGATCCTCGAGTTCTACCCCTTATTTTTTTTTTCTTTCAATCAGCCAATAAGAGCTCGGTGTTCTGACGTCATTGCAACCGCTGTGCAAGAAGCAAACGAACTTGCGTTCCGCATAGCATAAAGACGACGAGCGCTGTGACGATGAACTTTTGGTGCGTCTTGATTGGATCCGTCGGTTCGTAGCCTTGGCCGTGGTCGGACCTAATATGAAACCAAGTATCTCTCCGTCAAAAGAAGGTTCAGCGTATACAGACGCTAGGCGGAAGAGGGTGCGCGCGTCCACGGTGCTCTTCTTGGGAAATGGGATTTACGAGAATCTTGGCCGCAGAGGCCTATAAAGCTCCCACTTCTGTATATGCCCTGAGCGACAACAAGACCAACTAAATAAACAGAAATCAGCTAACTTTCTCTATGTTTTGATGTAGAACTACATCTTTCTGCGCGCTTGGAAGGGGGTGCAAAGTTGGGAGATCGATGTCACGAAAAACTCGGTCACCGAAGTGACGCGACGCAGATTAAGACCGGAGCGCCGACTCCGATTTGCATCGCTGCGCTCCCCGTCAGCGCGCGGTGCCTGCTGCCGAGATCCGCGCAGTGCGCGCGCACGCGCGTCCTTTTAGTGCCACAGCATTCCTAAGTCCCCCCCCCCCCCCCCCCCCCCCCCATTCCCGGATTTCTTGGACGTTCTGGCCTCCTAATGCTCAGTAGGTACGCGCAGTAGACCAGTTCAGCTCACAGTCTCACAGTCCTTCACATTCGCACCCTCTTCGAAGGACCTGGCGACCTTGACATCGTCCTGGTGGTCGTCCTAGAGGTACTCCTAGACGTCGCCTTTGACATCGTCTTTGACATCTTCTAGAGGACGACCTTAAGGACAACGTCGACAATGACGTCCTCAAGGTTGTTCTTTAGGTCGCCCTAGACGTCGTCCTAGAGATCGTTTTTAAGATCGCCCTAGAGGTAGTTCTATTTTAGTTCAGAGGAAGATTCAGTACCATCAGGTGCAAGCGACCTCGCGACAAACATTGAAGCGATACTATCACTGTGGGCCAAGAAACCGAAACTGACAGATACCATTGTCCGGATGAACGACCTTATGCTGAGGGCGCTGACCGCACACTCAAAACTGGAAGCACCTTAAAAACACTAGGTACATACTGTACGGACTGAATCACGGTTGAAGAAGCACATTTAGGTGATGAGCGACCAGATCGTGTTCGGAGCTAGCCTCGGACCAGGAATAGTTAGTTCCGCGCCGCCTCGGAAAGCGCTGAGGTATGAGGTCTCTCTTCGGCGGCCACGGTGTCCGCGGCGTATCGCGCTCGCCTTTTTCGCGGTGTGGTGGTATGGTGGTGGTGTGCGGCCAGTGGCTGGCCTCATGTTTTGATTTGGTGCTGTGACGATCACAGGTGCCACCATCGTGCACGAAGGTGAGCCCAAAGAAGAAGAAGGAAGAGAACACAGATTTACGGACTCTGGCGACTTTGTGGCGGCGCGGCGGCGGTGATGTACAAAAAGAAGCGGTGAGCGAGGGAATGCGGGACCACCGCTGGGAGAAACAACCGGAGCGGTCGGTTTGGGAAGGATCCCATACTTGGGCGCCATCTATCTCCGCGCGAGTGAAGCGTGCTCGGTGCGCCGAACATAATGTGGCCACCGCGTCGGACAGAGAGTCATCGCCTAAATGTGTTTCTTCCACCGTGGGTACAACAAGAAGCTGTGAGCGAGGGAATGCGGGACCACCGCTGGGAGAAACAACGGGTGCGGTCGGTTTGGGACAGGCCCGATAATTGGCCGCCATCTATCCCCGTGCGAGTGAAGCGCTCGGTGCGCAGAACATAATGTGGCCTCCGCGTCGGACAGAGAGTCATCACCTAAATGTTTCTTCCACCGTCGACTGGACGCACCGCTAAGCGCGTCCGGTGTCAAAAATAGAAAAAAAAAAAACTTCACGCGTGAGCTATACGCTTACGAGGATCAATTATTTTCTAGACACCATCAAAATACAACGTACACCACCGAGCTCTCCCGCCTGCAGCAGCTTCTCTCGGCGGAAGAGCTCGGTGACCAGCGGCCAAGGCAGGTGCTGCGGAGCATGACTCAGCCTCTTGGAGAGCGCGCTAACAATCCGGATGACGTGTTCCTCCGCGAGTTGTTCTTGCAAAGGCTTTCTTCTAATGTTCAGATGGTTTTGGCTACAGCAACAACTTTGGAGCTGACCGGATTTGCCACGCTGGCCGATGCAGTGATGGAGGTGACCATTCCAACCGTCGCCAATGTTACCGTGGCTCCACAGCAACCAACAGCCCTGGACTCTGGATCTGCCGCCAACAGCTAGCCTCCCCAGGCCAACAGCGAGCAGCTTTGCCAACGTTTGGAAGAGATCGTCGTCACAGCTACACGAAGGTTGCGCCCCCCACCCTCTTGAGTCATATCGCAGGTGTTCGACGTCTCGTCGGGCACACGACGAAATCACGCAATCGCCAAGCCCTTCCGGGGTCTGCTACTACCACCGCTGCTTCGGTGCCAACGCCCGTCATTGCCTCCACCCCTGTTCATGGCAGAAACAGGCCGGCCGACCTCTAGAGGCGACGAGTGGTTAGGCCGTCAACGAAAGTCGCCTGTTCTACGTGTGTGACCGAGTCACCAAGAACCGGTACTTTGTCGACACAGGAGCCGAGATCGGCGCAGTTCCAGCAACGCGTACCGTCCGTTCCTTGACACCGATCTGCGCGCAGTAAACAACAACGCCATCCCAGTCTACCGAGAACGGTCGATAACCTTTAACCTCGGCCTTCGGCGGGTTTCCCGGTGGATTTTCCTGGTGGCCGATGTCAGTCAAGGAATTCTCGGCGCGGTCTTTCTCAACCACTACAAGCTCCTCGTGGATGTTAAAAGCAGGCGATTGATAGACTCTACCACGCGATTTATCCATGGTATCGCAACGGACGACAAAGCTGTCTACACCTCTGCCTGCGCGATCCCGGAAGATGCGTTCAAAACCTCACTGAGTAAGTTTCCGAGCCTTATACTTAGTCACCTAATTGGACAAAACTCGTCTCGCACAATGCACAACACCACATCGTGACGACAGGACCACCTGCTTTTCGGGGGCTAGACGGCCCCCGCCGTCTAGCCCCCAAAAAACTCCGCGATGCTCGCCAAGAGTTTGAGTGCATGTCAGCCTTTGGCATCATCCGACCCTCATCTTGAAGCTGGGCGTCTTCATTACACGTGGTGTCGAGCAAATATGGAGACTGGCGGTCATGTGGCGATTATCGTGCCCTAAATAAAAACACTGTACCGGACAGGTACCCTCTACCCAACATCCAGGATTTTACGGTGAACCTACAAAGCGCAGAGATCTTCTCAAAGATTGATCTGACGCGGGCTTACCACCAAATTCCCGTGGCCGAAGAAGACATCCCGAAAACAGCGATCACAACACCGTTTGGACTTTTTGAATTTCTCCGCATGCCCTTTGGCCTCAGAAATGTGGCTCAGTCATTACAACAGTTCATCGACGCTGCCACGCGAGGATTACCTTTCGTCTTCGCATACGTAGACGATTTGCTCATAGCCAGCAAGTCCCTTGAAGAGCACACGACCCACTTAGACTTCCTCTTCGAACGATTGCGCAGCCATGACATTGTCATCAACGCCGCAAAAAGTGTGTTCGGAGTTCTGGAATTGGAATTTCTTGGTCATTGGCTCTGCGGGCATTCGTCTATTTCTCGGTTTGGTAAATTTTTACCGACGCTTCGTTCTGAAGTGCCCAAAACTGCTCGAGCATCTTGACATTCTCCTAACAAAACAAGAGCGACAAACGTCGTCCCTTCACTGGAGCGAAAATGCAGAACGCGCTTTTAGCGAGGTGAAGAACTCACTTGCAGAAGCAGCAATGCTAGTACATCCTAAACGTGATGCCCCAACATGGCTGATGACTGACGCATTTGCCACAGCCGTAGGAGCGGTGCTACAACAAAAAGTTGACGGAGAGTGGCGGCCGATTGGTTTCTTTTCTAAGGAGCTCAAGCCAGTGCAAACGCGCTAGAGCGTTTTCAGACGTGAGCTATTGGCTGCCTACTTGACTGTACGACACTTTCGACATTTCGTCGAGGGTCGGCCATTTGCCAACCATATGGACTGTCCACAAGCCTCTAACTTAGCCAACTGCAGTTCCGGGTCTCATTCACACCACGTGAGATTCGCCAGCTAGCCTTCCTGGTCGAATTCACAACAAACATTCGTCACGTTAAAGTTTTCAAGTTTCAAGTTTCTTTATTCCTCTTCATACATGAAGAGAGGGAGGATCAAAAAGAAGCAGTACAAAACTGCTTGACAGTGCCCTCTGCTCCCCCAACAGCAACAGAGGAAGAGACACTCAAATTAAAACCACCATCATATTTCTTACGAAACCAGTAAAATAGTATGCGTTTATTGGAACAGTTTGCTATCGTAATATTCCGCAATAAAAAATAGTTCAACATTTTGGGTAGCTGGTATCTCCCCATCTGATTTCCGTAGTTTGTTCTCAAGCGCGGGACCGTCCAAGCATGGCGGGTGGCATACGAGGTGTTGACAATTAACGTCCCCGCTGATGTCCTCAGCCAGATTGACGCCGTCAACATTCCAGCTTCTTCTGCTGTAAACTTCGAATTGCTGGCCCGTCTACAGACCCCCAACGAAGAATTGCATGCCCTACGCAATTCATCCACGTCACTGCAACTGCGGGATGTAAGCTTTTCAGTAGGCACCACCGGGGTTTGCGACCTGTCAACGGGAACGTTTAGGCCTTTTGTACCAGGTGAGCTGGGACGGCAGTTTTTCGAAGCGATTTATTGCTTGTTGCACCCGGGTGTACGAGCATCCCAGAAGCTCCTGTGCGACCACTAAGTTTGGCTTGGATAAAATCCGACGTCCGTGACTGGGTGCGTTCGTGCATCGCATGTCAGTGCGCGAAAGTTCAGTGGCATCGGGTACCACCAAGTTGACCATTCCTCCAACCAGACAGCCGTTTCAACAAGATACATCTGGACTTGGTTGGACCCCTACCGATTTCCTAGGGACAGCGCTACATCCTAACGTGCGTTGACAGATTTACACGATGGCCAGAGGCAACCCTACTGCCCGATATCACCGCCGCCACCGTCGCTGAGGCGTTTATCGTTACATGGGTATGCCGTTTTAGCTGCCCCTCAGAGCTTGTCACTGACAGGGGTTGACAATTTGAGTCGACACTCTTTGCCGAGCTCACTCGATTGCTGGGAACCAACCACTTGAGAACGACTGTTTACGTACCACTCACAGTCGAACGAGATGGTCGAACGATTTCATCGCCATTTGAAATCGGCTCTTGCAGCTCACGGTGGTCCCTCGGATTTGGTTCCGTCATCTTCCCCTTGCGCTTCTCACAATCCGGACAGCCTTGAAGGTGGACGTCGGATGCTCCACCGCCGAACTTCTCTACGGCACTGTACTTCGCTTGCCATCAGAATTTTTTTTTTTTTAATGAAACTGATTTAACAACAAAGGCCGTTGTAATGGACTATGTAGAAGAACTGAAGCAAATTTTGATCAATTTGCGACTGGTGCCTACACGGCAAGGAACTTTGAAGTCTTTCTAGTGACCCAAGATCTCCAAGAAGCCACTCATGTTTTTTCATTTCATTTCATTTCATTTCATTTATTTCACCTTAAGGGCCCGGTTAGGGCATTACATAAGGGGGGGGGGGGCAGTAAAACGAAGAATACAAAAGCAAACGCAGTAGTAGAACAATAACAGTAACTATAAACAAGAACATGAGAAATTATACATAATGGGCTAGTAAATTATCGTAAAACACTGTTCCATCAGAGGTGCTGACGACAAGCGCAAAAGAAGCCACTGCGTCCACGTTACATCGGGCATCTTAAGCACGGTTCACACAGTTGCGTTTGACTGCGTTTTACTGCATTGCGGCAGCGAGACACCAGGACATCCCTGCTGCTTATATCGCGTGCCAAGAAGATTCCTTGAATTGGATTCCACGCTTCATACGAAGCTCAGATGTGCCGGTGACTCGCTTTCGGTTCTCGCCGCAACGCAGTCAAACGCACTCAAACGCAAGTGTCTGAACCGGCCTTTACAGTGGTCGAAACAAGAAGCGATACTTTTGTTCTGCGTGTCAACGGCAGGAACGACACCGTCGCAATGGAAATACTAAAGCCGGCACATATTGAGCAAGCACATGTGCAAGAAATAGCGTTACCTGACATCGACCAGACGACACAGAAAAGCCAACTTCGTTGGCACCCGGATGTTTGTGTGCTTTGATCGTTCGTCCTACCTCCTCTCTAAAAAGGGGGGGGGGGGGGGCATATTTGTAGGGAGTGGACGCACCACAAGGCGCGTCCGGTCTCAAGAATAGGAAAAGAGAAAAAAAAGACACCACCGAAATACAACGTTTTGGATAACCCGTCTCCTGCCAGCTCCTTTCACCATAATACAAAACATTATGTGAGCTCCCTTTCCTGCAAAACATGGAGACAGCCAATCACGGCAAGCAGTAGAATAATCTCAACAAATGACGAAACAAAGCATACAACTAGTTCAAAAAAAAAAAGCGACACGCGCAAGGACAGTGAGCGAGTGAAACGTCAAGGTCCCTGCTCAAATCCGATTTTTTCTTTTTGTCTGATGATCGTATTCTGAGCTTCGTAATTCGTTGGAATCCTTCTATCGCTCGCTGTGGTTGGCTGTCTCGTGTCCTGCAGGGAAATCAGCTAACATGCTTTTTTTCAGACTTGTGCCTATCTCAAATACTCTACTCAAGATACTGTATTTAAAATACCTTTTGAAGTATCTTGTTATCTTGCAACTACTTTTGATCGAGAGTATTTAATACTCTATCTTAATTACATTTCTGAGTATCTTGTACTCATTATCTCAAATACATTTTCGACATTCCGCCATTTTCCGAGATTTTCTCTATAAAGTGGCATGGGTGTGGCACGAGTAAACGTGAACATTCTTTCGAACAACCAAATCCTGTTGCTAGCTCCGATTAGCTAAGGTGACTTCGATTGAGCTCGTGAAAACATTGCTTGTTTTGCCGATAGTGACTCATATTTCAGCCCAAAGTTCGTACAACCAAGGTTTTCCCCTCGCCTTCCCAACGGCGCCTTTTGTTTCCTAGAGTTTCCCACAAAACATCCTCAAACAAAAGGGGTGGTTTAACGGAAGTAAAGATAGCCACACTGAGGCGCAACACAGACCGGGAAGCGACCTGCGACAACAATGCAGACTTGAGTGGCAAGTAAATAACAAATAAAAAAAAATAATGTGGACAGACACACAAACAAAATGTTTCGCTTTTTGTATAATTGACTCTGCTACGGCAAAGCGTCGAGGTTTTCTTTCGTTTATTTCTTTTTGTCGTCAGTCCGTCACTTATTGCTCTCGCGAACAGTGTATGTAAGCGAACATTGATAAGCAGGAACAGGACAGGAAACGAACTAGGAGCTGGATGACCTCTCAAAGTGCCAACAAAGCGCCCCCAAACGTTGAGTGCCTTTCTGAACGCAACCTACTTAAAGAAGGTGCGAGCACTGCCGTGGCTATTATGTGGGTTCTCTTTGTTATCCATTCACTCATATCCGCATCCCAAGTTCGTTTATAGTAAACTCCCTATATAGGGAATGTGGATTGTAGTTAAACGATGCGTCTAAGATGCGCCGCAGGACGTGATATTCAGCGATGTCACTATTGGCGAGGCGCTCTGACCCGTTTGTTGCCCCCACACCTCGGTGTTTACCCAACACGAGGCCTGTGCACATTCCCACAGGCCTTGTGGGATTGTTCATGTTATCTCCTTTAATAGAGCGCGGGGCACAGCAGTGTAATGTAAAAATACTAATAATAAACGAAGTGCCGGATCTCTCCCGAAAACAGTAGTAAGAGAATGCGAGCTTGAGGGCTTTTGTGCTGAGCTGGGCACCGTGCATGCATTGTTCATGTAGGTTGGAGTGGTAACAAAAGAGACCCTCCTCCCCCTCACCGAAGAGCACGAACTCCATCCGAACGCTGACGCCGCGTCCGGTTATGTCAGCCGAGTGCTGAGTCATTGTATTCGTTGTCCCCCTCCGTGTAGTTCTAAAGTTAACCACTTAGGGCGCCACGGTCTGATCTCCTCCCCAATAGCTAAAGCGACCTCTTTCTTGTTGTCCCAGAAATGTTTAGCAACATGTATCAGTGATATTAGGCAATTGTAGTAGACCGTTTTTCTCCTCCGCCACGGTATCCGTGAAGAAAACGCCGCAGCTGCGCATGCGCGCCGCCAGCCTTGTCTGCATAGTTCAAGGTCTTGTATCGGATTACGGAGCGCTATCCGGATGCTTAGAGGGCTGCGGAAACGATCTACTACAATTCCCCATTGCTACGCGCGCTGCCGAGCGAGCGCGTAACCAAATACCCCCCCCCCCCCCCCCAAAAAAAAAAAAAAGAAGAAAAAGAAGCGTGTGGCCGAATGGTTACAGCGCTTGGCTCTCGCGCGGAGGCTCCAGCGGACTCCTCTTTTATTTATTCTTTCAACTTGACATTCTCGTATGTTCGAGAACCTTGTCGTTTGATCGAGTTACGAATGTTCTACGCGCCGAACATTCTACGCCGAATGTTCCAGAAACCCACGCGGGTACAAAAGGTGCTCCGCGCGGCGATCCGGGTCAGTCTCGCCCAAGCGCTTTCGTTTTATGTTGTTACGTGCTAATAAACCATTGTGGTAAACCAGATTTGCGCAGCTGTATAATTGTCGTTGTTACTGACGTCGATACAGATTACGCAATGCGGAAGTATCTTCAAAAGTAATTGAATTACATTTCTAAGTATTTGTACTCTACTCAAGATACTTTATAGTGAAAGTAACTTGAGTAGTATTTTAAATACTTTACGAAGCAGGTATTTAGTAACTTAACTTAAATACTTTTATCGAGTATTTTGTCCAACACTGCTTTTTTTATAGTATACGAGGGGTGATCAAAAAGTTCCGGGACTGATTTTGTAGCATAGAAAGTGAGGGCAGTACAGTGATGCGCGCTCACCGATCAAAGGAAAGAACCTTTGTGTCTCATAATACCAAAGAGCGTCGCTCTGTGAACATTTGGAGCTGAGCTACACTAGTTTGTTTGACCACATGCACGAGCATGATGGCGATCTTTCCCTAGACTGCAAACTAAAGTGAGAACAAACATCAATTTTACGCCAAGCTCAGCAAATATAAAACAAAGACCTCTAAAATTATTTAGAAGGCTTATGTAAAAAAAGAAGTGAGGTGTGCGAGGTGTTTTGAGTGGCACTCGCGCCTCAAGAATAGCAGAACGTCACCGAAGTCAAGGAGAGGTCGGATAAAGTCGCCCTATCGCTCTTCGTCTTCCAGCGATGTTCTACCGTTCCTGAAGCGCGAATGCCACTTAAAAAACTTCGCGAAATTCACTGCTTTTTTACACAAGCCTGCTGAATCATATCGAAGGTCTCTGTTTTATATTTGTCGAGTTGGACGCAAAATTGATGTTCGCTCTCGCTCTGGTTTGTAGTCTATGGTAAAATCGCCATTGTGCCCATGCACGTGGTCACGAAAACGCGTGAAGCGCAGCTCCAAATGTTCACAGAGCGGCGCCTTTTGGTATAACGAGACACGAAGGTCCCTTCCTTCGACTGCTTAGTAGTTTCACCGAAGCGACAGTACAGACAATTGCAAGTGGGGCGACAGGCGGCCGCCGCCGTGTCTCTGCTCGTGCGGACGAGTGCGTGCAAATGCAAGCTTGCCAACGCTACACCCACGCGCACGCTTCACGTACTTGCACACTTGGGGTACAAGTCGCCAAGCTCACACTTCATACAAAACACACGGTGATCGCTGCATACACGATGTCATGGGTTCAATCCCCACCCCTCCCGTTTCGATCTGGATGAGCATCGTACCGGCGTGCGGTCGTGTATCACTACTGCGTGTTGCACGTTAAAGACCCCAGGTTTGCGGTTGTACCGCACTGACTAAATTGCTCATCTACAGCTGAGACACCTGACACCCACTGAGGCAGACTAACCTCCGGCTGTATAAACATACACACAACAATTTGCTTTTTACACGATGCCACAAGTGTCTTGCGGACATATATGTTGGAAACACGTTTGGTTCATACATACGCATGCTTCGAACATTTGTGCAAATAGTTTCTGTGTGACCAGTGAGACCGTCATGCAAGAAAGGAAAACCCGCCACAAATAGTGTCTGCAGTCGTCTTTTGTGTGCTGTATACGTGGTGTGACCGCGGCCTAAAGCTTCGAGCATCGTGTTTTGCGCCTGCCTTGTTGACGCGTGTGAGTCTACTCAACAGTAATGCCAATATCTGCGTAGAGAGCTGATTCGACTTAAGCGAGTATATATATATACCATATGCGAGACCCGACTCCGCAAACCCAACGTTGCCGAATCTGAAGTCGCTCTTCGGAAAGAGGACATTAATTTTAAGCTCGGGCTTCCCCAAACACCAATTTCCTCGCTCTCTTTGCGAGATTTGCATCCTCGACACACCAGCCTGACACGAAGAAAGAGATGGGGAGACGGAAAGAGCGGGACACGCGTGCACCCCGAGAAGAAGAGGCTCCCCGCAGCTGGCCCCTCCTCCCGGCCCGCGTCCGCCCAGGACAGTCCCGAGCCGCAGGTTCTGCCCCGCGGGCGACCCGAGGTACTCGGCTTCCCCCGTCGTCGGTCTCCAAAATACAACCGGAAGCAGGCGTGGCCCGTCCCCCACCGAACCATTGGCGCCGGCGGCGGGCCTGCCCGCTCCAGCCGCCGCGCGCCACGACGCGTCCTCCGTACGTGCCACGCGCGGTAGTACCCCCTGGCAGAGAGGGCGGCCGTGCCGCTGCGGCGCCCACAGAGTAACCGACGGCCCAACGAGGATGGGGCCCGAACCGCACGGAGTGCCCAGCGGCGCCAGGGCCGCGACGCGCACCGACACGCCACAGCCCGGATGCTTCTCGGTCTGCAGGCTTCTGGACCTCAAGGCGCCGCAGCAGGCCGACGCGGCAGAGCCTCATGACCACGGTGAGCCGCCCGACTGCGCGGTACAAGCAATTGTGCTGAGTGTATACGTTTAGACCGCGTAAGTTAGTCATCTGGGGTGTCTGCCGTATAGATGAGACATCTATCCAGTACAGTACTCCTGCTAGCCTGAGCTCTTTAACGTGCATCGCTCAGTAATGATACTACGGTCAGATTCTCATCCAGATTGAACCGGGCAGGGGATTGTACCCAGGATCCCTGGGTTCTGCAGCGCGGGCTTTCGCTCCGCGTGTTCCGAGTCCCGATGTGCTAACGCACTTGGACACCGATCGCCCTCACTGGCCAGACGTGGGAGGCACTCTCTTGATGGAATGACATTTTAGCGAACGCCCACCTTTCACCGAATGACACTTTAGCGAATAGTCGGACGTCGCGAAGCGGCGTTTTCGGGTGGGGCAAATGGGTTCACATTTTTGTAATGAGCCGCCGCAGACTGTCGCCGCGAAGCGGTGTAAAGCGCAGCGCAACGGATGGCTTAACGCGCGCCCCCGTTATTCGCTAAAACGTCGATTCGCTCAAATGTCGCTGTTCGCTAAAACGTCATTCGCTCATGTGATATGGACCCCTATGTCTTGCCCCGACCGAGTGAAACTCCGATGGTTCAGAAAATGTCATGGCGAGGCTACCAGCTTACAAACGCTCGACCGAATCACTCGGCGAAAGTGGGCACAGCCGAATAGCCGACGGTCTTAGTAACACTCTAAGAAATGCCTGCGCGTCTACTTACCCGCAAAACAGTTAAAGAGCCAATCTCTGCGATCTACGATATCAGCTCAGCGAATGATGAGGCGGAACAACTGTTTACACCTCAAAATGAAGTCTGCGCTGTTGCATTACGCAATGCAAGCATGACGCTTTGCACTGCGTAATGCCACAGTGCAGACTTCATTTTTAGGTCTAAACGGATATTCCGCCTCATCATTCGCTGAGCTGATTCCCTAGATCGCAAAGATTGGCTGTTTGAGTGTTTTGCGGGTAAGGAGACGCGCAGGCATTTCTTAGAGTGAATGTCTGGATGCATGCACGGTGCCCACAACCCCGCCAAAAGGAGTCACTGGGCTATGAACGTAAGGTGCGCGCACGTGTAGAATATACTAAAAAAAAAAAAAAAAAAAACACTGCGCGTTTTACAGATTTAATCCGCAGCAGAGTAAACAAAAATTGCACCACATGCACGAAGTTCTTATTGAAAAGGTTTATAGTCACACCTTGAGAAACGCAGGGCTTGGCGAGGCATCGCATTATCCCTGCACAGCATTAGCCGATAAAGACGCCCAAGAACTAATCACGGTACAAGAAGCGTGATTATAATAATAGGCCACGTTCCGCGGTTCTTAGACTCTCACTGACTACAGTTGCCACGGCTAACGCGTACAAAAAAAAAAAAAAAAAAAAAACTTTTGTTTTATGAATTTCAAAGTTCACTCTAAACAAAAGAAAAGAAAAACAGATGCCCGTGCGTTTGCTTTCCCTCGAAGCAGTCGCAGAGGCCAGACATATACGCGTTCTACGGGCAGAGTTCGGCGAATGGCGGCGAGTTCGGAAGATGGAATGTGCGATGTGACACTGAGCACGACGTGTTTCCTTCGTCATGCTCTGCTCGTTGTCGGAGAGAAACTTCACTGCTTTTCCAGGAATAGTCATTCGTCGAGCTCCCTCTGTGTGGATCTCAGTTACTGCAGCTATGATCAGCGCGTGTTTTGCGGGAAAAGAAAAAAAGAAGCAGACACAGGGGTAGTTTTAGAGCGGTCGCTCTAAACAGTATCGAAAGGACGGAAATTCTTTCACGTTGTCTTTAATAAAAGGACAGGGTACGAATGACGTTTATACGCGTACACATGAAACAAACTCGGTCTAATTAGGCTACAGCTTATTTATCTTTTCTTCTCGAATATAGTTTATTAGAATATACACGGAACATACCCGCATCATGGCCCCAGAAAGTCCACGCAAAACACGAAGGCCTAGTAGAAGATTTGACGAAGAACATTCCGGAAGCATCAGGGCGGCAATACAAAATACATTGTGTTCGCTTCAGGCATGTTGACAGAATTATCTGCGGACACGCCCCAAACATTTTCGTCACATGTTCGCTTCGTGTACATATCGAACATGTCTGCAGACTATTTGTTTGTATGACCAATGTGGCATGACCGCCATACATGGGAGAAACACGCCTCGAGCAGCTTCTGCAGAGTACAGACTGTCTTTTGTATGACCTATTAGCAGTGAGGCAGCGGCAAGAGCGAGATATCGGCTGACATTGTGGATTTTCACGAACCCTGCTGTTACATTGAGACTACACTGTAAGGAACGCCTGCACGTCTACTTACCCTCAAAACACTCAAAGGGCCAATCATTGCGATCTATGAAATCAGCTCGGTGAATGACGAGGAGGAACATCTGTTTAGACCTTAAAATTAAGCCTGCGCTGTAGCATTACGCAATGCAAGCATGACGCTTTGCATTGCGTAATGCACAGCGCAGACTTCCTTTTGAGGTCTAAACATATCTTCTCCCTCATCATTCGCTGAGCTGATTTACTAAAGCGCAATGATTGGTTCTTTGAGTGTTTTGCTGGTAAGTAGACTCGCAGGAATTTTTTAGAATGTAGTCAATTCATTGGTGGCAGGAAGAAAAAGAGGTGCCACACCGCCCCCGAGTGTGTCCTTTCCGTCCAATGGCGTCTTCTGGTTTGTTTCGTTTTTGGTCATCGTTGGGGGCGTGTCCCTCCAGACCGGAAGTGTCCCGCGGCTTCACGTCTGGTGGCGTCATATGACCCCCAGAAGCTTCCTACCTCCATGAGTCAGTCAATCACCCGATGAGCCCACGATTTCGATAGACTTTCCTCCACTGGCGGCCATAGCTGTATGCGCGACTGCTGAGAGCGCTCTGAAGGCGAGCTTTCACAGTTATTTTGCAACGTGCGTTCCGCACCATCAAGATTACTGGTCTTAGCAGCCAGGTAATGTAAGCTCGTTCTAATCATGCGCTCTTAACATCGCCTTCAAATATGACGTCCAGAAAATACCCCCGTAAAAAAAGAAAATCTCCATTTTACAAATGTTTTAGTAAAGCCAAGGGCACAGGCGGGCGAGCCTAGCTCAGCAGAAGGCTTTTATTTGTACGAGAACTCGTGCATATTTGACACTTTCCAAATCTGCGTGCTCGTGCCCACGCCTTTGCTTGCACTGCAGATGTTTGTGAGATGAAGTATTACTTGCGTTTGGAAGCATCATCATCACCCTAAAAAAAGCTGATGTAATCTCGTCTTTTATTCAAATGTCTGCAACGGTGACACGAAAAAAAATAATCGTGTGTGTGTATGTTTATACAGCCTAGAACTTAATCTGCCTCAACGGGCGACTTGTCTCCCAGCTTTAGATGAGAAATTTAACCAGTGCAGTACAAACCGTTAGCCTGGGGCCTTTAATGTTCCCCACGCAGTAGTGATACACGACCGCACGCTGGTACGATGCACATCCAGATCGAAACGGGTAGGGGTGCGGATTGAGCCCAGGATTTCTGGGTTCTGCAGCGCGAGCTTTCGCTCCGCTCCACGTGCTCCGAGCTGCATGCGCTAGCCCACTCGGCCACCGATCCCCCAATGGTGATACGAATTAGCACGCAAAATGCCGCCAGACAAGCAACATAACGAGCTTAAAAGCAACCGTAAGCGTCCGCAGAATTTTCTGGAAGACCTGCCTAATATCTGTAGGTTACCGCACTTTTTTATAGAGCTTTTATACGGTTTCTTTTGTTTTTATCTGGGTTTTCTTGCTTTCGTCTCGTTTGTGGCTCAAGTTGGGTATCAGGTATAAAGTGGACAAGAAGCAAAAGGAAGTTGGGCATGAAGGACGAGTAATATGATACAGGGTTAATATTGTGTCTTAATAGCTACAATAACTACAGCAATAAGGCGGACGGTGAAGGGCATGTGGTACGTGGGCAGACTGGCAAAGGACAACAGTTTGAATGTGATACTACGCTATTTTACCTTTCTTGGAACTACGCTATTTTACCTTTCTTGGGAATTACCAGGAACAAGATAATTTCAAGTGAGATGGAAGTGTGTAGGCCTGCAATTTACGTAGAACAAATAATACTCACAATGTATACATAAACTTCTCATTTAAGGGCGAATTACTTCAAGTAGTTTTCACCCCGACTACGAAGTAATAGCAGAAAGCGTCGTGATGGCCTGTAGCTGAGCCGGTTGGTTATCCATGCTTACTGATTACCAGCTGAACGTTTGGAAAAGCGACGTCGCTTTTCCTAATGTTCAGCTGGTAATCAGTAAGCAGAAAGCGTCCCCTTTTTATGTAAAATACGCTTCAAATGTTAGAATAATAACTTCGAGTCTAAATGGCGCTTCAACCCAGGAATAATGTATCTTTCGGCGTGACTATAAGAATTCAAGGAATACACAACGAAGGTTATTTGTTGAGAGTTTTTCAAGATGCAAAAGAACTTTCTCGCGGCGTTTTATCTATCAGCGAAATTCTCCGAATTTCGGTGAACACCGAATACGGACATGCACTTCTGAATTTTCCGATGGCCTCTTCCTTTTGTATTTAGATTTCATTTTAGGGCGACATTAGCGGCTCGCGACATTTCTCGTCAAACTCTCGCGTACCGACCATTTCAGCGCACAAATTTAAGACGATTGTGACTATACTCGCTTTAACCTCAAGAAAAAAGGAAGTCTTGAGCATTGTTCATCCGCCGCACGAAGTAGTTCTTCAAAGGAGGAAATTAGTAATGCTCCTCGAGGAGCCGGACTTTTTTTTTTTTTACTAGACGCTTCAGAGATAACGACAGTTGAGTCATCTTGGTGCTTAAAACCATTGTTGCCAGTTATCTGAAGCTATATCTGGAGTTTCAGGAAGCGCTTTTCCGTCTTCAAGAAACGTTCAATCATTTCGCGATTGAGATTTCTTGACTGGGTATCTAAAGGCAGGGAAAACGCATTTTATAATCGTATAGCTATCGCCACTTGCGCCCGCTCTGCACATAAGGAGCAAAATGGCGGCGCCCTCAAGATAAGCGAGGAATGGAGTGTCCATAGTCTAAGCGTGGCTTATTTATAGGAACTCTAATTTCATCGGGCTACAGTGATCGGGCTGTTTGATTATATCGAGAATATGAGCAGAGCTCAGTGCGTTCCGTTAAATTAAACAAAAAAGTGAAAATTTAATTCCAAACTTAGAATCGGGACCCGACCACATAGTATATAGTAAATCACTTCTCGAAACGTTCATCAAGAACAAATCTTAGCAAAGTTTCCCTGTGAGGATGTCACGAGCCCATCTGGGGGTTTCTCGAAGAGGAAGAAACTTTCTGAGAAGCTGCAGTCGCGCAATTCACAGAAACTCAATTTCGCCGCTCTGGAAAGCTGACCAGGATTTTTCCCCACCGACGCGTCAACAGACACGACTCGCACTTTTTAATGAAGCGAGCAAACAGGCCCAAGTGCAAGCGTCGCATTGTTTGTTGAATTGTGCCAATTAGTGTGGCCAAGCCCGGTCCCTTACCCACGAAGGCGACACCCACTAAGAAGACCGGTTTTGTGCTCGCGCTTATAATCGCGGAAATACCTCGTGGTATTCCCGCCGACGCGTCCATTGTTTTGAGCAAAATTGTTAGAAGCTGACACGAAACGCGCAGTCACACGCGTAAAAAGACATGGCGTAATCGAGCCTAAAACACATGTGATTTTCGAGACATGTTGCCTCGTGACCAGACATGTACGCGTTACTGAAATAGAGTAACTAAATGCCGTCACTCGCTACTCACTCAAAAATTAACTATTTACGTTAATGGTTACTGCGATTCCAAAGGAACGCACTACCTCAGCTTAAAACTTGAAACGCGTTGTTTTCTCGTTACACCGAATGTATCGTTTTTATGAAGCAGTGGCCGCTTCCAATATTTTCCGTCGGTAAGAATTCATTGGTCTTAGTAACGTGTTCATTCGCGGATAACGGGGACATACCTTGTGCACATTTTTATGGTCTATCCAACGTTTTCTCGTCGTGCAAATTACAGACACGAGCTGGGTACTTGTGTTGTACAGATGCCTCGCCAGAAGTAACTAAATATCGTTGCTTCATCAAAAAGTAAGGAAAATACATTGCTCGTTCCTTCTCCTATAAAGTAACTCGTTACCAAAAAAAAAAAAAAAAAGAAAAGCTCGAGGTACACCTAAGCACTTCTTATGAGATGTGAATGCGAAAGCATGCAAGCCGCTCGTCCGCTCCCTTTGTCGTCTGCTGCGTACTTTTCGAGCGCAGCCAATGGGAGCCCCGTCGACGCGCGCCAGCCAATGGAACCGAAGGATCGGGGAAACTAGGTGCCGTTTTCGCGCTTCAAACTGATGACGTCAGCTCGCTCCATGGGACAGTTAATGCTTTCGCATTAAAAGTAATTGAATACGTAAGGCGTTACGCGTGCGAGTTTTGTAACTGGAGGGGACGGTTGTGCTGGTTTTTCCCTCACGTGCACGTTCCCTGTACAAACAAATATTGCACGCCTCCTCCAGCAAGTAACCTTACAACTAATTTTTTTTTTTTTTCGTGCTGCGCATAACAGTTGAACTTCGGTTGAAACTTTCGAACCTGTTCGACCTCGAGCTTTGGTATACGATCCTATGGAAGCAATCAAGCAGCACCAAAAGTGCATCGTAACGGCGTTCGTCGTCTTTGTGCGTTTGCTATAGCTCGCCGAACCAATCACGCACAGTAAGTGCGCCGCTGGATGAATGGATGGATGGATGTTAATGGCTATGCCCTTTGTAATGGGCGGTAGCTTGCGCTACCTAGCCGCGATCCCGCGCTTTTTTGTTTTTGTTTTTTTGTTTTGCGCGTGATTTATTTAGCCGGTGATAGACACCGCACAAAGACGACGCGAGCACCCTGACGTTGCACTTTTGCTGCTGCTTGATTTGCTCCATTAGATCGAAGCGTTGACTGCGGGCAGATTTATGTGAAAAGGAGTATAGCAAGATATGGGGTCCCCCCTTAGCGGTGCTCGTCAAATCCACAACGTTGGTACGCGAGTGTTGGTCAAGGCCTCATCCCGGACATACGTTCGATTGACTAATAAAAATTTCCCCAATCTTTTTTTTTTGTGTGTGTGCAGTTTATTGAGCGCGTGATTGAGAATAAAATACCCAGCTAGAAATGACAGTCGCCATAACGCTCTACTTTCCTGATCACTTTCCTGCAGAACACAAAAGCAGCCTATCGCGTCAAAAAAAAAAAAACAACAAAAAAACGATCCTAGCGATTGACGAAGCTCACAATACGATTAGATAAAAATAAAAGCCACGTGGCCAGGGACAATGGGCGAGTGAAACGACGACATTTTCATCATTTTCCCTGGGCACGTTGCATTTTTTTGTTCTATACTTGGTCTCATCTTGAGTCCAGACGCAGTCGACGTTATACGAGCTGATAGGACCAGTCAGACAGCGTTAAAGGCGCACCATCAGGTGCTCGTCATTTTTTTTTTTTTTTTTTTTGCCGTGATTGACTGGTTGTGATTTGCAGGAAAGTGAGCTCACATACTTTTTTTTTTTTTTCAGAGTGGATCGTCACTGAACGTTGAGAAACGCAGGGCGAGGCTTAGGTATGCCTTCACGTTACTGTAGGTTGGTTCATCGATGTTTTTCATCGGCTGACGCCGCAACCTCAGTGGCCGCGAACCGAAAATGATATGCACGGAACTCTTTACACACCCTGCGCTTTTTAATCTGACAGTGACTACAGAAAATCCAGCGAGTGTTCATGTTTGGAAGAAGTTTGGCAAATGACGAGCCTATGTTTTAGGCCTAAAAAGAAAAAAAAGAAACAGTCTGCGTTGTGACAAGCACGACGTCTTATACTTCGTCTCGCCCTACGATGGACTAAAGGCAAAAGCTACGAACCACCAGATCCAATCACAAGCCACTTAGAAATTGCCTGGTATTTCGCTTCGATAAACCTCACTGAGTTACTCACCAATCTTACAATGCAAGGAAAGCCACGACATACACGCTCTTTGCAGTGTCGAAGCTACAGAAATGATGCAGCGCATTTTGATTAGGAGAATTATTCGTCCATCCTAAATCAATTTTAAGCATGTCACAGTTAAGCGCGGAACGTGATTGGACCTGGCGGCCCGTAGCTTTGGCCTTTAGTCCATCGTAGGATGATACGAAGTATAGTACGGTTCTCAGTGTTACAACGCAAACTGTTTTTTTTTTTATTTTAGGTCTAAGTTTAGTTGTTTTTGTTGTTGTTGTTGCGTTTGGGGGGAGGTATAGTTTTAGCAATTGGTTTTCCCAAGTGCTTTGCAAAAAAATGAACGCGCCAGATCTTTTTTTTTCTTTTTTTTTTAGAGTGAAGGTTTTGCGATGCTTGCCGACAGTAATAGAAGCTAAGCGCTTCTTTAAAATTAATATCGGTTATAGTAGTCATGGCTAATTTATATAAAAAAATCAACATGGTGCTTTTGACGTTGTTTTTGATGATTACGCGGACACTGCGACCTCCGAGAGCCTAGCAAATAAAAAGGTTACTCTACCAACTTTTTGAACCGAAAAATGATATATGTACTTACTTGTGATGAGGAGGAAGTGAAATGACCCCTATTAATGTGCCTTTTGATACATTATTAGGGCATGTT
This sequence comes from Ixodes persulcatus, assembly GCA_013358835.2. Classification (NCBI taxonomy): domain Eukaryota; kingdom Metazoa; phylum Arthropoda; class Arachnida; order Ixodida; family Ixodidae; genus Ixodes; species Ixodes persulcatus. The sequence goes on along the minus strand of JABSTQ010010006.1, from coordinate 343,026 downwards.
TTGTAATTGTAATATATCATGAAAACTTGGCAGATTTCTTTTGTTAAAACGCTCGTGCAAAATAGCCCTCCGGAATATTTCCCCATTGTTACTTCTGGTTTGGCAGGTGAGGCACAGACGGATACAAAGAGCACCGTCGATTGCATCGATCTCTAAAAAAAAAAAAAAAAAAAAATACTAGTTTGTTTTAATTTGTTTGTTGGTAGGGCAAAGGGGGGGGGGGATTGGTAAAAGCGTATATATATTATGGGTATACTGGCATATCAGTAACCTCACCGGCCCTACTGTTTACTTCACCAGGAAACTTCACAGTTTTGCTCAAGCTATAAACATCCTTAGTGGTGGGTGAGCTACCAGTAAAAGTTTTGGGTTCTTTGTCGAATGGGATATACTTGTCTGATGAAGATAGTCCTCGGCTTCTTCCGTTGGTGAGGTCGAATCCAGGAGCCGTTAGATGGTTGTCGTTTTCAAGTTGTTTAAGGCCGAAAAACTACTGACTCTGCACGTTCGTTTCTCGTACAACAAAAAAAAGTAAAGCACCCGGAGTCATTGGTGCGCGCCTCGAAGTCCGCGACCGCGCCTAGCTCCTGCACGAATCGAGCTTCCCTCGCCCGACAGGGGCCTTTGTAGGAAAGCTCCTTCACTCCCTCTGGCCAGGACCGACCAATAGTTCTAAAACCGACCGAGATCGCAAGGTACACACTTGTCCAATAATCGACAGACAGTGAATACAACACCCCAGTCAGTTCTCCAACCGCCAGAACCAAATTCCTCGTAGAATCGGCCCGTGCACTGCTCACCGCCTGGCTGGCGCCCGAGCACAGAGCACACGGAACAGATAGCGCGCTCTCCGAACATTTGAGACGACGGCGCTGCGAACGAAAACAAACCAATAAAATAATACAAACCCGCCAACGTAGCAGCCACATCATACACGCTATCTACCGCGGCCTTACACTACACCCAAGGCACTCGAATCTTTAAGACTATTTCCAACGCCACCGTGGTTACATTCATAGTTCGAAATTCATCAGGACGTTCCAGGAATCAGCTCGAAAAAAAAAAAAGTGTGCATCATCAAATCTTAAACAGCACGCTCTTCATGTGACTCAAGAGCGCTATTTTAATCACCGACGTATCTTCACCAATGGATCAAGAACGTCAGATAATACAGGCATATGACTTTACGTACCATCTATAAACTTCACCCTTTCAAACACGCCTAAGCCACACTACATCTTCCACCGCGGCTGAACTAATCGGGATTAGGGAAGGTCTACAATTCACTATTCAAAGAGCACCAGCACACGGGACCATATTTACCGATTCGAAGTCAGCACTACGAGGTTTCTTTAGTAGAAGCATAAAAAACTCGACCTCTCAGATTATATAACATATACGCCATCTACACCATAAAACGATCTGCTCTGGACATACGGCTATCTTCCAATGGATTCCAAGCCGCTGGAGAATCGCGGGTAATGAATCTGCGGACCGTGCAACAAAAAATGGAAGACTCGAAGGTTCTGTAATCACTATTCCGTACTCAAAAGCAGATGCCAGGCTGTTGGAAAATAACTTCGGAGACACCATTTGCTCTTCTCTTCGGTCTAATTAACACTATAACTACAAACGGCTTTATGACATAGACCCCCAACTCCAGTTTCGCGTACCGCGCGGACTCAACCGACGCACTCAAACCACACTTCGCCGCAGGCACGTATCCAGGGGGAGGGGGGGGGGTTATGGGGCCCGGGTTTCTCCGAAATCTTCCATTTTGCTGAAGCCTCCATCCCCCCCCCCCCCCAATCAAAATTCTGGCTACGTGCCTGCTTCGACTCATATACGCCTTCATGTAGCGTACACCCAGAAGTTCCTTCACATATTCGGCAGAACATCGTCACAACTTTGCCAAACGTGCTCATCGGTTGAAGACGAACATAATCTCTTATGTGAGTGCATCATCTACGATAAGAAACGAGCTACCGCGATTCAAGCAGCAAATATTTCCGGACAATCGTTAACGTTTCAACGGCTCGTCGGTCAATGGCAAACCTGCCGAGAAACTGAGGTGGCTATCCATGCACCGACTCCATTCTCGAAGGTAACACGGCTAGACGGGACACTTTAGAAATAAAAAGACAGATGGAAATAAAATTGACATACTTTATGTCACCTTTTTTTTTTATCTCAGTTTCCACTCGGGACGCGTATCTTTCGACAGATTTTTATGACTTTCATTACTTTCAATTTATCTTATCTATTTACTAACTTTCGTGTGTTTATATATCTTTTTCTTTATTCCTCTTTGTGCATATCTGTTATTTATTTATCCCTCTTCGCAGGCATGAAGTAGCAAGCCAGCACCATTGAGTTGGTTAACCTAGTCGTCTTTCAAGTAAACCCTTTTTTTTTTATCTCTCACGGGCCCCAGTCTATTACGGTACACGTTTAAAGTCGCGGTCGCACTTCTAATACATTCGACAAAAGACAGTCTGACTGTCAAAACGTGTTTCTTCTTTACGACAACCCACATTAGTTCCAAAAAAAAAAAAAAAAAAAAGCTCTGTGCAGACATGTTTAATTTTGCATGTATGAAGGAAACATGCTTGAAACACGCTTGAGGCCAGTCCGCAGGTAATTTTGTCGTCATGTCCGTAGAGAACACCGTGTTTCTCTATGATGTATGAGAGAGCGCTGTGACTGGGATCTTGGAAAACCTAAAAAAAGAAGAAAAACAAAGATTTTACTGCGTAGTTTCTTCAGCTTTCAGGCGCCCAAATGTCGTGTCACAAACAAGCCGACACAGAATCCCCTGGTCAAACGAGAGAAAAGGTACCCCCCCCCCCCCCCTTTTCCCGACACATAAAAAAGGAAAGAGATAATAAAAAGGGAAATAAACCTCGCTCGTAGACACGAGAAGGAGGAACTTTGGTTCGTCCTCAACGACGAGAGCCGGTTATAAGGCGGCATTTGAGTCCCCGAAGGATCGCTTTGCAGCGACTGGGGGTGGGAAAGAAATATACGACACAACGCTCAGCCTTCCTCGAACAGGCACGAAGGTGAACACACGTGGCAGATTGGAGCTGGCGAACAAACGAGAACGGGTTGGGGAAGTATTTACGCGGGAGCTCTGTTTATAGTTTCCGTCGCAATTTTCCAGGGGGGAAAAAACCTTCCGCAGATATGGCCAAACACCGTCGAGGAACATTTAGTCCAATCCAAGAATAAAAGTGAGTGATATAATTAGTTTGATAAAAACAATGAATGATATTTTTTTTTTTTAGATTTTTATGGCGGTATCTAACCAACAACAGCGGTGTATATCTTGTAAGCTGTAGGTTACAGGATTTTTTTCCCTTAGGTCCCAAATTAGTTTATAACCGATGGAAATAAACTTATAATTATTTAATTATTACTGTTATTATTATTTAAAGTTATTCTAGAGTTTAAGGGAACCGTTTTTACACATCCGATACGGTATACGATGGGCCCTCCGGTACGCACTGCGCATATGCGAGTCTTCTGTGGTAGCGCATGCACAGTTCGTACCGGGACCCGTCGTACCGTATCGGATGTGCAAAAACGGTTCGCTAAAAAACTCTATGGCGGTTATTCGCGACTCCGTCGAAATCGACGTCGCCGAGCGGCAACGCCGGTTCGAAAGAAGGTCCTTTCGTCGAGGCCGTCCGCTTTCGCTGCACGGTTGGCGTAGGGGGTAAGTAACATAGCTTCACGTGCTTGTTTAGCAAGCACGTGAAGCTATGTTATCAAAGCTCAGTGTTGCCGAAAGATAATTAGAAATAAACTAGGGCGTGAGTAAGGCTAAATGGTGCGCAATTTCCTTCATCCGCGATATGAAAAACAATGCCCCCTCGCGACGCATGTTCCCGCCTAAAACTTGGAGCGAAAACCGCCGTGAGAAGTAGATTTGTAGAATTAAAAGTACCACGAAAGCCGCCTTGGTAGGGGAGAAACGCGAAGAAGTGCTTAGAAGCTGTTTGTTTATTTGTTTATAATATTACGATTATTAACGAACCTAAACATTTTATTTATAAGCAACAAACATTTTTCGTTTCCTCTACAAGACAAACGTGCCAACATATATGCGGAACGCAAGTTCGTCTGCTTCTTGCGCGGGGGGTTGATGTGGCGTCAGAACGCCGAGCTTTGATTGGCTCTCATTTGAAGTGTAAGGGGTAGACCTCAAGGCAGCTAGCATTGAGGTCTACCGCTTACACTTCAAATGAGAGCCAATCAAAGGTCGGCGTTCTGACGCCACATCAACCCCTGTGCAAGAAGCAGACAACCCATGCGCTCCGTATACTAAACACAAAAACGCGAGTATTTTTTTTTATTTGCATACAATACTAGTTTTTATATTTTAAAGGGGCGGGTATGTTTTACACTTTACAAAAGCTTACTGGCACATAGTGGGGCCCAAGTATACTCGCACGCAACGCCACTGTCCAAAGAAGCTTCTTTGTCGCCGCATAATTTCAAGGATTAAAGCGAGCGTTTTCTTTCAGTCTCTCCTTCACAGAACTCGACGACGTAGCTCGCAGGTCGTAGTGTTGACATAGTCTTCCGAGTGACGATATTTGAATGCGGCTCGTAGATTCGACCCCGAGCATTGCGTGAGCACTCGATTTGAGCTCGTGATATAATCAATATAGCTCGACAAGCGTTCGGGTATTGTGTACCCGAACGCTTTCGTGTATTGCAGCGATTGGACTTGTGTCCAATCGCTGTAATTACACTTTTGCGACGTATACCACTGCGGGGAAAAAAACTAACGCGTGTTTCATAGCTTATAAATAGGGTTTGGAGTTTTCGGTTTAAACCGATAAATACTGATAAAATTACTCCGAATTCATTTTCGGAAATTCGGTTTTAACAAAAAAAAAAAAAAAGCCAGTTTTTAGGTTCGACATTTTCGATTTAAACCGATAAAAACCGATAAAAGTACGTCGAATTCATTTTTTTAAATTCAGTTTTAAGCGGTGAAGGTCACTTTGACCTTCCAGTCGTACCGCAGAGCCGTGGCGAAAAAGTGGAACGACAGTGTCTATCGAAACGTGTCCGAATGTATGGGAATCACGGGTGCCATCTGGACGTTTTGGTTTAATGTGCGCATCATCGATCGAAACGTGAAGTCCGAAATGCCCCATGACTTCGCCATGTACGAGAGTGTTTTCAAACTCGTTGTAAGGACGGCTGAATTGATGCAAGCTCTGCATGTTGTGTTGAGCTTCAAAACGTCGCACCGTGTCTCTTTTGGGTTGATTGGCCGATTTTGGCTCAGGCAGCGCTTCATCTCTTCAGCATGCCAGTGTCCAGTGTTACCGTTGAGAGGGAATTCTCGAAGCTCAGGGTAATATTAATAGGAAAGGAAGAGTGCGGATCAACGAGAAAAACCTGGGAAAGTACATGTGTGTGTACTATAATAAGATCACGTAATCCTGATGTACAGAAGGGGAAGTTCATGTTTTTGGGCACAGGCTTCATATCTGGCTTGCTTGTACTTCTGTGTAGTTTTTTCTTGTTTCTTTTACAGTTGCACACATTTGCCAAATAAAGTTTCCGTTTCTTTTTCAATGTATCTGTGCCGTTATTCTTTGGGTGATCGCAAATATCAGAGCTACAAGGATCATCTGATCCGGTGTCCGTTGGTGTTTATTTTATATTCACCGAAAAAAGCCGATAAACTTTTGTGGGCATAAATATACGCCGAAAAAAATCGAAAATTAAATTTTAAATTAAACACCGAAAAAAGTACGCCGAAATTTTGAAAAAATAGAAACCGAAAACGCGGAACCCTACTTATAAATAACCTTCCAACTTGCACGTTCTCGTTGTTTATTTTTCTTCGAAATCGGGTGTGTTTTTTGGGGGTTTATTTTTCCCGCATAAACGGTGTTAAGTTTGGTGTCAATTTCCGGGGTCAGAAAAACGATCCGCGTTTATCGGGACTTATTTTTCAGGAAATGAGACACGGGAATGGAATTTCCCAACCTTCAGAGAACATCGGCTACGATTTGAATACTTAGAGAGCGTATTTGCACCAGGGGATGTGGTTCCGAAGAATGAAACAGTCTCACTGACAGTTCAGGGGGGGGGGGGGGGGGGGGTTCTATTTAGGGTTAACATAAAATGAAACTGTAAGCACAACTTTTCTTCCCGCGTAGCTTTGGCTTTTCTTAGTCAAGAACTGCTCCAATTCGGGACTTTTCGGTTTTCATCGATTTCGATAAAACCGCCTAGGGGGTTAATTTTCGGGGTTAATCGGTATTTACTAAAAACACGGAACCCTAGCGATTAACGTCAGAGACTAATTCTAAGCCGTAGTTGCGCAAAGTTGTGGCTTAGAATGTTCACGCTTTTTGTTTTGTGGTCCGTGCTATACTGAATCAACATCAACTGTTGGGCTAGTTGGATAAACATCGGGAAAATAAGTAGCGCAAAGAACAAGGACAAGACAAAGATACGAACAGGACTAGTGTTTTTCCTGTTTGTATGTTCGCCTTGTCCTTGTTGTTCCCGCTAATTGTTTTCACGATAATAAGATGCCCGAGAGAGAGACCAGCGCAGCTTTATTTTATTATTTTTTTACCTTTTCTAGGTTACTAAAGCTCCATAAATTAAAATATCAGCCTCGATGTTACGATGCCTAACAGCGCAACTTGTAATGAACATTCGATCCAGATGATACAAAGTGCGAGGGACGAGATTTGGGTACGTAATCCGCGAAACTCGAGTAAGTTGTCTTTGTTTCCGTTTGTGACTATCTGATGGCGCGTCCTTCGGCGCAGTTTATTTTTATCGTCTATTATCGTGTAGTCTACTTCAGATACGCTTATTTCGCACATTCTATGCCAAGTGCTACCTCAAGGCACTGTTTACGCGGTCGGTTGCTCAGGGATCGGAGGTATATTTCCCCAAATAAAACCAAGCCTTACTATGTGGTGCCAAAGGACATTCCACAAATACAGCTGCAATAATAACAAATAATTTTTTTTTTTTTTGCGAAAATAGAATACGCGTTGTTGAATTCTCGGTGTATCTGCCCAAACGTAGCTCTAGAGGTTAGAGGAACCAGATGTCAAAGGTTCAGAACTTACAGTTATCTAATTTAATAGTTAAAGACGATTTTCTGAACTTTTCAATAAGAAAATGGTACGCGCTCCTATTATCGGACGCAATTAATTTTCGCGTATTCGCCATTTTCTAGCTCAATCAATTAAAAAAACAAAGTCGATGATAGTAACTTTTAAATAAAATGATTGTAATTCTTGAAAGTTTGGCACATGGTTCCAACCGCTAGAGCTTTAGCTGGGGGGAGGTTAAGAGTTCGGCGATGCGTAGTTTATTTTTGCGCGGAGAAAAACACGGTTTTATTAATTTTAGGGCGGTGACCATGCATCATGGAAGTGCGTTGTCGGTATGCTCTAATATTCTTGGATGGACAGATGTGAAGGTAGCTTCTTTTTTCAACGACGCTGGCAACCTCAGATAGTGCCGAGTACACCTAGACACATTTTTACAAGAATCATATGCCTCTTGCACACATACTGTTACGCGACCGTTGCAGAAGACAAGTTAGACATGTTGAAGTGGACAGTGTGAATGAAAATGGCTCAAGGTGCAACCCCACCCTTGGTTAGTGTGATTCTGAACTAACAGATGGCGGTGTGATCGCCTTCCGGCCTGTACATCAATGCGAGAAATCGTGTGTGGTGGCGCTTCGATACAGTGGGGTATTTTTCTATATCCTGAATGTGACATATCTGGTCCTTCGCTTGTTTTTCTCTGCACGAGCTTTCTTTAGAACGCCACGGCTGCGCCAGTTCTCGTGCAGGGGGCCAGTTGCCTATACGTTCCGATCTCACGTCTCCAGCTAATGTGGTCAGAACAAAACGCGAAAATCGTCCTGCGCCAAATTGCGAGACACATGCACAACAGAACAACCGACGCGGTGAAAAATGTAAAATTGCCTGTACGCCGTTAGCATCCCGCGGGGATTTCGGAGCCCAATTACGCATATTTCAATGTAATCAGATTTATTTAGACGGGCCGGCTCTTTTGTCGTGCATGTGTTTGGATTTTTGTGGGATTTCCAGGAAAACGTGATGACGTGATCGACTTGGGTTTCCAAAATTCTAGCTTGAGGAATTAAATACCTCAAAAGTCAAAACAAATTACCTATTTTTGGGGGCACTCAGGTGTCTCATTTAGGTAGCTGGGTGTTTATTTTGACCACGAGACTAGAAAACGCAAAAAATGACACTCAGGTTCAGATATTGTTTGGTAAACCCAAAGTAGGATTGGTGCGGGAGTCATAATAAACAAGTTCTAAGGTTAAAACTTAACTCGCCACAATAAATGATAAGAATTAATTTTAATACGAGTTTAGTGATAAATGCAATGACTAGGTCTGGGTCTGTGGGTAGCTTTTGCACCGAGTTTAAGCAATGTACCAGTCTTAATTTGGTGATTTATGAGCGCAAGTAGTGGTGTGCAAAAATGAAAAAAAAAGATGCAAACGGGTAGAGTTCGGCGTTGTATAGAATATAGTGTAAGCACGCACATGGTACGCCGATTAAGACTGAAACAGCGCTACATTTACACTAACGTTGAGCATATCGAAAGTTAAGGGTGCATCGAAAGCTAAAGCTTGTACACATATATTGCTCAGGCCGTTATGTTTGTATGTTTATAGTACATTATTACCCTCAGATTTGGAGTAAGTTGTCTTCTGATTGCTTACAACAGGAAAGAGGAAACATTCTAACTCTGGGTTGATGGAAAGCTCCACCTGCTGACAGCTACCGATCATCTCGGCGCCGATTATGAGCATTCACTGCATGCCAACGGCCGCGTGCTTAGAACGCGTTTTTCCCACGTGATTTCGTACAATCGCAATTGTTCTTGACAAACAACATTGTTTACTCACGCAAGCGGCCACATGTGAAGTTTAGAATATTTTGTATTGATTGTGGCACACGTAACAAGTAGCACAGTTTTTTTTCTTTTTTTTTTTTTTTACAATCCGCGAAATAGAATGCTTTTGTGTGACCTTGGTCTCTAATGCATGTAGCACACAAAAAGCACGAACTGAATCGCGATGGGAAACGAAAACTATAATGATAAACAAGTGTGTAATCACGTGAGAACTGAGGACATTGCACATATGCAGAAGGTAAGCTTTGTTTCACTAAATACATTACCAGTAAAGTATTTGGTTTTATCGTGCGAGCGAAGTGGAACATACAAGCGCGGGCATGCTGCCCTGAACCAGAGCCGTAAATGTAGAGAGTTTGGCCATTCGTTGGGAAGTATAGGAGACAAATCAGGAGGCGCCATTGGCCGAAAGCGGGCTGGGCGTGTTCCAGGGCGTCTTCAGAAATTCGAATGTGACCAACCAGAAGCCGGAAATAATACCCTGGCGGTGATCGCAAGAAACAAACCTGATAACTGCATTGGAGTAACTTTCGATGACTGAAAATATGGCACACGTGATGTTTCAATCCCGCTCATCCAAAATGATGGTGGAAGAGTGCGACTAGCGGAACGATCGACATAATCCGTACGCCAAGCGCCGAGGGCCGGGAATCTGCCGTCCGAGCGGTCACACTCTGTCCGAGCAAAACAGAGTTGAGCGGCGCATTCGTTTCTTACATCTTTCTGCATGATCATGATCAAAACATGACGTGTACCCTATTTTCAACCACGAAGAGTCACTACACTTCACTCTTACGCGCTTATTAAAACAATTTACGAACATAGACCTTTGATCAGAACTGTTCCTCGCTACCACCGCTAGGGGATTCTTTTCGGCTTCTGGTTGGTCAAGAGAGCATGCCAAGCCCTCTTTCCGAGTCTGCCGCACGCCCTGGCACTGCTGGCACTGCCCGCGCCTCCCATTGACCAAACTCTCTACATATACGGCTCTGCCCTGAACTAGTCTTCCAGTGAATAACCGCACCGTTCAAAGCATGGAGCTCACTTTTATAGCTTTTGGTGCGCTCAAGCCTTTTAAAAAAGAATTATAATCAATTCTTTTACTTCATTTCTTTTTATTAAATGCGTCTATGTTTTTTGTGTTTTTTTTTTTGCGTTTACGTGGCATTTTCTTAGTTATATAATATTTTTCCAGAATTCCGACAACTATAGTTTGTTTCATAATAAGTAAGAGCCGCATAATCAAAGATGTAGACAAAAAAAAAAAAAATAAAGAACGCGAACACGCGAACACACATTAAAAATGCAATGTAACGGCGCATTCAAAATTAGTCGTTACTTTTTAAGAGAGCAGGAGTTTCGTAGGGCGATATTGTTACCCGTTGTAGATTATAAAAAGTGCAGAACAACTGTTAGCTCGGGGTCTTTAACGTGCATTACGCAGTATATGTGATACACGATCGCACGACGGTAGTAGGCAGATGTTCGACGGAACGGTTCCCTGCTAAAGCCTCTTGATAAAAGCGTGTTTTACAAGTACCCCCCCCCCCCCCCCCATCGTTGCGGAAACGCCCAAGACACGTGCCACGAGCGGGTGCTCCGCCGCCATTCGATTTCAAGGGCCAGTCATTTTAGTGCTGCGCCGCCATTTGCCCCTAAGAACCGCTCGTGACACGGGCCTCGTGCACTAGCACATTTGACGTTACTTGAAAGAACACAAACGCATCGATTAGCTTTACCGCCGAATTCAGAAACCTCACTCAAACTACACTCAAACTTAAGGGCCCCTCCACTTCCTCGAGGAAGGCGCGAGGGCCGGCGCTGGCCAATCGCGAGGACGGACCCGCCGTCGCGATTGGCCAGCGCCGGCCCTCGTGCCTTCCTCGAGGAAGTGGAGGGGCCCTTAAGTTTGAGTGTAGTTTGAGTGAGGTTTCTGAATTCGGCGGTTAGTCCCTACCAGAGCCGTAAATGTAGAGAGTTTGGCCATTCGTTGGGAAGTATAGGAGACAAATCAGGAGGCGCCATTGGCCGAAAGAGGGCTGGGCGTGTTCCAGGGCGTTTTCAGAAATTCGAATGTGACCAACCAGAAGCCGGAAATAATACCCTGGCGGTGGTCGCGAGAAACAAACCTGATAACTGCATTGGAGTAACTCTCAATGACTGAAAATATGGTACACGTGATGATGGTGGAAGAGTGCGACTAGCGGAACGATCGACATAATCCGTACGCCAAACGCCGAGTTAAACCAAATGAGCTACGCTTAGTGTATCGGCACTCTTTTCCCCGATATTGTTCTGGGCGCCGCCATCTTTGTGGTTAGTACAAATCAAACGCAACTGCCGATCGTCATGATTTAAAAGTGCGACTTCCTCAGCATTAGTTTCAATGCTAGGAAGCTTACGTAATATCGCTTTTCTTTGTCGCGAACTGTTTAGACATTTGTGGAGGACGGAAAAGCGTTTCCTGTGATTTCAGATAAAGCTTCAGATAACTGACAACCATCATTTTAAGCACCAAGATGTGTATGATGCGTAGCCTATTTATACTTCGTCTCACCTTAGCATGGACTATTGTTAGCCGCGCATGCTAAAAGCGCGAGCTATAGTTGCTTCGGATGAAGCCTCGGCGGCTGCACGGGCGCTCGTGCAGCGATTATTTAGGGGCTCTAGTTCAGCCCGACCGAACAGGCACAGAAAGAGAGCGAACTGCTTGACCTCGCGCTCTTGGCGCTGCTTCAGTGGCTTCGTCAGCCCGTAGCGTTGGCTGCGCTCCGAACTAAGATAAGCAAAGCAAATATTCAGATCTTAGGGTTTTACAGGCCAAACCAACAAAAATTACTTAACACGCCCTAATAATAAAAAAACAAAACAAATTGCCGGTTTATTTTGACTAACTGGAGGTCTTTTGACGTGCAACCGACATCTCAGATTGGCCACCGTCAAATTTCGGGCACCTCGGCTGATATTTAAACCCGACAAATATGGATTCATGGGCCAGCACGTTGGCTCAGAGACACTGAGACGATTTAATGTTTGGTGTTTTGGTTTAATATCATTGCCACTTAAGAGCCACCAAGGTGTTTTTGAAACAAAATATAGTCGAACCAATCCGTCAAACATAGTTTGATTGCGAAAATGATTTTTGCAAGTGATCAAAACATTCAAATGTTTTCGCATACGTGGCGGAATCCCAAATGGCGAAATCTTTTTCATGGCGCCCTTTTCATTTGGATCGCGTCAGGCATGTTTAGCGACTCACAGTAGAACGCGCGCAAAAGCAGCTGTGGTGCACCCGCAGCCTCGCGCTTGTTCTCACATGGCTCGCTCACTGCGGCCATCCAGGCATCTGGCACCCTGACACCTGGCACTTTTTCTGTCTTTCACGTGGCGTTCCAAGCGGCGCACGACGGAAAATGTACATCAAGCTAGTCTTAAACACGTGTCGCCATCTGTAAAGTTATATTAAGAAACTGCAATTTGCCGTAACTGAATGGGAAAAGTTTGAGGTATAATAACATTCTTGACGTGTAATATATTAATATGGAAGTTTTGGAAAATGTAATATCGAAGGGTGCTTCATAATTCAATGTCTCGTAATTTTGATTAGTTGACGTGATTCCGTTTTTATAGACCTTTTCTTTAACGGCGCCGCCATCTTGAGAATTGCGGCGCCGACGACGCCGTCTAGCGGCTTAGAGAAAGAAATACCGGCTGGTTCTGGCAGCACAGCTATCTCGGTAGGCAACGTTGTGGGTATGAGGGGAACTTGGCTAGACTTGGCTATGGTGGGCTGCAATAACTTGGTTGGAGCTTGTCCGGTTGAATCCAGCTGGCTACTCACAGGCCATCACCTTGCCTTCTCGAGAGAACGACGACGAAGACGGTGGGGTGTTTTGATTGAGTTTCCACAACGAAAGAATATATTAGCCGTTTAATGTAGTCTATGCAGGTAAGCTCTCGGCATTTGATAGCTCCATCTTGAGTGGTGGCATGTAGACTTTTTTTTATAAATTTCACATTCCATGGTGCTTGCAGTGATATTAGGTGAGCGGCGTTTGACAACTTCCGGTTCCTTAGGAAATTTTGTTTCACTGGTGGCAAGCGACGACAATAAGCTGCAAGCCTGTGCAAGCATAATTATGAAACCTCCAGACTAAAGTTTTCAGAACCATGCTTAGACAGCCTTGCAGATGATCGTCATCGTTTGTCAAAAGCTTAACAAAATTTCCTAAGGAACCGGAAGTTGCCAAACGCCGCTCACCTTATAGGGAGTATTCACTGGCGGCCATAGCTGTGTGCTCGGCTGCGGAGCGTGTGCTGAACGCGAGCTTCCACAGTTCTTTCGCCACGTGCATTCCGCACCACCAAGATTGCCGGTCTTGGCAGCCTATTAATGCGAGCTCGTTCTGAGCATGCGCTCTAAACAGTGACCTCAAATATGGCGGCCAGTGAATACCTCCTATAGGTGAGCGGCGTTTGGCAACTTCCGGGAATTAAAATCGGTCCTCTTGTCCTAAACGAAGTGGTCGTGAGCTTAAACGTGACGTTGAGTGTGAAACGAATCTCTCGCGATTCAAGATCGCAATCGACTGACTTCATAAATAAGGATTCTTGGGGATAATCCGAAGCTCGATAACATTGCAGCCACACTCGCTCTGCAGCTTCTTGTGCTCATGGCACACTTTCTGCTATTGCTTTATGCTTTTTAAAATTATTTATCCATCCGACGACCACGCAGTGGTAGCCAGACAACCGTAGATTTTCGGAAATTGCAGCAGGGTAAAAAGGAGCACTCGGAACTAACTCATGCACGACGTCCGTTTTTAAGCCTTTTCGCCAATACCCTTGGCGGTTGCATACCCTGTGTCAGCGGGCAATCCAAAAATGCACCAGGTCGAGGGTACGTCAGTTACTGGCTGGTTTGAGGTTATGCGAAAAAGGTCTATAGACGCTTTCAGGCAACTGTGCATGGGCGCCGCCATAACCGACCTTCAGTTTTTGTTTCCTCTTATTACGTTTACTCCACTTCATCATTACCATAGCAGGCCGGATTATTGCCATTTGTAGATTCCACTGTGTCCTTCTTCCCAGCATAGGCCCTTGTGAAGACTCGTCAAGGCCCGCTTCAGTGGCTTGGCATCTCGGTAAGACAAGAGAAGGTCGGCTATGGCGGCTCAATTTGGCGCGCGCTGAAAGCGTCTATAGCATAATAAAATAATACCATTTTAAACTTTATTTTTATATTAAAATATACTTACATTATCTGTACAGTTCGTTGCTTACATTTTTAATTCATTATATCCAACAGAACGCTTACGCAAAATATCGTGGGCGATGGGGCGTTAGAATTCGAGAAATATTTTTTTCAATATTGGAGACTATGGTCTATTAAACGCTGAATAGTTAACTAGCAACTAGAAATAATCGTAATATTGAGACGTTAAAGTATCGTTGAAAAACAGCTGTTTAATTTGACATCAACGTTTTAATTGTAGAACACCTAGAAACAAAGCTATAAACCGTCAAAAAAGCACCAAAACGTCAGGCACGGTGGGGTTGCACCTTAAAGGGAAACTGAAGCGGCTTTGTATTTGAGGAAAAACACTTAAATCGTCTTCATTTGACTTCCAGGATCACGAATATTGAGAATATTTCTTAATTTGGTGCACGGAGGCCCTAGAAAATCATTTTCAAAGTACCGCTAAAGCCCCTCCTTTTTGGAGCCTGACGTCACATCCAGAGCTTTCGGAATTTCCGTTCTCGCGCATCTTCAGCGCCTCTCAAAGCTATGCACGCGAACTCTTGCTATTTTCAAAAAAGGTAAATGAAAGACGTCACGACTGGTGTCAGTGCGAGAGAATATTCCTGGCGAGCTTGCAATTGGACGCGCTGCCCACACAAGCGACACCCGTTTGGCGGTCGAAAGATCTGGGTATAAAGTAAAGACTGATCGGAGGTGTGTTTTCTAGCGTCGTGTTACATCTTCGGTGAAAAGGAAGGTGATATTCAAATTCACGGTAAAAAAAAAAAATCTAAAATTCACCCCTAACTCGTTTAAAATTGTTACTATTTGTTTTTTTTGTTTTTATGAAGATTGGGTGTTGCGCGCAAGACCTGGCTCGCGACTGTCGGGACAACCGCACTGCCCTTGCGCCAACTTTATTTCCAGCACTACTTCATGGCTCATCAATCTGCTTGGGCAGCTTTTTTTCTTTCCCCTTGCTTATACTTTGCTTGTTCATGGTGAATACCATATTATATATTAAGGGTTAAAAAAATATTATTCTGATGATTATACGCGGCCACATCCTTCGAATCGGGTGGCAGCTGGCGACACCTGGCCAGTGTGATTCTAACTAAATTTAAGCCATTATGTATTTTAAAAGTAGAAAGAAAGAGAAAGAAGTAGAGAGAGAAAGGGAGGGAAATATCGCCTTCACGCATTGTAGTTACCGTTCCGGCTGGCAACTGTCAGGCAGTCGAGTGCTTTTTTTGTCGCGGTATCTTCATGTTATCCGTTGCTACACTCAGTTCCGTGAACTTCAGTCTGAATGATTTTAGGCTCGTGTCGCGCCTATCGATGTGGCTAAATGCGTCGAGGCGACCCAAGAATGCCATCCGATATCACTGACCCGGATCTTACATGAGGCATACGGAATGGAACTCAATTTCGAAAACACTTCACGCACTATCTCCGCGAGATAGCAATTTTGTCAGACATGTGCTGCCCGAATAGTGATACTAACCACGTGTGCATGTCCTGAATCTTGTGTTAACGCCTTACAAACAAGGTCATCACCTGTCTTAATTAATGCACTGCTTTGCGGTCTTAGGAGTTCCAGAACCGCAATATGAACAACACACGTAATGGGGAACTAGAACTCCACCGTTTTATGTAAGCCGCGCAGGTTCCGGTTATTTATAGCTTAAAGAATTTCTAAAGCATAATATGTGCTACACGCTGCAAAGTGGAACACCGACTTTCTTACGATAATAAAGACGTGATAAAATAAAAGATGGTTGTAGCCAAGTTCTGAGTTCAGATATGACCATAAAAAGTTTAAATGGATCATAAAAAATAAAGAAACGAGAAATTTTACAGCACTGCGAGTTTTGAAAAATATATTATAAATGACGTTGCACTTGCAGTGTAATTATGTCTACCTGGTATCGTCTGATTTGTTTCGGTGGCGCAGTAACGTCATCGTTATAACAGGTGACGTATCCTTTCCCTTATCTTTATTTTTTTTTGTAGCATCGGGCATTTTGTTATTTGTCGCTTTCATTGTCACAAACATCAAGATTGTCCTTTCTTGCGCCGAGCCACAACTATCTTAACTCCAGTTGGTTATTAAACACACTTATACTGGCACTCATAGCTCCTCCCAGGTAGCACAAGAGGTGGGGCTCATATGGGGCTCACGTGGGCAATGGCGGCTTGGGCAACTCCTACGAAACTCACGTTGGTCCCGCATGGGCGCAGCGTGGGTATGCCCAATATAGGCTGCCGCGGTGGGTCCCACCTCGGATATGCGAGGTGTTGGGCACAGCGTGGGCATGCCCAACTTGGGCTGGCCATGCAATACCCTCGTGGGTCGCACTTCGGCTACGTAAGGGCACGCCCAATTTGAGCTGCCCGTGCAATACAGCCGTGGGTCCCACTTCGGCTATGCGGGGGCAGAGTTAGCGAACATACGGGCAAAGCGTGGGCCCGCCCGACTTGGGCTGCTGAGGGCTCCATGGCGGTGAAGCGTGGGCGTGCCCGAGTTAGACTGCAGGGGCAAAGCGTGGGCATGACCAACTTGAATTACCTGTGCAACCCCAAAAATGGTACTTTCCGCTGATATCGAGGACATTTACTGCGCGTTCGGGAAATTCAACATAGGAGACCGGTTTAATTTTATGCTAAGTCACAGAGAACTGTAACTTTAAGCATGAAAAAAAATGTTTAGGCTTGCAAAACTGTATTACTAATTTATTACTCCGAGCGTGTATGTTAAGAATGCCGTTTTACATGGGGTGGAATTTTTTGTGCAGAGTATTTATTTGTAATTTAATTCCAAACGCGCTCGTCGGAGTGGGGCTCAAGCTGGCTCTGTATCCCTATTACTTGTCCAACAGGATTTCATACAAAAACGTGCAGAGGTTTTTTGTTTAATTTTGTACACTTGAAATGCCCAACTTACCAAGGTCTTGCTCGAGACGTTTTATTGATCTATCAAAATGGTAATAATATTTCCAGCAGGCACATGGGAACAGTGAGGCATGTTAAATTCGGGATGCACTGCGATACCCCACACCGGAAGTGATGAGATTACTCCGAACAAAATTAGGTTCAGGGGGGACTATACGTGGGCTGTCCACGTAGGCCCACTATGGGCCCCACAAGGGGGCCTCATGTGGGCTTCCCACCGACGCTCCCTGTGAGCCCCACGAGGGCGGCCCTTGTGGGCTGACCAAATAGGCCCCCTGTGGGTCCCCTGAAACAGTGTCCAAGTGGCCCCCATTTGGGCCAGAGTTGCAAAACCGACGGGGGACTCCCGTCGCCCCCCCCCCCCCCCCCTTTTTTTTTTTTTGAAGCCCACATTGTGATACTTTTCGAATTTTGGAGATAGGCTTTTCGAATTTCGAAGAAAAGAAAATTGGGATGCGACAAAACACGCGGACCTCGAACATACGAGTGTTGCTGTTGTTCCTGTCCTTGAATTGCGGACGCATACCCAAGGAGACGATCGGTAAAGGATCCCGGGATGACTAAAAATGAAGGTCACTGAAGTACTTCAATATATATGTTTAAATGATTGAGCTTCGAGAGTAGAAAGCCTTAAACTTAATAGTCCGAATATGCGGGTATGTAGTTCTGGATGGTTGCGCAAAAAGCGATGGCTGCGCAAAAAGCGCAAAAGCGATTAAAAGAAATTGCTGCAAACAAAATAATGTTTTGTGTGCTCAAAACTAACAATAGTTGGACAAAATAACGCTGGCGCTGACGCATAAATTCGAGGAAAGATAAAAAGTAAAGTAGGCACAGACATGCACCGATAAAGCCGATTTCGTGTGAATAGAGATTGAGATCCGGAATCCTCCACCACAAGCTTGTCAGCATTATGTCACACTGTCTGGACTCAACGCTCCAGTAGTATGTAAGATATATGTGATAGGGCATTGTCTATGCATCGTTTCACATTAAAGGGCCTCTCCAGCCTATGGTGATCGTAGGTTTTCACGCCTCGAACAATTTTACGTACTTTTTAAGGATAAAACCAAAATAGCACAAATTTAATCAGAAACTCAGATTTCGATACACATAATTTCGTTTTGT
Source organism: Ixodes persulcatus (assembly GCA_013358835.2). Taxonomy (NCBI): domain Eukaryota; kingdom Metazoa; phylum Arthropoda; class Arachnida; order Ixodida; family Ixodidae; genus Ixodes; species Ixodes persulcatus. The sequence goes on along the minus strand of JABSTQ010010006.1, from coordinate 324,743 downwards.
CACTTGACAGAAACCTGTGACGTAACAGCATACTACAGCCACTAATCGTGATGTCACGACTTTCGCGGTTCCCCTCCTTACCAACATTGAGCCGCTCTGAGGGCGCAGTCACATTGAGGAGTTGGACAACCTTGACCGTCAGCACGAGGAAAACATGTTTCCGGAGACCCTGTCACATTGAGACAACATTAACTGCTATAAACATGTTTTTGTCACCCGGCAACCATGTTGGCCGATTTGTTCTCCGACAGTCGGAGAACATCCTTTCACACCGAGCTGACGGCGCGGCCAACATGGGGAACATTCCGCCATCTTCTCTGTTTACTTTCTTTCGTGTGCGATGCGGCAGAATTAGTTATCTTGGTGCGACTGGATTGGTGATCTTGGTGCGACTGGATTAGAACGACCCTCTCGAAGCTTCGATGGATGGATGTTAATGGCTATACCCAGACATGTACGTAACGCATTACAAGCACGAGTTACTTCTACCTAGTTACTATTTTCTGTATCGAGTAACGTATTTAGTTGCTTTATTAGAAAAGGAACGAGTAACGTATTTAGTTACTTTTACGGCCAAGTAACGAGTTACGGTATCCCGTTACTTTTGAGGTGTACAACACCGCTTAAACGGCCTTGTTTTTATTCTAACCTGAGCATGCGTTTATTGCGAGAACGGTATAGACCCACACGCTGTTTACAAACAAGCTCGCGTTTGCCCACACCAGGTGTGGGCACTGCGCGTGCGCAGAAACCAAATTCGCGTGAAGTGAATCGTCTGCGCATGCGCAGTGCCGTCGGCAGCGCCACCGCAGCTGCGTGACGTCAGGGCCGCGTGTTGGTCTATACGTGGGCAACCCGAAAAACAACTAAATAGTGTGACAGTACAGCAACGTTTATCGCTGAACACGTCAGTCGAACAGTTCGACTGACGTGTCTAGCGATAAACGTTGCTGTACTGAACTCTACAGCTGGGAATGTCCTTCACCCAGCGAACGTAATACGCCTCGCAAGTGGGCTCATTTTCGTCTTCTGCGCATGAGAAAGGAAGTAGCGGTGACGTCAGAACGCCGAGCCCTGATTGGCTGATCGCGATACCCCTATCTGAGCATCTGCTCCTTTGCAACGTCGTCTGCTCGCAACGTCGTCTGCGTCTGTCTTACCTTTCCTGCGACTTTCGGAAGTGCAGGTCTTTACGAGCGAGCTCGACTTCGCCTTTCAGAGAGGGCAGACGAAATAACTCGAGTGGTACGTTGTTTTTGTCTAACAACTAGCAGACGTGCATCAATGAGAGAAGTCAAAAGACTCACTGGCGAGGTGTCCCGAGGCGCCGAGGTTTGTTTGCTAAGAACCGAGAGTGAGCGTTAACGGCGTCGGCGGGTTGGCGCAGTTAACGTCGTCTGCTTTACGTCTGCTAGTCATAGCGATGGCTGCTTTACCTTTCCTGCGTCTGTCGGAGATTCACCGCTTTTTCACCGGCGAGAGTCACCGTTGCCTCGGAAAACAAGGAGATGACAAGAGGAAGAGATTGGCCTCTTAATCTAAAATGGAGGTCAGCGATCTAAGTATAATACGGGAAGAGTTCACAAGGGTCGCGCGGGCATATTCCATTCAGCACGCCAGCCGGTCGTGGGCAGACGGTCTTGGCCAAGGACCGTCAAAGCACCGCTGCATCGAGTCGGAGTGCCTGCTAGGCCTATCTGCCGAGCTCGCTTGGTCGGGGTCACTGGAATCGTGGCCGTTGGAGCATTTCCCGGGTGTTTGTGGATCCAGCGTTCTTGTTCGTCGTGGTTTATTTCAAGTACTTTTTACTTCTTTTCTTGCTGCTTGTAGTCGGGACGCGTGAGAAGAGCGCGTACAAAAATAAACGTCCGTTGGTCGTCGCGACCAAGTAACTGAGCGACGCTGTCGGCCATGCTGATTTGATCGTAAGAAGTGCGTAAGACAGCTTCGGAGCTGTCGGAGGATTTTGTCGTAACCTGCGCAAAACTTACGATAATTTCGTTTCGTGAATACGAATTTGTTCTTACGTTTTGTCTTACGCACATTTTTGGCGTAAGGTCGTTTCGTGAATCTGGCCTCTTCACTTCCGAAAGTCGCCGGAAAGGTAAGACAGGCGCAGACGACGTTGCGAGCAGACGACGTTGCAAAGGAGCAGACGATGCTCAGATAGGGGGTCGCGATCAGCCAATCAGGGCTCGGCGTTCTGACGTCACCGCTACCCCCTGCGCAAGAAGCAGACGTACTTGCCCTCCGCATAAGGATTCGTTGGTTGAACCTTCTAGGACAGGTTACGGACCGGATGTAAACCCGAAGGTTGCCAACGCTGGAAGGCGCATAACCCATTACCCACTGTCCTCAGTGAAGGCGCAGTTCCCGAAGATTCACCAGCCCTTCCTGAAGCACAACACTGCCGTTCGTTCGAGCGCGTTGGTAGAACGACTCTTCAGCGTCGCTGGAGATGTATTATCAATGAAGCGGAAAAACATAAATGATGAAAACTTCAAGAGGCAGCTACTGCTTAAGTGCAATGACTACCGAAAAGAAAACAATAAACCATGAAACAAAAACAGTTGTGTATTTGGTCGTCAAAGTAACGGGAAAAGTAACTCGTTACTTTTGAGGTAACTCACGCGTTCCTTTTGAGAATCGGCAACGAATAACGTATTTAGTTACTTTTTATGCGAGTAACGAGTAACGGTATTTAGTTACTTTTTTTGGGTGACGTGTACTTGTCTGGCTATACCCTTTGTAACGAGCGGTAGCTTGCGCCACCTAGCCTAAATCTAAAAAGACAGACATATATGATTCCTCCCGCCCTTCTAAACCAATTTTCTCCCCCTAACCAGGGGCGGATGCAGGAATGTCCTGAGGGGGGGTCAGGTGTTGGTCAGCGTACCAGATGTTTAAGAACCCCCTCCCCCTCTCCCTCGTTTCACGCCCTAAATTTTACACATGCAGAAATCAAGAGGGGGGTCAGGACATCTGGACCTTCCCTCTAAATCCGCCCCTGCCCCTAACTATCACGAGGTAGTTTGGGATATCACCAGGATTGACCATCGGGGGACCGGGAAAAAGTAATAAAACATCACCCCCCGCCTCTTCCCCCCGGCGAGAAAGTCGCCAATTTTTCCTCTGGTCAAACCTTGTCGACGTTACCCCAGCACCGGACCCACTGGGGGACAGGGTTGAGACTTTGGGCCGGAGCCACGCGGGAGGGAGTTCCGATTTTCCTCTGTCCTGCCTGTCCCCAGCTGTGCTAGTTAGTTGTGCATCACTTAACTTTGCCTGGATAATTTCCACCAATCTTTTAATCACTTCCCTATGACTGTATCCTTTTCTCTTCCGTCCTTCCATTGTCGCTAGGAAAACCTGGGGCCATAGCCAAATCTGTTACCCCTTCAGGGAGGGCAGGGCGAAGCCCCATGCACTTCAAAACCATGTGCTCTAGTGTATTCCTCTAATTATGACAGGCCACACATAATCTGTCTGTCTCGTCCTCGTCCTCAAAACTCTCGTTCTCGCCTCAAACAGTAAAGAACTTCCCAGTGAATTGTCAAGCACAATTTCCCTTCTTATGACCTGTTTTTGTGACCTGTACATTATTGTTAGAGCTGATTTTTCCTGCATTCTTACCTCCCAGATTTTTCTTTCTGACTCTTTCATTCCCTTTTCCACTGAAGTAATCTGCTCAGCCACATCACTAGTGTGTAGGTATTTAATTGTAAGCTTCCGGGTTCGGTTTGTCCATTTTGTGTTTATACCTTTCATGTATAAATACTTGAATACCTTCCGTGCCCACCACGTATCATCCATTTCGGTCAACCTTTGTTCAAATTTCAACTTACTAATTGCCTCCCTGCTCTCAAAAGACGACCAGCACATGTCCCCTTGTACACCTTCATTTGGTGTCTTTCCATGTGCTCCCAGTGCCAATCTGCCTGCGAATCTTTGTCGAATTTCTACTCTTGATTGAACCTCTGATTTCATGCACAGTACCCCATTGCCAGACGACAGTTCTGGTATCATCAACCCCTTTCCATATACCTCTGACTACTTCATACCTATTATAGTTTCATAGTGCCTCGAGCTTCATAATGGATGAATTTTTTTTCCCGTTTCTAATTATATTCGTCTCGTGTTCTTCTAGATATTTCCTTCCCTCATTGAGCCAGACTCCCAGATGTTTGTATTTTCCTACATGGTCTATTACAATGCCTTGTATCCTCAGTGGTTCCCTCTTTTCGTCGTTAAACACCATGAATCCAGACTTGTCACTACTAAAACTGATGCCCGAGGTGTTCCCTTACTCTCGACATATTCCAGCCAGTTCCTGCAATGTATCCTGGTTATCAGCCATAAGTACTATGTCGTCCGCATACATCAGTCTTAGTATTACCTGTACTACATTTCTCCCTCCTTCCATATAGCTCACATCAAAACCTAAGTTGCTCTGCTCTAATTTATTTTCCATCTGATATAGATATATCATGAAGAGTAGAGGTGACAGTGGACAGCCCTGCCTTAGCCCTCTTTTTATTGCTGCGGGTTGTGTAGTTTCCGCTCCCATGTTATAACTATACCTTATTATCTGTCCTGCTGAAGAAACCTAACCGAATATGCATCTAAGTTATACTCCTTCAGCTGCCCCCAGAGTTTTTCCTGGCTCACATTAACGTATGCTCTCTTGATGTCCAAATAAGCTAACCACGAAGGAGTTCGGTTCTTCAGAGCTATTTCTACACATTCTGTGGCGACGAATAAGTTATCTTCCAGTCTTCTATGTCTTCGGAATCCGTTTTGGAGCTTACCCAGTATTTGCATATCTTCTGCCCACTCTTCCATTCTCCGCTTTACTATCTGCATAGCTAGTCTATATAGAACTCAAGTTTTCGTTATCGCGCGGTATGACTTGATGTTGCCTTTTTAGAGCGCAGCTCTTAGGCGACCATCTCCGGCTTGAGCGGCGTCGGCGTCGGCGTCGGCGTAACCGCGCGGTGCATTATGGGTAAATTTTCCCGAAGGAACCCGAGGTCCGCCCGAGGTCCTTCCGAAGGAGCCCGAGGTCCTTCGGGAGGACCTCGGGAGGACCTCGGGTTCCTTCGGGAGGACCTCGGGAGGACCTCGGGAGGACCTAGAATTCTTTCGGAAGGACCCCGGGAGGACCTCGGGAGGACCTCGGGTACCTTCGGTGACCTCGGGGAGGGGGGGGGGGGGTCACGTGACCCCCCGAAGTCACGTGACCCCCCTTCCCCGAGGTCACATGCCCCCCCCCCCCCGAGGTATCGGCATCGTCATCGTCACTGATGACGTCATCAGTGACGTCACTGATGACGTCATCCGCATCGTCATCGTCATCGCCCCTTTTGACGTCATCAGTGACGTCACTGATGATGTGATCGGCATCCGCATCGGCATCGGCATCATTACGTCACTGATGACGTCGTCGGCATCCGCATCGTCATCGTCACTGATGACGTCATCAGTGACGTCCCTGATGTCGTCATCGGCATCGTCACGTGACCCCCCCCAGGTCACGTGACCCCCCCCCCCCCCCCCCGAGGTCACTTGACCCACCCCCCAGTATCCTTCCCTCCTCCTCCTCAAGAGCTGCGCTCCAATTCGGCGTTACAGGGTGTTGTAAACGGCTTTAATTTTTTTCCTCTGGCTTTATATATTGCTCCGTGCCTGCGTGTCTGCTTTGTGCCTGCGGTCGTCTGCTCGCTGTCGCGGCTGGATTTCGATGCGATCGGCGCACCAAAAGAAGTTTCGATGCGAACCCGCATTCTCATCACGGCGGAGGGAAACCTAAACCTTCTGGAAGCAGGACTTGTACGCAATGGCGTAGTTACCGGGGGAGGGGGGGGGGGGGGGAGGGGTCCTGGGCCCCGGGTACCAAGCGTCACGTAAGGGAGTGCTTCATCTGGCAGCACCCGGCACCCCCCCACACACACACACACGCGCGCTTTACTATTTGGTTTCGATCTCGGAGAGTGAAGAAGGGGGGGGGGGGGGGGCAGCGTTGGGTAAAGTACATCTAAAAGGTACTTCAAGTAAAGTACAAAGTAAATGAGATGGGATATACTTGAAGTAAAGTAGTAAGTACACTAGGTGCAATGTACTTGAAGTAAAGTACTATAAATACAATGTACTTTGAAAGTAAAGTACAAGTATTTTAACACAATCTTTCATGATGCCCTTTCATTCCCCTACCTATACAGTGATTTTTTAACTGGTATGCATTGCCCTGGGGTAATCAGGGTGCATGACCCATTTTCAAAAACAGCGGCGAATATTTGATAAAGTCAAGTGGCCACACAGTAGATATTTTCAGGAATGGAGCCAAATTCAGAAGTCTCTCTTCTGAACTTGGTACCGCTTTCACTGGATTGTTGCACCCAAAAGGGTTAAATGTACTAGGAGAAAGCATGATGTCAGCCCTGTAGCTTCCGCAAGCAATCCTCTCGTAGAGGAGTGTCCTCTCCTTAATGAAAAACAGTGAGTGCGCAAGCAAGCTGGTGATAATTAATCATAATGTGACACCTGTGATTGGGGTGCAAAAAAAATTAAGGAACTTTCAAGTCGAAGGAAAAGACAAAAGAGGGTGTCTCAAAACATTGCAACGTCCTCCTCTGTTGTCTTTTTCTTCGAATTGAAAGTTGAATTTTTCCACACCACAGTCTCAGGTGCTACTCATTGATTAATTTTGCTCTCCTAATATTTTAAACCTCCTCGCTTGCGCTGACCGACTGAGAAGTAGCGAGAGTTCAAAAAGCTACGGGAAAGCCGCCCCCAGAACAAACGGAGCGATGAGTCGTCTGCTCACGTTTCTGGTGAGAGTAGAATATCCCTCCCAGTATTTCTTCGGAGTTGACAAAGCATCATTTCGTGATACAAATTTAACAAAATCAAATTTGGGGAATGTACTTTGAAGTCGGGAATTGTACATTCCTCGGAAAGTACCCGAGAAAAGTACTTTAAGTAAAGTATAGTACATACTCAGAAAATGTACTTCAAGTAAAGTACAGCTTTCTTGAAGTAGTACTTTAAGTACAATGTACTTAAAGTACTTCCCAACACTGGGGGGGGGGGGGGGGGGTTTACAACGAAAGACATAAGGGCCCCGGTTCCGGACGGACTAGCTACGCCAAAGCCGCTTTCCAAAGCCGCGCTATGACGACTCGCTCTAGACGACGCTCCCGGTGCGGTGTCGAGAGCGTTCGCTACACGCCGTATTCCCAGCGGTCAGGCAAGTGTTGGGCTCCAAATCTCGCCAGTTCGATACCGATTTAGTGGACGCCGCTATGAAATTAAGGGCATACAGCTGCGTTGCCACGGCAATGCCATGGTATCGCGGATGTTTGCCCCATATTTTCATGGCAGCGTGTGATGAAAATTACCCGAGGGTGTCGTAAAAGAGAGGGGGACTTCGTTAAAGAAAAAAAAAAAAGGCACAAAAAGACGTTTCGTGGCCACGCCTACTTCCGTTACACTTCGCTCTAGGTATGAAGAATACGGACGCCACCTCCTGCCCATTATAACCTCCTTGATTGGCCGCGATGTTTGCAGCGCAGGCTCAAAGCGAGCCCTGTAGTTCTGAGAAGAACTACAATCTTTGTGAGTGTGCAATGCACGTTGCAGAAGCGTTGTGGAAGCTTATCAGAAGCTCGCGCTCAGCAGGAACTAGCTCAACTATGGCCGCCAGTGAAAGTTTTGGGGTCCACAGACTTTCGAAATCTCTTCCGCGAGCGGCGCCGACCCACATCTTCCTTAAACTTGAGTTTTTAGGGAACTGGCGAAAGCGCACGTCCGGGATGCGCCGCATGTTGTTTGTGCAACCCACAGAACAGCAAGGCGTGCCCGGCATTGCACAACGATGTCAGTACCTTGGGCTCCTTGCACCTTGGCACCACAACACGCTTGAGCGAGCAGGGAGTCAATATTTTTCGTGCGCCGATCGCTGACGAGCGCCTACAAACAATGGCCGTTAAAACCTAGCACACCAAGAGAAATCGTTCTCTGGGACGTCTGAAGACAAAACAAAAAAAGCACGGCGAAAGAAGTGGCAGTACGAGCAGGTAACCTCCTTGGGTACGAAAACAACGACGGGGCACAAGGTTACTTGACAAAGAGCCAACTCGCTGAATGCCCGCTGAGAACCTGGTGGTAGCATTTTTAATGCCGGTTTTAGCCTGTGGATCACGGTCTCTTATTAATGTAATGTTAGCAGTGCTCGTACTTAGTCTCCGTGAATCGATATCAGTAATTTATTTTGGTTCGAATTTTTTCGGATTTAACCTGCAAAATGTTCCGGGTGTCCGAAATTTTTTTATTTTTATTTTACAAGGTTATCTTTTTACAGAAATAAATCACACGCCGCCCAAGAAACAGATACCAATCAAATGTACTGCTATAGCGGTTTCGACCAGATTCTAAAGTTTCAGAGCTAGCCGCTATCTAATTAAAAACGTTATAAGCGATATAAAAAATATTAATTAAGAAAATTAAAGGAAGTACACGTATCCTAAATGAAATTCATCCAATTTTCCTCTTGGGAAGCAGTGTATCACGTTAAAGACGCGTTCGAAGCGCTTCATACGTATATGTATGCTCCAAGATGTCCGCAGCCAGTTTTTTGCATGACCAACGTGACCGTTGTACGAGGAACAAACATACCTCAGACGGTTTCTGCACACTGTCGTTTGTATGATGTATCAGCGGTGTGGCGCCGCAGCTTAATTTTCCGTGAGGGGTGGGCCGGCAGCCGTGTCGTCACACCCTGTTGGCGGATCTCGAAACAAGGCCGCGCAAAAGTCGTCGCCGGTTCTCTTCCCATCTGTACGTGACGTCAGCGTCTGCGTGTCCCGTTGTTACTGTTGCGAGACGGTGTTACTGTGTGCGCGCTTCCGAGATTCGGTCGCTCTGCGTTCAACTTCCTGGTGTCGGCCTTCACTGTCCCTTCTCGCGGAAGCGACAGCTTCGTTAACTCACGTCCACGAGAAAAGTGTGACGCAATGTATTTGGTGCAGAGCACACAGTCCAAGTATCGCTTCCAGAAGGAACGTTTGACTCGTCGTGTAGTACGTGTTTCATTTGGTCGACTAAATGTTGCACTGCTGGTCAACAGTTCATTGTGAAATGCGGAGAATGACGAAAAGGGAAATGTCGGTCTCGAGCGAAAAATGTCGCGTATGCTGGGACACTGCAGCACACGTGACGGTACGAACAGCCGACATATCCGGCGCAGATCGTACACTTTAGGGTTCAACACTTTCCGGGCCGCATCACTCGCTCACTCGATCCTGTATATTGAAGTGGGATTGGTCAATCGCGTGATCTGTGGGAAAGTAAACGCGCGGGTAATAATTCGGAAACTGCACAGGCCAATTATCCACCCATGCCTCGGGATTTCACGTTCCGCGTGTGTCGCTCAGCCCAACCGGACGGTCACGAGACATGCTATCGGTGAGCGGCGTTTGGCAACTTCCGGTGTCTTAGGAAATTTTGTTTAGCTGTTGACAAACGATGACGATTATCTCCAAGCACGGTTCCGAAGACTGGTCTGAAGGTTTCAGAACCATGCTTGCACAGGCTTGCAGCTCATTTTGGTCATTTGTCAAGAGTGAAACAAAATTTGCTAAGGAACCGGAAGTTGCTGAACGCCGCTCACCTATTGGCTCCGGAGGTTTGCAGCGTCCGTTGCGGTACGGCTTTGATCGGCGCTCAAAGTGCTCGAGCACCCGTGCGCCCATAACTTGGACGACATAGCACAGGAAGCTGTCCGCACATGAAGCATGCGCGTGAAGGCAGTTTTGGCAGGTGTGCGAATGCACATGCTTGCTGACTCTAGAAGAAACATGGTGGAGGTCAGGAGTTGTATTCGCCCTTTTAGGCTTATTTGACAGATAATTCAGCGAACTAGCGCATGTGGTACGGCACTGGCAACCACGTGTCCCACGAGATCGCGGACTGATTCGCCGATTCTGTAAAGGCCTTCGTTTTGAAGGCCTTTGAAATGCCTGTGAAACAGGTTATGCCTCTCGCAATGCTCGGCAAGAGAAGCAGTGTCACGGTACATTACTTTTTAGGGCGAAGACATTTCGCCAAGTTACCCAAGTACCGAGGAGAATGCTGGGAACGTAGGCATACACTCGCAGCATTCCCTCGCCTTATCTGTATTCAGGATTTGAAGCAAGTAATCAAAATAAAACATTTACAAACACACGTGCGAAGTGCTATTTGTTTGAGATTTTCGGTTTTTAACAGTTACCGCATTGTAGATGCCAGTAGTACCTGCTGCAGTGCGTGTAACTACACCATGGTGTTTCGTGTAATATGGCAAAACTTCAATAGACCCATCTCACCAGCCAGTTTGGCTACACCACTACTGCTGCGATGCACTGAGGGAACTTGAGTCTTTCTGCGCATGCGACCACCTCGCTGCAGCCCTGCGCGATGCAGAGCACGCTACGGCACGAGCCCTCTCGTCCATTGCCGCCTGCCTCGGACCAGGGCGACACCACCTAGACAGAAGGCCTCCGCACGCGTCATCACAGTCAGATCGATCGAAGCGTGAGATTGGGCACGAGTATTGTGTCAGTGTTCGGCTGGGACTCGTGTCCAATCAGCTCGTCGAAGGTCGGGCTCGGGCCCAATATCCGAGTTAGCGCGATCCGACTCTGATGACGTTTTACGAAGGGAGAGGAGACCACGCGGACGCCTTCTGTCTAGGTGGTGTTGGCCAGGGTCGCATGGGGAAGGCGGGAGGAGGCGACCGCTTTGCCCCCTCCCTCTTTCCTAATCGTCTCGAGGTAAATTTTTTTTTGTTTAAATATAAAGAACGATTTTTCACTACTTTTTTTAGGAAAAAGCTATTTTAGTTTTAGTTGTAATGGCAAATATTAGGTAAACAACACAGATTTCGGCAACGCTTCGTCCGTGACGTCAAATCTTTCTGCGTGGAACGCTTGGTGAGATCGGTTCTTTGGCTTTCCTGCGTCCAGGGTCTTGGGAAGCCGGCAGCGAGGCTCCCCTGACCTCGGACAGCGAGGACCCCCGGGGCGTGCGTCGGAACCGAACCACGTTCACGGCGCAGCAGCTGCGCGCCCTGGAGCGCGCCTTCGAGCGGACCCACTACCCGGACGCCTTCGCCAGGGAAGAGCTGGCGCTCAGGGTACGACTCAGCGAGGCCAGGGTCCAGGTGAGGAGAGACACCATTGCTTCACGCGTACTAGGATTGCCGCCTCGGAGATAATGCCGCTTTAAAGATACGTTTTTCCGGCACATATTCGAAAGCGTGTGCATCTACGCGGGATCATTGTCACGGGCCGACGCTTTCAACGTGCCCGTGGTGTTGCTTTTGCCGTCAAAATTACTGTTGTTTGCGCCGATTGCTGTTGTTTGCCGCCTCGGTGGTCGTCATATAGTACGTCGCCGTCAACGCTGCTCGGTTTACGACAGAGTGGAACCGTGGAATGTTCGAAGAGGCCAATCAAGAACCTGCATCTTCTCCATGGTTTTACACCATGAGGATCGACATTGTGGACGCACGTGGGATTTTTATCGGTGAAAAAACACTTGTCGGCAAGAAAGAGAATATTGTTTTCTTGCTGACAGACTTTTTTTCACTAAAATAGATGCTACAGGCGCTCGCAAGGTCCTTTCTTGTATTGACAATATTTGGCTTCGATGGACGTCGGCTCAGAGAAATTTCGTCTTCCTCAATTATCTTTTGATCAAGGTATCCGTCATGTTCTCAAACTTTCGCGTACATATCCCAACCGTTAGGGTTGCACTCTCACGGATTATCATTTTCGTAGTTTATTTACCCCGGGCAGAAAAACATGCGGTTCTCTTTTTTGGGGAATGCACTGTACTTGGAATCTGCAGCAACGTGTCAAAAAAAGTAGTAAGAAAAACAACAAACAAAAAACAAGAAACATTCGCGCTTTTTATGCACGGCCAAGATCCACGGTGCTGTTGCTTCCGAACAACAAATACATACTAATACTGCGGCGTGATATTGTCTGAAGATGCGGTTTATGGTCAGTGCATGTATATAGTGTAATTGGGAAGGCAGGTAGGCCTCTTAGTTTTTTACAGCGTAACCTCAAGCATGTTAGTAGCGAGGTTAAATAAGCCGCCTATCAAGCATACCGTTAGGCCGATTCTGGAACATGCTTGCCCTGTGTGGGATCCGGTTTACCGTGTTTCTGTCAATGCACTTGAGCGCATTCAATCTGTCGTTGCTCGGTCTGTCCTGGGGAGATACGATCGGTTTTTAAGCACAGCAGAAATGAAAGAAGAGTTTGGCTGGGTTTCCTTGGAGGAGCGCCGTTGGCGCCTCCGACTGAAGCTTTTTTTTATTACATTTATGATAAACGAACAGAAATTTCTGCCTCATCACACTTACAACAGGATCATTATTGCAAAGTTCGACCGAATGCCGCCAAGCCAAATCTTTTTAAACGCTCTTTTTTTGTGTGTGTGCTTATTATATTAGAGCGGAATTCGTTACCAGCAGAAGTGCCGCGAGAATCCTGATTTATTTTATTGTGCCCCTCCGTAGTAATGCCCAAGAGGCGCTGCGGGTTCTCCCTGAATAAAGAATAAATAATGAAAGAACAACAATGCCCGATTCACATGGTGCGATTTCGCTCGTGAATTCGCAGCTGCGTCGTCGGGCACCTCAGCTTCTTCGCCCCGGGCTTTTCTTCTTTTGCCGCACGAGCGACGTCGCAACTGCGAAATCGCAAGTAAAATCGCATCGTGTGAATCAGGCTATAAACCCCAAGGATATACGAGCGATAGTATTACACTGAACGTAAATCGTTTCTAGAACGCTTCGCGCATCAACGCGCAGGCCTAGCCGTAGGCGCTTGCTTTATTGGGGTTACTTTCCCCGAGGGAGGAGGGGAGGCGACATATATTTTATGTTTTTACGTTTTCTACACTAACTTCAAGTTGTTTCTGTTTTTATCTTTCTCAACCACGGCGAAAGTTCTGAGCGGAAGAAGAGAGCGCCGATGTGTTATCTCCATCGGGGACGCGTCGCCGCCTTCGACACTCGAGGAAAAGTTTCGTCGCGCAAGCGTGCGAAGAAGCCAAGCAGGCGCGACGCGGGGCTGCCACCCCCCCCCCCCCCCCCCTCCCCTCCCCTCTCCCCTTTTAGGAGACTCGCGGGGTTCGGGGAGCGGGACGGGTGCTGGGTTGAACCAATCCTACCTAGAAGACAAGGCCTGTAAATGACGTCATCGTTAATGGATTCCCTTCTCGCCTCAAGCGGCCGGCGCGTCTGTCTTGGCGTCGATGCCGACGCGAGCTAGACGGCTTTGCGTGGATCCACGAGTGATGACGTTTGGAGGGGAAAGGCGCGAGCCTCGTCTTCTAGGCGCTATTGGTTGAAACCCCCCCGGGAAAGGGGCAGGCGCCGGGGGAGTCGGTCGCGGTTCCCGCGGGCGGCGCCCCGAAGTCGAGACGGTCCCCAGCCGGGTTGCTGATAAGGCGGAGTCCCCTCTCGGCGGAAAGAAAAGAGATGTCCTCGCGGGACGTCCGACCCAAAAGGCCCACGAAACTTTTCACGGTGTGTATTCCATTGGGACGTCCTGCTCACGCTGCTCGAATCTCGAAATCCGCGCGGAGAGTCATTTTCGTGGAAGCCGCGCGCAGCGTATAATCGTTGGAGCATCTCGGTAGACGGCTCTTCAAACGTCTGCGCCCACTAATGCACTGCCTGTACAAAAAAGCAACAGTCGCAAGATGCGAAAACTACAGTCGAGCGGTGCGAGCTTGTCACTTCGGCAAGCGAGGAAAAGCACACGCCAAAGGCACAAACAAAAGCGTTGCTGTGGTCGGCATTCCAGGATTGGTCAAACGCTCACTACGACGTCTTTAGTGGGATTATTTCTCCTTTCATGGACGTTTGAAACCAAAATATCTCTTCGGAAATAAAATAACCACTGTCAATTTTTTTTTTTCTTTATGAATGGTGCGTAGATGGCACTTTTGCACGGTTCATACCGAATCCCGGACAAAAGCTCACCGGACAAAAGCTTACCGGACAGAAGCTCACCGGACAAAAGCTCACCGGACAAAAGCTCACCCATTTTTTCACAGACCCGGACAAAAGCTCACCCATTTTTTCACAGACCCGGACAAAAGCTCACCAGGAGAAAATTTAATGTTGGTCTTAAGACGAGTGCGGAAAAGTTAGGTGCATGCCTGCGACGCTAAAAAATTCAAATACCTTTACGACGCACAATGACGGAAATAATTAATTTTCTTAGCCATTCACTTCAAATATTACCTTGAACCCCATGAAAACCCATGCATTAGTAATTAAGAGACATTGTGCCTAATCTTTATGTACGCGTTTAGCGTAACATAAGCGCAATGAAAAAGCGAGTTCACTGAAGGGTGACTTCGCTTCTTCGGTCCCTTTTAGGGTTCAAAAACTTAGTTTCACGAAGTTTTTTGGGCGATGCACAAGGGTGCTTCGAAATACCTTGAGTCAAGCAAGCTCTATCTTATCAGCTCCACTCAGTTTCGGCGACCGAAATTTTGGTCCCAAAACGTTGCTTTTCTGCCTGTCATGGCTTATCTGTCGACACCTTTGCATGGGATGGGGTACCAGTTCTCATAAAAATGGTACAATGTTCATCGCGTCCGCACGTTATCCAAGCCCGTGCTTCGCCCAGGCAGCAAAAAAAAAAAAAAAAAAGAGGTGAGCTTTTGTCCGGGTTTGTGAAAAAACGGGTGAGCTTTTGTCCGGTGAGCTTCTGTCCGGTGAGCTTTTGTCCCGTAAGCTTTTGGCCGGTGAGCTTCCGTCCGGTGAGCTTTTGTCCGGTGAGCTTTTGTCCGGTTACCGTTCATACCAGCTTCATTATATCTTGATTTGTCACAAGGTTGAGAGACGGAGACGTCAACTCTGCGTTCAAACCCTGGACCAGCGCTTGTGTAAGTGACTGGCGGTCCGTAGAAGCATGGCGGGCTGTTCGCGCTCATGCTATCCGCGATAGCACATTGCGGAAGCGTTGCCTTGCCGTCAGCATGTGCTCAGGCAGGGCTGGACAGTATCGCGATGCAAATGTATCGCGATAGTATTTTAAAGGTACTATAGACTTTAGAATATCTGTATCTTTGTATCGAGATTTTTTCGAAAAAAATATATTTGTATGTCATTAGGGAAATTCATTTACGATGTATTGCTTGTATCGCGATACTCTGCCAGGCTTGAGAACCTCGTTACATTTGTTGTCAAAAATTAACTGTCGGTTCCCTCTGATAGACTGAACACCTCTTTGGCGCAAGAGGTCCCAGAATTTGTCATAGACGTTCCCCCATCTGTATGGGGGACGTCTATTTCTCTGGTCACTAAAATTAAAAAAAAAAAAAAACAAGAAAGAAAAAGGCAAAAAACAAAACAAAGGTGGTTCGATGAACGGTCACTTGCAACAATAGCAGGATTAAACTGCTCTCAAAATCCTGTTTTGCCGTGAAGGTGTTTCTCAAATCGAGACACTTCCCGGCAAGACAGGGTTCAATTTGGGCAGACACCTCTTGTCAAGCATCGTCCTTGCGTTGGTCTTCAGTACCTTTGTGGGTCACTAAGAACAACAATGTATTTCTTTTTTTTTTAACGGAATTCGGGATGGTAGTTGTGAATAGATGAAAAGTTTGAGGTAAAGGGAGGTGCATGAACTGACATAAACTTGAGGAATGCAATCCCTTCCATTTGCATTCGCCACGAGCTGCGCCCTCCGCACCTACCACCGTTCGGAAAAAAATGTGTTTGTGTATCTGCATCTGTATTCTGGAATACTTTTAGGGGCGAAGCTCCTTAGGGGCTAGCCATGTCCGTATGTCCGTCCGCCGTAGGCCCGGCGTCGGGTGCTCGTGCTTCTGCTCGTGAGATCACGTGCTCACGAGCACGTGAGCACATGCTCACGTGCTCGTGTAGGGCAAAAAAAAAATTGGAAAAAAAAAAGATGAAAGCAATTATGAAGAAAGAAAAAGAAGAAAAAAAAAGAGTAGAGGGTTCTGAGATGCCATTCCATCTGTCTGCTTAAAAAAAGAAAAGAAGAAAACCACACATTCTCCTACTGACATGAAGAAAGGCTCGGCATGCTGCGGCTCGGCGTCTACGCAGACAAGCACCACCAGAGCTTCGCCCCAAGCAACATCATTCACCACGTGGAGATGCGGTCATTTTTTTTTTACGTTTTTGCGGAAGTATCTCAGGGATATCCTGTTGCATAGAAAGGCAAATAATAATAACCTTTATTTGGACTTCTTGAGTCACGGGTGAGTGGGCAAAAGGTATACAGACTTTACCTGACAAGGCCCCCCACCCTTACACATCGCACAGCAGAAAAAAAGGAAATGGTAATAACACAAACAGACCAACCGATTGCAAGCATAGAGACATGTGATTAACATATCCACATTAAACAGGGAAACATGTTTTACAATAAAGTTTCAACTTGAATATACACAAATATAATGGATAATGTAATGGCTAAACGCTTCTCACAAAACTACAAATACAAATACAGGATACAAAATACATATCATTCATACATACATGCATTCATACACACATACAAAACTATTCAGAGGCGTCCAAAAGGTAGTGTTTGATAGTCTTCTTAAATCTAGGTAATGTAGTAGGAGGTTTTAATAGTTCAACCACACAGGGGTGTCCATTCAATATTTCTGGTATTTTGTAGGCTAATGCTTGCGAGCCATAGTTTGTCCGTATTTTGGGTTTTATGTAAGTTTCATTCCGCAGATCATATGGGGTTGTCTTAGTATGATAAGTTTCACAGAATTTATTTTGCTCATTGTTGTAGTAATAATATATTTCCATGGCTAATTTTAGCGTATACAGCATTTTTATATTCAAAATTTTATACTTTTTGAAGTATGGAGCTGAATGATCGGTGAAGTGAGCGCCTGCAATATAGCGAACCGCTTTTTTCTGTATGCCTAATAACCTATCTAGATTGGTTTTAGTGGTAGTTCCCCAGACTAGTAAGCAGTAATGTAGGTGCGATTGTATTAGACTGTAGTATAACTGACATGTTAGCCAACTAGGGAGGAGATCTTTAAGTTTGTATATGATGCCTGTGGATCGAGATATTTTAGAACGGACATGATTTATATGCTGGGTCCAGCATAGTGTTTCTTCGAAGAAAACGCCTAGGAATTTGAGGAAGGTCACTCGCTCCAGTTCCATGTTTTTAAACGTTATTTTAAAATTACTACCCAGTTGCTTAAGTCCAGGTTTGAAAATAATGTATTTTGTTTTGTTAATGTTCAGTTCTAGTTGGTTGGAGTTAAGCCAGAGTTCAAGCTCGCGCAGCCATGCATTTGATGCACCCTCGATTACACCTATATCTTTATCCGTAAAAAACACATTGGTATCATCTGCATAAAGTATAATGTCTGAAGTTTTAGGAATATTTATTACATCATTAATATAGATAAGGAACAGTAATGGCCCTAGAATTGATCCTTGAGGTACGCCAAACCTTATTTTTTCTTGCTCAGATTCAAATTTATTTATTTTTACATATTGTGACCTGTCAGATAAATAGCTGCGAATTAAATCCCAAGTTATTCCCCTTATACCATAATATGATAATTTTAATAAAAGAATATTGTGTTTAATTGAATCAAACGCTTTGCGAAAGTCTAAGATTCCTACAGTGTATAATTGATTTTCAAAACTACTTATCAGCTTATCCTTATTAAGTAACAATGCCTTTTCTGTCGACTTATTCTTCTGGAAACCGTATTGTTGTTTTACAATTATTTTCCTTTCTGTCAAGTAATTTGAAAGTCGAACATTTATAACCTGCTCTAGGACTTTAGAAAATAAAGGCAGCACCGAAATTGGTCTATAATTATTTACATTGTTATGTGGGCCCCCTTTGTGTATTACACACACTCTGGCTAGTTTCATTTTTTCTGGAAATATGCCAGTCAGTATTGAAGTGTTGCAAATATGTGCCAGGGGACGACTTAAAAAATGGGATACTGCTTTGATCGGTATAGCCTTTAAGTCGTCGGCTCCAGCTGCTGTGTTATCTTTTAAGGCAAATATTAAATTAATTATCTCCTCCTCTGTCACAGGGCTAAGAAATATTGAGCTTGCAGATCCAACCGAAGGCATGTAAAAATCAATACTACTACCAGGTGAGGATGCAGAGGAAGTGGCCCCGGAATTTAAGAAATTCGTGTTAAATTTATTAGCCATTGAGGAATTAGAATACAAAACGCCATCAATTAATAGCTCGTTAGAAAGTATATCATGTGGCCGAGTGATAAGGCTCCCTAGGTTATTCCAAATTTTTTGAGGATCATTATAGATCAAGGAGAATTTATTCCCATAATACAACTTACGAGCTCTCTTAATATCTGCATTTAACTTATTTCTATATTTCTTATAATCGCGTAATATTGCTTCATTCCTCGTTTTTACGAAATTATCGTAACGTTTATTCCGATAATTGATTCGTTTGTACAGATCACGGGTTATCCAGGTTTTTTTTATTTTCTTGTTTTTCTTTACATTTCTAACAGGAAATGCTTCATCATAGAATTGTTTTATTTTATGTATAAATATATCATAACATGTACTAGGATTCTGCTCGCCATATACGTCATCCCAATTTATGGATGATATCATGTCACCGAATTTATGTATACTATCATAATTGAAGCATCTTACGGTTGCTAAAGCCGCTTCGTGACAGTGTTGGGTTTTTCGTATTTTTTTAGAAGTATGAAGGATACAGAATATCGGTAAATGATCACTTATAGCGTATGAAAAGATTCCAGAGGTCACTTCAGTGGGCACGTGACTTGTAATACATAAATCAATCAAAGTAGCACTATCATGAGTTATTCTGGTTGGTTTGGTGATAACGTTATGACACCCAAAAGGTTCAATGACAAGAAATTCTCGGCACAGCGTCTGTGAACCCAGAAGGTTGATATTAAGGTCACCTATCAGTATGATTGGCAAGTTTATTGCAGTAACATGCTGCAAAAGATCAGTCACGTAATTCATAAATTCAGATGTTGACCCCGAAGGAGGGCGATATACGGAAACAACTACCAACTCTTCACAATGTAGCTCTATATCTTTATCCTGGCTTTAAAGTAGATGTAACTGAGTATTTGTCTTCCGAAATGCTCTTTTTTTTTGGGTTTTCCAGCGTCTCGCCCATCACTCCAGCGTTGTTTTGTGAGCTCTAAATTTCGGTTCGCAGTATCTCTGCCCAACCCTGCGCTCTGAAAACTCGGATATGGCCGACATTGAATGCCATATATATTCCTCTACTTCAGCACGTTCCACTCTTTCTATTACCGTGGCACTGCGGATGCTGGCACCATGCTATCGTTCATATACGAAAACAAAAATAGCCTGTGACAACGAAGCATCTCGATTAACATCGGCCACAAGCTGTTTCAACGAGTCAGCAGAAAAAAAATAATAAAAACAACTCAGAATGTATGCTATAAAAACTTGTAAAAAAGAAAGAAATGTCTGGAAGAGTATGGTCAATCGTTCTCTTCAGCACCGCTTACGTAGGACATTGGTTCTTTTGCTTAAAGCTCAATACTTCCTTCTGTTTTCTGTGTCGTCGCACTTATCGCCATCACGCTCAGAATCTTTCTTGTCCCTTTTCGGTTTCCTTCTGTTTCTATTGCAAACTGATCGAGTGCATCAGGCTCCCGAAGATCTAGTTTGCGTTGTTGGATGCTGAGAACGACGTTACTCGTCGTATCTCCAAGCGCATCTATCGTGGACTGAGCTGGCCATAAGATCGGTAAGCGCTGTGGTGTCGACTGCTTTGACCCTAGCAAACGACCAAGTGGCGTTGTGATCACAAACTGGAAGCACAATCGACCTCCGACAGGAATCACTAAGATTGATTCCTCTCGGGGAACGTGTGGCGCTGAGAGTATATACAGTGGCCGCTCGCCGTGTTATAGACGGCTGTGACCTATCAAGTTTTGGAGAAGAAAAAATTGAAGAGCTTTTCATCTGAAAGCTAGGTTGAGAAGTCGATCATTCGTCACTTTCGAATAACAAACGCTTAGCGAATTAATCCTAAACACAACAAAGAAATGGATATCTGCGATCCCTTGCAGACACGCACATACCTTACAACGCCTTGGCCGTCTATAGCTGCAACCTTGCGGATGTTCCTGTTTCCGTTAGAAAACACTTGTTTTTCTTACTCCTGAATATATATGCGCTTGATCAAGACGGACGCCCTCGTCAGATGGCCCCCTTCGTTGCCGGAACTGCAAATAAGGAAACGACGTACAACAGTATTATGGTTTACCGCCGTCGGACTTCCTTGTCGGTTCTTTGTTTTCTTGAGCGATCAATATTTACGGCGCATTTTCGTCCTCCAGAGTGTCAGGCTCAGTGGCCTTCGCGTCGTTCGCTTAGCTTCTCGGAGACGAATGATCACGTCAGCTGTATGCAAATGAGGCGCCTTTGTGCGGCTTTTGTTGAGTTTCACCCCGTAAAGCTATTCACACGGAACAGGACAGCGCACCACGCGGCTGACAGGTGGCACTCGCTATTAAATATTTCAGTTTTTGCCATTATTTTGTTTTAAGAGGACTCGGCGTTATATGTCCGTATTTATCGGTGTCTATTTTTCATGGGAGCGAGTCCAGAATATACACATAAACTTATGCGGAAACAAACACATCTGCTTACACACAACAGCAAGCGAACATTTGCACTATTATAAATGCATCGAACGTTCCTTCGATAGCTGTATCGTTCTTTGACAGAAAAACAACAAAACATTTTTTTCTGCTGCTGTATAATGTATGATACAAGTATGACGTGCTTCGAGATGCCAGACATGAAACAGTGACGAATGCTAAACATTAAATTGATTGGATTTAGTGTTTCTTTTCTCGAACCGCCAAAATATTTTTGCTTTTTTTTAGAAAGTGGGGATAAGTTCAATTCGTCTACCTTTGAGAAGAGTACGCAGATAGTGCTGGTTAGCACTAAGAGTACTCTGAAAGCCAATCACGAAGGGAGTTGGGCGAAGGATGGAACCGAGAAAACGCACCGACCTGCAATGTAACACATGCATGTAAAACGTCATGAGTCACATCTCAAACTTAATTTTTTTTCGGTGAATCTGTATCGCAATCTCGTCATTTGTAAATCATCCCGAGTGCCCCGCGGGACAGTGGACGGTTTTCAAAGTGTAATCGCAACGTAATTGTTAGTGTTATTCGTTTTAGTAACACGCTCATCTTGTTTCGGCAGAGCAGGCGGCAGCGAATCGAGGCTATTTACCGAAGGAGAGCAGCGAATCGGAAGCCAAAGATAACATTTGGATGAATGAGATTTGGGCAAACAAAACACGCGTGGTGAACGGGGATTTCAAGCACGTGTAAACGACAGGCTCAGTAATCCTGCGGAACTTGCAGTATCTGAACACAAATACGAATAAAATATTATCCAAAGAGAACCTCACAGGCCTTTTCCACAAACAGATTCGTTTTTTTTTTATTATAAAGAAATAGTAACGCTGTTTTTTTTTTGTTTTTTTTTTGTCGATGAGCTCTGGAAAATGTCCACCATGTTTGGCACGCTTTTGTAAATCTAGTTCGTGCGATAAAATATCCGCCGCAATGCTGCGAATGCGCGCATAATATTTGCGCATGCGTGAAATGTTTGATGCGCGCACACGATAGATATCTATGGTCACCGACAACTTAAGAAAGCTATAGGGTGTGGCTTATTATGTTCACGCCTCTTTCTTTCGTGATTGGTTCTTGGGCGTTCTTTTCGGTAAATGCCTCGCTCCCATTGGCTGCGGGGGGGGGGGGGGGGGTGATAATGCTCGACACGCCCGGCGTTTCTCAATCTGTCAGTGACGTATAGTTTACAGGATAAAGCACCTCCTACATCAAAGAAAAGCACAACTTCTAAATTTTGTCGCGAAATGCAGTAATTAGTATTTCAACTTTTTTTAGCTTCATACTGTTGGGACAGTTTCTAGTAGCTTGCAAGTAAATGGCAAGCTACTTTTCCGCGGATACTAATTTCTCGTATTACCAGCAAAATGAGAGAGAGAAAAAAAAAGGCTCACGTAATGTGCGACGTATGACGATACGGTGCCTCGTTTCGAGGGTATTTTAAGTGGCGTTTCTGCAGCCGAAGGTCATTGGGTCAAGTTGCGAATCAGTTCACGCGATCCCGACTCTGCGCGTGCCACTCGGCGTGCATGCGCTGCAGGTTTGCCGATCCTATGAAGGCCTTCGGTGACAAAACGAGGCTTTGACCCTTGGACGGCTATTCTGGGGTTTCAAGGAAGATCCTCCTTCGAGCTTAATAAGCCGCGCAGTCGTACCGCTCGTGTACATCGCGCAAAAGACACTGTGTTTGCGCTGCGGACATGGTGACAGAATTATCTGAGGACACGCCTTAAACATATGTTCTAAGCACGTTTGCTTCATACTTTGGTACGAACAGTCCGCAGGCAGTTGTTGTATGTCCAATCCGACAGGACATAGAAGGAACATCTTGGACAGTGTCTCCAGACCGTGTACGACGTAGTTACAGTGCGATCGCGGCTTTTGGGGGTGACGGTGTTAGTCAATGCGCCCCTTCGTGTGCGCAGGTCTGGTTCCAGAACCGTCGCGCCAAGTTCCGCCGCAACGAGCGCAGTGCGCAGCGAGGCCTGGCGCACGCCCACGACCGTCTGCAGGCCGAGCAGCCCGTGCTGGCGGCCCTGGCGCCCCCGTCGACGGGACACCGGTCCGGACACTCCGCGGCGGTCGGACAGCCGCCCCACATGCCCTGGCCCACGGTGGCTCACGCGCAGCACCACCAGCTTCGATGGTGCCAATAAACCTCCTCTGTACTCTGCCGACTCTCTTTCAAAGTTAGAAAGTTTCTTTTATTTTATCGTTTCTTTCCAGCATATAAAATAATGTGGTCTTTCTGGCAAAAAAAGAAATCACGAAGAGTGTTTTACGAGGCCAGAGAACCATTGCAAGGCGACGGCAACGACAGCGTAAGGAAAACACAAATACAGAAGACAATGAACGTCGTTTGCTCTACTGCTCTAAAAGTGAAATGATATCTTCGAGGATTAAATGAGCACTAAAGCTTCAATGAGCGTCACAAGTTCGCCCCAGTGTACCAAAACCTTTTTGTATTGGCCTTCCTTTTCTCAGTGTCCATCCATCGTGACGTATAAACCAATGGACCTTTTCCAAAAGAGCTAATGCGCGTGCCTGCCGATTTTCGGGTGGAAACAGAAACATGTGTGCTTCTCTCACGCACCACTGACTGCACTCTAAATGCAGAGATTGTGTGTTGACTTCACTGCGAAACTCTGAGGCAGCCAATCACGTCACACAACAGAAGGATCCCAGCGAATGACGAGGCTCAGAAATGTCGCATTACAAGTATAAGGTGCATTTCATCCGCGCCGTTCTCATGCATCGTTCTTTCCTTGGCTTTCCGTCCGTTCCAAAAGGAAGGGAAGTGAAAAACAAGCTAGCTCCGAAAGAGCGCTCTTCATGGCCCCGAGACTTTCACACGTGACGCCACAAGTCCCAGCAACTCGGCACGGAGCATCGTCGGGGTCTTCCGTCCCCAGCCGTCAGCGCGGATGTAACTCGATACACCCGAAACGGCTACAACTCCTGCACGTCGACGCTCACGACGAGGCGAAACTTCGCCTCCTGGTAAACCAACTTCCCAGGGAACTCCCTCTCGCCTCCTTCCACTACCCCAGGCACCCCGGGACGTCCTTCCGTCCGCCCTCTAGAACCGCCGTTTTGAAACACTACTCGCTCATTAGGAAGCGGTAGTCAAGCGTTCTTGCACTTCCACTAAAGCCACCCCAACTTGAGAGCAGAAGGGTCCGGTTACCAAACACTGAAAAGATGGGGCGGCGCACGGGGATATGTAATTTCTTCTTTCTTTTTAGTGCGATAACATTCTTTCGCTTCCCCGACCCCCCCTCCCCCGGATTTCGTGGACCTTTCTGCCCTCTAATGCGGACCTTTCTGGCCTCTTAAGGCGCAGTTTCTTCGCTAAATTTAGCGTAAAAATTTACGTCACATGATCTATGCGCCAATTCAGTTTCCCCGCTAAATTGTGCGGGAAATTCGATGTCACGTGACCTGATGTCACGGGATCTACAGAGCAATTCAGCTTCCCCGCTTAATGGAAAAATTCACGTCGCGCGATCCCACATCACCTGACCTCTGGGGTTCTAGGCCCTAAAGGTTGTACTAGAGGTCGTCCTTGAGGTCATCCAAGTCGTCGTTCTTGAGGTCGTCCTAGACATCGTTCTTAACGTCGTTCGTGGCCTCGTAATAAAAGAAGGAGGTAAACATGACGAATGCTATCGCAATTCATAAACAACCAACAATACTGGTGTCTGCAGCCCTTATCTTGACGGTTCATTCGGTGGTGCAGCGAGAAAAAAAAAAATATATATATATATATATTTATATCTATAGGAAATGTGATTCATGGCATTGTGGCACTTGCCCCCTCCCCCCGCGCTCCCCGTTAAGTTTTTGACACTTTTCAACGGGGAAGGCGCGTAGCAACAACTTCTAGCAAGCCGTCACGAACGAGTCAACCAAACAGCAACGCGGGGCACGGATCTTCACGCCGGATGCCTTAAGCTGCCGGCGTGGCTCTTTAAACGCGGGTCTGCGTAGCCCCTCAGCCCGTCAGCCTCGGCCCGAACCTTCACAGCGGCCGAGAGTGCGAGAGTTCGCGACGCGGAGTCGTCAACGTGGCTCCTCTTTCTTTCTCGCCGCGAAGTCTGGCCGCTGCCAGCACTCACGGGGAAGCCGGCAAATTGCGCGTGACAATACGGATGAGCCCGGGGCTCGGCGCTGACAGGACTCGGGGCGCGAGTGGAGGGGGGAACGTCGGGAAGCAAGCAGAGGCTCGGCGACCTCTTCGGTGCCGCGCGTCGCATGACGCATGACGCGTCTTCTAGAAGCCGCAACTGCTGCTGTTGCTGCTGGGGGACGGGAGTCAGCCCGGCCGTCCCTTGCAAAAACAGAACGGCGAGTGTTTGTGCACTTTCCGAGGGGACTTTGACGGATACGGTGAGAGAAAGCGCGAAACGTCGCGGAATTTTCGCTTGCCAATCTTTCGTGTTTTTGTTTTGAGTGTGATCGGGTCACAAAATGGCAAGTTGAGGTTCGGGGGGGGGGGGGGGGGGGGTATGTTTTGGGCATATGTGGTACCGAACAAAAGAGGCCTTGAGAAAGTTCGATTCACCTTACATAACCGTGTTAAAATTGTTCATCTTAAAAAAAAAAAAAGAATTTGTGGAACAAATTCTTTTTACGGGGAAAAGTGTGGGATAGTTGAGCCAC
Organism: Ixodes persulcatus; assembly: GCA_013358835.2. Taxonomy (NCBI): domain Eukaryota; kingdom Metazoa; phylum Arthropoda; class Arachnida; order Ixodida; family Ixodidae; genus Ixodes; species Ixodes persulcatus. Next base: position 299,333 of record JABSTQ010010006.1, on the reverse strand, counting down.
ACAGGGTCAATTAAAACCCTGTGTATCTTGTTCCAATTATTATTATTATTTTTTTTTTTTTTTTGCTGTTGCTGTGGGTTTTTAAAATGTTGTACGTCCAGTTTTCCGCAGGTTGAGCATTCGACACGCCCCATCACTACGTTTTAAAGAAGCAGCTCTGAACATGTGACGAGGCCGGAAAAAAAGAAGTCATTAAAGAAGATTTAAATATACACGATGTGACACTGCACTATGACGTGATGTAAGAAGTACCGCTCATTACGACTTCGCGAACTTTAGTTTTCAGCGAAAACTTCGTTTTTCGGCCATTCGCCGATCTTCCTCCGTTTATCGCAGTGATTGGCTCTTTGAGGGGAGCGCAAAAAAAGCAAATGAGCGGGTAATTTTTTTTATGTAGGTTTTTAGGGTTTTGCGCAAGAGGAAAGGGGCAAACTGTGCGACGATAAAATGCTTCACTGAGCGCGACACCACGCTCTTCAAAAGATAAAGTAGGAAGCGGTTTGTAGTTACCTTTCCTGGGGCCTCCCGTAATCTTTCAACTGTTTTCGAAAACGTCGCATTTTTCCCGGGAATTGTTCGTCTGCTATCTGTCACCCATTCCCGAAAATAAGATTAAAAAGAAAAGCGCCAAATAGAGCAGTGCCTGACATTGCACATTCACGTGAGGACTTTTCTGGGAATCGTCCTATGACTATATGCACCTACGCATGGAAAAAAAAAAAAAAGAAGCACTAGAACGATACGTGATAAAGTGGACGCAAGCCAGCGTATAAGAAAAAGATGAAAAAAAGAAAAATATACACCGGGCTTGTCTCTGGCTTGTCCTATTAACAGCCTTCCAAGTAAACCGGCATTGCGTTAACGCCCCACGAGTGTGCGACTATCAATGATAAGTTATCATCAAACTTTTCCCTACATATCCATGCCGAAGAAGACGCGGCAATTCTTGCATGTCTAGGAAATGTACGAAAAAATTAATTTAAGTAAAAAAACCTCTAAACTCCCAAAAAGAAGTGTTCGTGAAAAAAAAAAAAAAACATTTTTTTCTGATATACTTTTTTTAATTTATGTAATTTGCATTAAACCCATGTAGATAAAAAATACATTGTGAAAATACGGTTGCGTATTACACTAATTTAGGAGGGGGGGCACCTAATTACTTAACGTATCTTACAGTAAAATACAAACATTGAAAGACGCCATTTTGAGTCCAAAGAGGAGCTTGCAAAAAGAAGAAATTTCATGAGATTTCTTTATTTTCTTTAGTCAACTTGGATTTGCGTGTTAGCTACAATAAATTTTCCGTTTGTTGTCATAGAACTAATAATTTAATTGCATCTGTTAAATTTTCAAAGCCTCGTTTTGTTGCGTTTTAATTAAATGACAAAATATCCAGTTTATGCAGAAACGGCCTTATTGAGAACCAGAAAAAAAAAAAAAAAAAAAATGTGGGCATCGGTGCTCACCACTTTCGAAATAGCCAAAAGTTCAATCCACCTGATCTCTTCAACATGTAAAATAAAAATTAGAAAAGTACTTTTTGTTGTTCCTAAGAAATTATTTTTTAAAGATGAGCCTCTCCGAACATGGCGCCCACCTCCCGGTCTTCAACTCTCTCCCGAAAACACTTCTTATTCAGTTAAAGTGGAAGTTGTCCTGACATCTACGCATCCGTATCCTCTCTACCTTACGTAATGATACTGGGGTGCTATGTTGCGCTTTTTGGACTCCCAGGAGACTTGGAAGAAGGAAGTGACGTCAACGACTAGAGCAAACGCAGATTGGATGTTGACAGAAGAAAACAAAATCAATATCCAATCTGCATTTGCTGCGTTGTTGACGTCACTTCCTTCTCCCTAGTCTCCTGGGAGTCCAAAAAGCGCAACATAGCCCCCCTGGAGTCTTAATTTCACTCTCCTGCCGACGAGCGCAAGCCTTCATCGTCTGCTTCCTGATTTTGGGAATGCATACAGCGCGTCGGCCTCGTTTGCAGTGTGTGCAGATGTAAAAGCAATTCATACAGGATAGCTCTTCACCGATGCAAAACGTTAACAGTGATGTCGCTTTCCCATTGAACTTAACTGTATTTTGATAGAACTAAGATGTACTGAAGTTCGTTAACGCATCCACCAAGGATGCGCTGCCGAGGTAGTGACGAAGTCATGGAAACGACCACGTCACTCTTTTAAGCGTCTTTGTGGTCAGGTCTCGTGGTAATATTTAGCGCGCAATATTGAAATCGGTAGTAAAAACGCGAAAACTGATCGATGGATATCTAAGAAACTACTAAGAAACTATTACCTTTTCGCAAATACTGTAAATTGGTCGAGTCTCTGATGGTAATGAGAAAAATTCGCGCACAAAGAGACAAGGACGGAAGGGGTAAGAACACAGAACACAGACGGACGCGTGTTGCTTCTGTCCTGTTTTGTTTTCTTTCCTCTTTTGTTCTTGTCTCTTTGTGCTCGAATTTTCATCATGTTTAACGTTTATCAACTCGCCCAACTTACCACCTTACTACTCTGATAGTAGTTGACGTGAATACTTCAATCGCAACGTCAGCCATAAAACCATTAATTAAAAAGTTAATCAACAGTTTGTTTAGTAAACCGACTAACCATGACGGTTTCTACCTCATCTAATGTCCGCCGAGCCTGACACGCCCTGTCGTGTGTGCTACTCATCTTCTCGTCCTCGGTTTTTGCTTCTTTCTTTTATTTGTTGGCATATGTCCCCATAGAACCAACTAGCCCAACGACAAAGACGAAGACAAAGACGACAAAGACAAAGACGACACCCGTGGGCCGTGTAACTCCCACCTCCAGTGGCGTACCAACTTGTTTTTGAGTGTGTGGGGGGGGGGGGGGGGCAAACCAAACCCTCCCTCCGAGGGCCGGGGGGTGGTGCCCTTGGTATCCCTTGGGCGCCGCCGGCCAGTGTTTGCCCTGGCCAGTGGCGGCTGTTTCAGGGGGGGGGGGGGGGCAAAACACATGCTTCGCCCCCCCCCCCCCCTCTGAGAACTGGGGGGCAAGCGCCCGCCTTGCCCCCCCCCCCCCCCCCCCCCCCCCGGTTGATACACCTATGCCCACCTCTTATCAAACATACTTCCTCTAAAAATATTAGTGATTCCAGAATTCGAGACATATTCTGCTGGCCTCCAGTGTATTCCGGAGTCTAAAATATTGCACATAAACGGAATTTCAGGGGTGTGTGTGCAGGGGAGGACTCAGCATTCCGCCGCCCTAGGCAGCCTTTAACAATGCCCTCGCCCTCCCCCCCCCCCCCCCCCCCCCCCGAACCCCGTTAGCTAAGTTTGGAGTTAAAAATTTCAAATGTAGCTAGATTTCGGCTAGAATTCCCAAAGTAACTAAATTCGGAGCTAGATTTAAAAAAAAGGAGCCCATTAATGTGTGCGTGTGTGTGGGGGGGGACCCAAAAAATTGGCCGCCCAAAACATTCTGCCGCCCTAGGCAGCTGTCCGCCGCAAAGAGTGAAATGCTTTTTCCATCATTACACCGCTTTTGGTAGCACTACATATTCTATAAAAATACATTTAAGTTCAATGAAGAAGCGACATCACCGTTAACATTTCGCATCGGTGAATATCTATCCGGTTTGAATTGTTTTTATATCTGGACACACGACAGACGAGGCCGACGCGCCGTATGCATTCCCAAACTCGGGAAGCAGACGATGCAGGCCTGCGTTCGTTGGCAGTTACCTGGGCAGAAGTACCATAAAGTTAGGACTCCAGTATCATTACGCCGCCATTTCCACCGCTTGGTGGCGGGTATGTCGACGGGTCATTTCTTGTTTCCGTACTTTATAAACAGGATTTGTTTCTTTTCTGATCTAAAATACTGCACAAAAACTACTTTTATAAATAATTGAAACGGTTCGCGCCACTTATATTTTCTATTTCGACTAAAAAGAGCTTTTAGCGGCTCTGACCAGTAGTAAGCCCAGGACCAAAGACGTCACATATTGCGCGCTTTCGGCACCGCGGGTCGCCCCCGTAGGTGGAGGAGGTTTCCGCGTCGTCCGGTTAAAATATGATGCACTGATATTTAGTTGCTCTCTCCGTGCCCGCTGGCTTGCCCGAACCCCAAGAGACGTGGAAACCGCAAAAAAGGTAAACGCTTAAATATGATTGCAGGGCCCCTTTAAGGGTGTGGATGAGCTCGGCTCGCCCGCCTTTGTGTGCATCCTTGTTTGACGAGTTTGGCTGTGGTCGGGGCACCCGCTGAAGGTGTGGTCGAGGAGGACGGCAGGGGAAGTCGCCAGAGGTCAGGAGCAGTCCCTCAAAAGATTAATCTCAAATTATATAATGTGGGAAGTGATGTAAAAGACTAATTTGTCTCTGTAACTTAGATAAACAGTTGTTTGTCAATATTAGCAGCTTCACCAACGGAAAAAGCTTATTAAAAAAAAAAAAAAACTAAACTAAAATGGCGTAGAACAAAATTTGTGTTTCGAGAAAAATTTTGTTAGTTTTGCCGGAAGCCAGGAATTAAAAGAAGCATACTAATTAACAAACGAATTACCTACAATTTACTAAATGGCTTTAATTAGGGAAAATTAACATATGGCTCCAATTAGATACTTGTTGAAAGTCATCGAGAATTATATAAAATCAGAGAACTTTAGGACGACCTGAAGCACGTGGGAAGTACGGGGTTCGCTAAAGTTCCCACTCGTGCAGCAGCGGCAAGGCCGACGATGCGAAAACGTGGGCGATAAGAATCATCATCCCCGTTGTCGCTTCGCCGGCCTAGCGCATGCTGCATGAGTGATAACTTTAGCGTACCCCCGTGCTTCCCAGGTGCTTCAAGTCGTCCTAAAGTTCGCTGATACAGGTGTTTTCGATGACGCTCATCAAGTTTTGAGATAAAACCTTATGTTTATTTAAAAAAAAAAATTAAAAAAGAAGTGATTTTATAAGTTTTACGTAATTACAATTGCTAATTAGCGTGTTTTATTTATTTTTTTTTCAGTCCCTAACGTCCGCAGTGTCTGGTAGTTTTAATGATCCCTATGACTATTTGCTGGATCGCTTTTGCCCGCTCCGCGAATACGGACACTGGCGGCCATCTTTTTGGTAGAGTTATATTACCTCTAGCCACACCATAGTAGTATGGTGGCGCGATCTACCGCCCGTTAGATAGGGTACAGCTGATGCAGCCACTATCATCCATCCATGGCAAACAGCGTTGTGGCAGTTGTGGTGGCAGGCTGCCCTAAAAATATACCGTGGGTGATATTTCGTGCTTGACTGAAATTGTTTGACGAAACATATTGTTGAAACCCGGGGTGAACGGTAGCCCGATCTTTGAGGACCCGGCGAAAGTTTCACGAAATTGTAGCACCGGGGAAAAGCAGTACAGCTCGCATCGAAAGCGGATTTGGGCGATGGCGGGGCGCACGCGCTTTTGCGCATCTCCGGCTCCTCTAGCACTAGCGCACCTTCGGCAAAGCTATAGGGGCCCCCCGTCATCGATAGGCCGTGAACATCTGCTGGCACGCCTGTGGACAACAGCAGGCTCGTCAAGCGCGTCAGGCCTCGCTGTCCGCGGAGAATTGTTCCGGTGTGATTTGATAAAATAGTACTGATTTCGCACGACACTGACGACGACGGTCTGCGTTCTCTCGGTCGAGCGGAAGACGCTCTGGGCCCCTTGCTTTGACCAGTATGATTGGGAAAAGACATCAATTCCCTTCGTTGAAATGCATTTTATTTAGAACGTCGCAGGCGAATATATGGTACAAAAAAAATATAAATCGCTCACGGGCGCATCGGCACACAAGTTTGTTGAGAGACCCCGGTGAATATATACACTCGCGAGAATTACCCAAATGATCGCGAGCACATCCACGGCGTCTCTTGATTCGTATCCAAGCGTTCGGGTGCACAAGAATTCACCACCAACGAAATCACACCTCCACCTGTCAACAATGTCGAACCGCGGAGGGGACCATTCCCGGTGCGGCGTCTGCTTGCGATACGGGCTGCACTGCTTTCCCCCGGTGCTGCGCTTTCGTAAAACTTTCGCCGGGTCCTCAAAGGTAGGGCTACCGTTCACGCCGGGTTTCAAGAATCTGCTTCGTCGAACAACTTCAATCAAGCACAAAATATCACCCACGGCTATTTTTATGGCAGCCGGCCGCCACAGCGCTGTCCACCATATTACTATGATGGTTAGAGATAATATAACTCTACCAAAAAGATGGCCGACCGTGGCCGCATTCCCGTCCATAGGCGGAGCTACACAAACGCGATCTAGCAAATAGACATAGAGATCAGTATGTAGTTTTTACCCAAAGAATTTTTTTTCTTTGCCACCTTGGTTTTAGCAATTTTTGAAAGGATTCGCAGACACACACACACACAAACACACGCGCGCGCGCGCACACACACACACACACGCGCGCGCATACACGCGCACGCACACACACACGCACACACACATTATACATAAGAGTAGAAGCTTGGACGAACGTATAGAAATAAAGGCGTCGCCGTTGAACAACTTGTTGACATTTAATACCCAACTGTCGTCCTGGCGAAACAGTTGGGTATTAAAAGTCAACAAGTTGTTTAACGGCGACGCCTTTATTAATGCGAAAGCATTAACTGTGCTATGAAGCGAACCGACGTCATCAGCTTTGAAGCCGCGCCAAACGGCACCTAAACGCCCCTTTCCCAATGGAGTGAAGTGAAGCCGATTTCTGATGGATACGCTCCCATTGGCTGGCGCGCGTCATCAAGAAACGAGGCTCCCATTGGCTCTCGTGCGGCGTAGTTCCCAAAAACGCCACCAGAGAAGCGACCCGGCCGCCGGTAAGAGGCTGCACGGCCGATCTCAGCGCGGCGCGGCCACTTCAGGAGAGCGCGCACTCGTCCGTTGGCACTGGGCAGCAACCTCCGCAGCAGCGAAACGTGGCCGTCCACGCCGACTATACCCCACAGACGAACTAAGGGAACGGAAGAACGGCATTCATGCTTTCGCATTCACAACTCATTAGTCCTTAGGTGTCCTCGGACTTTTCTCTCTCCCTCTCTTGCTCTCTATATATAGATATATATTACATACATATTGGGAAACAAGAACACGAGTAGAAATGAAGTAAAGAGTCATGGGCTTTCCGGCGGGGAAGTCAAGAGCCATGTCTGCCCATCCGAGAAACAACTATCAGGTCGCGCTGGTTAGTCAGGGTCCAGGGAAGCCATCCGGTGACGTTGTGGACAGCCGCTTCGCAGAATACACAATCGGGCATACGCTCGAGTTGCAGATTTATGCATGCGCGAGGTGTCGACGCGGGAGCAGAGGTTAACCGACGCGCCGCTCCCGCGTCACGTTCCTGGAGAGCCTAGATTTAAGACAGGGTGCAACTCAAACCATGGATAGTGATTGCGATTGCGTATTGACGAAAAAAATATAATTGACTGTTTACAGCTGCCTATGTACGCTTCTCACAGCCGATTGTCGGAAGGGAAGTTAGAGAAAAAGGGGTACAGGAGAAAGAGACACGGAGGCAGAAGTCTATGTCAGTGCACCGCAGGTCGTGAGCCAACTGACGGATTTGCGCGGGATGTCCGAGGAGGGCGGTGTTAGCCGCCGTGTAGAAAGAACGACAAAACTTTGTGCTGTGTATTGGGTGTGTATTCCGGACCGTCGGGAATCTGGTGGTCGGGGGCTTTTCGTCGTCCGCGCCGAGGCTCTGCCCGCTGTTTCCCGGTCGTTACGAATAAGCGTTTGCAATCTAATGGCGGACACATCCCGCACAGATTGGTTGGTCGTGCGCATGCGTACATTGCCGAGTGGAGAGGAAGGCAGCGGTAGGAGAAGTGGACCAGGCTTAGAGACGCTTGCAAGACATCTGATCAACGCTTCCACCCTCCCTAAACCACGTGATCCCGAGAGAGCAGTTGGACACACTCTGAAATCAAGGCACACTGCACACTGGCTCCCCGTGCCGCCGATTGCGGGCGGCCTTTCCTCGTGACGATTGCAATCTCGAAGTACGTTGTACGGTTATGCCCCCGCCAATTACGTTCCTTACATAAATGGCGTGCAATTAGAATGAAAGGTGAACGAAGATGCTTTGTTTCTTTTTTTTTTTTCTTTACTGGCAGCGGCCGCACGAGAAAGCGATACGCATCCATGGCTAATAGGAAGCTTTAGCAGATCGCTCCGATACCTCTAATGACGATGACCCATACTCCGCCGACGCCTTTCCGCATACATCGTATTGTAATCGGAACGATATACTGAAATTCCCAAATAGCCAACAGGGGCCAGGGTTTTTTTTTGACAATTTTACAGCGGTAGCTGTTACAGGTTCTTTCAATGGCTCTTCTCCCCATTTGCTGTATCACGTGCCTCGAGACTCATGTAACACCGTACAGAGTCGCGTGACGTCATGGCGTTACGTAACATCACGCCGCTGTCACGTGACATCAGTGTGTCACGTGACATGTTTTTACTCCCCCCTTTCATCATTTATTGTACCGTTATCTCTAGAATAACAGACGAGATGATTTCAAGTTTTATTGGCTGCCGTCCCTCCCAAAGTAGTCCCCTCTGGAGGTACCATACTCCGTCGTTCATCTGGCGTGAGCGCGTGACTTTATCGATGGTTTCGTTTGCGCGAATACGCGTGCAGATGATCTGTGAGATCAAACACCATGCTCGCGCCAGCAGCTTTGACAATAATAATAATTATGGTTGTGAGGATATTTATACAGTGTGTAGTTGGTCAGCCATTTAAAGTTGCGACGAGTCACTCGCTGTATAGATGAGCGATTTAGCCAGTGCAGTACAACTGCTAGCCTGGGGTCTTTAACGTGCACCACGCAGTAGTGATACACAGCTTTGACAGCGTTGCACAATAAGTATGGAACAGAGTACTGTATAATACGGCGGCCCCAGTGAGTCTGCCGTTGTTGAAACGCCTTCTGGAAACCTTCGTTCAGTCTGTTCAGGGCACTCCTCGCCTCTTCATGCATCTCTTCGGCTGAGCCGAATCTCAATCTCGTGAGGTTCATATTCATTTCAGGGAAGATAAGAAGAAAGTCACAGACGGTCAAATCAGGACAATATGGAGAGTGGGGGACGGCAACCACGTTGTTCCAGACAAGTCGCTGCTTCATTTCGATCGACCTGTGCGCTGAGATATTGTCGTGATGAATCATCCAGTTGCCGGCACGTGTGCGCGATCACATGATCGCGCACACGTTTCAGCACACCAACGTAGATACTTCTTTGAAGTACATATACATGGTTACCAACTAGCCCAGCTCACCACCCTTCTAGAGTTCTTAGAATGAGCTGGCAATAAAGGTTTAGGGCTCCTAGTGGACACTTTTTGATACCACCATCGTACAACGTAATTATATATAAAAAAAAAGTTTAGGCAAGCGTTTAGAAATGTTCGTCTTTCCAAGCACGTTCGCAATCAACCACCCCGCCGCAACAACTGCCACGTGCCAATCTAACATCGCTAGAGCCTGACTGACGCTCCTTCACTGATTCTATTGACTTGTTTCCGCAATGAGACACGTAAAAAACTACCATATTTTTTTTTTTTTTTTATCAAAAACTATACCATTTACCCTGACAAAACGTGTAAGGAGGAAAACAAATTGAAAACGAAAAAACAAGCGCGCGTGGCGAGGCGCTTGCAAGTCGTTGGGGTAGCGTGCGTGTACGTAGTCTCTACCGAGCCGCGTAGGGAAGCGGAACGAAGCGTCGACCTCGGTCATCGTCGCAGCGACCGCCGTTTGCTGGCGCAACGTCGAGAGCTTTTCACTCCAAGGGCGCGTCCGCCCTTCCCCGTACGTCAGTGTGGGTTATACCAACGCTTACCCGTTCTCGCAACGAAGCGCGACCGGCGCGTGACAAGTCCATGACGTACGGACACTTTTTTTTTTTGTTGTTGTTGTTAGAAGCACTGTACGCACGCGCGCGATCTCAGTCCACCTGGCGGCCGACGTTCGCAGCCATTTTGGAGGAAGATTGAAACAAACGTCTTCGTGCACCCTTATACCATCGAGCTCGAAGTGGAGCCAAAAGAGCAACATGCTCGAGTTCATAACCCGTTCGCGCCATTGAAGTGCATCACTTAACGAAACAAAGAAACGGTAAAAGCAAGTTTGAAGTTTAGTGTTGAGGCCCCTGAGATGCCGCGGCAATAACTCATCTCGTAAATCTAAAAAAAATAAAATAAAACAAATTAGCCAGTGCAGTACAGCCATCCTAAAACCGCGTTCACACTGGTAATCGTAATACAAAGGACAGTCTGCAGACACTAGGGATTTTTGGGGAACCGTTTTCGCACATACGGTATACGACGGGCCCTCCGGTACGAACTGCGCATTCCCGATTCTTCTGTGATAGCGCATGCGCAGTTCATACCGGAGGGCCCCTCGTACAGTATCGCATGTGCAAAGACGGTTCCCTAAGACTCCCCAATTCTGTCATCGTGCCTGCAGTGAACACCGTGTCTTTTGTATACGATACATACGAGCCGTGTGTGACCCGAGCTTTATGTTTCTAACGCGCTTTATGTAGCGGTGATTAGGTCAATGCAAACGTTATATGGTACAATGCAAACTATGCGCGTCAAGTGTTTTTCGTCAGCGCAACGGCCGTGTGCCCTTGTGGTTTATAAGGACACCCGTGCGCGCAGTATGACGAGAAGTGTGGCCACCAGTGCTGTATGTTCGCCAACCTGCAGGGATCTTTATCGAGCATCGTGCCGTGATGATTGTATGCAAACGTACACGTCAATATAATGCAACGCTCATCCACGTACAAGAAATGAACCGCTTCCGTTTTACGTGCAAAGCTGCAGCAGCGTAGAACAGTCGAGCCCAATTTGCGGTTGCGAGCTCGTCATCTTCGCAGGTGAGTGAATCATGTGCCGAATGCGAACATATATACTGGGTCTGTAGTGCATCGACGGGGTGGCTTCGGAACATCGAGGAACCCTAACGTGGCCGTATGTGCATTTTCGTCCTGTGGGCCGTGTTGCTCGTGCTTCCGAAGGCGATGGCGAGACGTTAGCACTTCAATATATGGGGCAAATGATAAGGCTTCGTGCGCTATCTTTTAAACCTTTGACCTCTTTCCTCCGCAAGGGCCAGCACTTAGGATCAGCGCCTTCTTTCAAGATTTTCACTGTGCTCCGAGGTAAGGTGGTAAAACAAAGAGCAGGTCCGTTCTTTAACGCAACAAGCGTGACTCTTTAAATCACTCGTGAAAATAAAACGCCGAATTCAAAGGCTAAATGACCGATTCCGCGCCGATGATTTTGTGATTCCATTACTCTTAAAACAACTTAGAAAATACTGTAAACGACTTCATTTTCGCGGGCTCAAATTTTCGCGAATCGGGCCAAAGCTGAAAAGTTGAAATATTATTCGCGGGTTCTTATTTTCGCGAATCGAGTGTAGCTTCCGTAGCGTTCACATATTGCGCGAATTGTTCGCGGGACGTATTTTTCGCGAATTGTAGGCGATTAGCGAAAATTAGGTCCTCGCGAAAATTTAGTCGTTTACAGTAACTAACAAAAACAAAACAGCAAAGAAATTTAAAATTAAGCCTGTCTTGATCGTATATCTGACAAACTCGGAGACGCGCAGGAAGTGTCGCGAATAAGCAGGGGGCACATGCTGTGTGTGTGGCGTCACGTGATTTCATGACGTAAGAGTCACATGACGTCAAGTTCGGATGACGTCACGGTGTCAGGTGACCTCAAGATGCCACGTGACACCCTGACGTTGACTTGTGTGTCAGTCGAGCGTAACCTGTTGCTTTCCTTATGAAACACGGTACTATGAGATTCTGCGTTAAAATAAAACACACAGACGAATGCCCATTTCCGCTATACAAGCGCGCGCGAGGAACAAAGAGCTCGGAACCACGCGTCCGTAATGTTCGCACTATGTTCACACAAGGGCAACGTCGAGGCCTTTTAATACATCAGCCAGTTTTTGTTGTTGCAAGTTTTTTTTTTTTCTTTTTTTCTGTGTATTAAGTTTGCGAAACACATTAGTCTGGACAGACAGGTAACAACCCGAGGAAGTGATCTTTTTTTTCTTCTCTTTCTTTTTTTCAAACCCAGCACGAATATTTTCTTCCGCATACCTCTCATTGAGTATCATTTGTAATATTTTTTTTTTAATTGTTAGGGCCGAACAATGAGTGAACTCACGTACCGTACATACAAGGAAACTCATCCGTTCGTCAATTTCGGCCAGTGGTGCGTTTCGACAGAGCTTGTTATCTCGAGTCCACTAGTTCAACCGCAACTTCGATTGCGCTATACCATGAAGCCGCGAATTCAGCCACCAACGCAATGATCCTCCCAGGGCAATTAACCTGACACTTATGGTGCGTTTACATTTGCGGATTCCGGGGGCGGATCTGCACTGTCGGAAAGTGGATTTTGGAGCCAGGTGACGAAATCGACTCGTTGCTGGAGGGAATCAGACTCACTCCGAGACAAATATCAAAATTTCCCGCCAGCGAAGAGTCGATTTCGCAACCCGGGTCCAAAATCCCCTTTACGCCTGCGCGAATCCACCCGCGAATCCGCAATCTCCGATTTCATCGGGACTCTCGATTCGGTCATCCCAGGATACTGCTGCGAACCAAACACATGTCCAGCGCCCAACGGTTTTTCTTCTTTTTTTCTTCCTTTTTTTTTTTGTAAAAAAAGCGCAGCTTTTACGCGTGGCCTGTTTCACCATTATATTCCGAAGACTCCGATAACGATACCAAATTGAACCCGTAAGTGATGACGTCACAACATGGCGCTCCGCTCCAAACAAACCGTTGCTATTGTTATGGGGGCTCGACGTGAGGTTAGAAATTGTTTGACTGAAAAGTAAATATTTGTTTTTTTGTAAGCATTGTGACTTCTCATTATCTAATCATGACGAAGTTTTCTATCGCCTCAGTAACGTAAAGCGATGAAAAAAGCCCGTAATAAAGTTTCGTAACAGGTTTTGCATTGCTATCAGACGACACAATGTCTTCGCGGGCTCAGTGGTTCTGAGGGAGTACGTGACCACGTTGAATGAGGTTGGTGACGATCGACGAAACTCCTATTCTCGAGGTTAACTTTCTGTGGAATTAAGGAAGCTAGAGCCACTAAATGAGCTGCGCTTAGAGTATCGGCACTCTGTTACCCGATATTGTTATGGGCGCCGTCATTTTGGTGCTTGTGCAGAGCAGACGCAACTGCCGATCGTCATGATTCAAAAGTGCGACTTCCTCAGCATTAGATTCGGTGTTCGGAAGCTCATGTAATATTGCTTTGCTCTGTCGCGAACTAGTTTAAACATTTGTGGAGGACGGAAAAGCGTTTCCTGTGATTTCGGATAAAGCTTCAGATAAGCGTAGCTTATTTAGTGTCACTAAAGGAAGCGAAGAGTGGCCATGCACAGCTTTGATCGACGCTCGAGTTGCGCGAAAGCCTTCCCGCGGAGCTTGCTTCCGCAATATTTGAGAAGGTGAAAACGCTGTGAAGCCGAATGACGTACGACGACGGCGACGTGAAGTGCATCAAGGTTGATGTGCAAGCCAGCACACGTTTCAAGGATTCCTGACAGAACAGTCGCTAGAGTGCATATATGTGTGATCAAACGAACTGTCTGTAACATATATATATATACAGGGTGTCACAAAAGAAAATTTACACGGTCTTTTTTACCGCAAAAATAAACTAGGCATCGCCGAACGCTCATTCTCCGCCCAAATGTAGCGCTAGAGGTCACACCCAGATGCCAAAGTTTCAGCCCGATCCGATAACTTAATCAAAAGTTATAACTGATCTTCTGAAAATTTCAATGGGAAAATGGCGGCCGACGGCGTTTTCGAACACATGGGGCTCTATGGCACCAGAAACCGAAAACGGGCAAAAATGGGCTCTATTTTCCCATTGAAATTTTCAAAAAATCACTTATAACTTTTGATTAAGGTATCGGATCGAGCTGAAACTTTGGCATCTGGTTGTGACCTTTAGCTCTACCTTTGGGAGGAGAATGAGCGTTCGGCGATGCCTAGTTTATTTTTGCGGTAAAAAAGACCGTATAAATTTTCTTTTGTGACACCCTGTATATATATATATATATTGTCCCAAGTCACCAGACTCGATCTAAAATGGGCCGTAAAAATCGACGCCCGCACCTATAGCAGTCTAAACTTTTCGTCAAAGGTGTATTTCACAGGTCATTTTTTACTTGTAAAAGTGGAAAGCGTAGCTCCCTGTCTGTAAGAAATAGGGCCCAGAAACTTGCCAGGGTCAACGGCGGGCGGCGACGCAGACGACCGAAGTCGAGTTGCGGGCGCGTTTGGTACTCGTATTGATAGATGGCGCTACCTCCTTATCGAGACTCCTCGCGACCACCGTGGTTTATTAACGTGAACATAATCTTTTTGTAATGTACCCTTGGTTAAAAAATAAATGCGGACAATAAAAGCAGAACTTGAAGGGGAAAAAAAAAACGCGTTTGCATGACGACGGCGCTTTTGCTGCCGACGGATCTCGTCTGCGTGTCGTCTGCTTTCTTTCACTGGTCGGATACACCTTCCGACGTAAAGTCCCTTCATATTTCAAAAGTAGCGCAAGGTGCGTCGATGCACGAGGCACGTGCAGCCCTTGGGAAGATCATGGCGGCACAGCGCAGCATTGAGCTAGATTTCAGACTCCATGAATTTCCCAGAATTGGCGCGCGGCACGTGCCTCGTGCATGTCTACAACAATGAATGGCGCCACTTTTCCCAGGATAGAAGGGCTTTCTCCCGACGCTGCTCCCGACGCCATCTACCAATTAGCGGCGAGATGTTTCGGTGGCGCCCTCCTATGGTTCCCCCTTGTGACGTCATTACCTTGCAAACAACAAGTTCGATGGTGTTTGTAAATAGCATGGTGGTAGCTTGAAATCATTGCGCTCTCAAAGGAACACTGCCAACACCAGTCAAAATTAAAGTTCTTTTATTCCTCTTATTTCCGTCGATGATAAATCCTTTTCTGACGTCATAGTCAGCGTTCGGCCAATCGTGGAAGGCCGACAATAGACCCATCCCGAAACTACTCCCTCTTAAGGCAGATATTAAAATCCTGCACAGTGACGTGCGCAAAGGACACCATTAATGTGGCAAGACTATTACTTGTATAATACTGTTCTTAACTGAACTATATATAAGCGATCGACTTTCCATTTTTATGGTGTCTTTTGCACACGCAGCTGTGCAGTATTTCAAACTCTGCCAGAAGAGGGCGTAATTTCGGGATGGGTCTATACGCGCGCCAAACGCGCCCCGCAACTCGTCTTGGTCGTCTACATCGCCACCCGCCGTTGACCCTGGCAAGTGTTCTGGCCCTATTTTTTACAGAAAGGGAGCTACGCTTTGTAATTTTACAAGAAAAAAACGACCTGTGAAATACACCTCTGACGAAAAGTTTATATTGCTACGCGCAGGCGTCAACTTTTACGGTCCATTTTAGATCGAGCCTGGCGACTTGGGACACCCTATATATGATCACAGATGGAAACGGATCGACAAGCGTAAAACAGAAAATAGAGATTTAATCGGCAAACTTGTGCCCAAACAAAAGAAAGGATGAGCGTCGACGGCGGCAGCAGCAGGCGAGGATGCGTCGGCGTGAGAGCTGGCTGCGAGTCTACTCGACAAAGCCGCGCTCGGCTCCTTATCTACACCATCTCCAGCATGTTCGTTAGTGAGCTAGGGCGAAACTGACTAGGCAAGGCCATTCTGACCTCTTTATCTTTTACACTTGGTGTGAGAGGAAACTCGCATCTTCTAGAGACACGGAGAAACGTTCCTTCTCAGTCATGCACCCTTGGGGTCAAAACGGAAGAATCAGTAGGATATTTTCTAAGTTTGATGATCAAAGGCAGGTATGACTATGAGACATACCCCCATATTGCGAGCCTGAAAAACGAAGTTTGGGGTCTCGAACAGCTCATGTTAGAGTTCAAGTAATTGCTCTTTTATTACAATGCATTGTAATTGTTTAACAATGCATGATAACTGCAAAACCAGAAAGAGCACCGACGCTGCTTCGATATCATGTTCTAAACAAATGCTTTTCTCGCTGTATTTTTTTACATCTCCATGCGTGTGAACATCTTCGTCAGACAGTAGCCCATATCGTACGTAAGCAAATAAATTCGTTTTTTTTTTTTTTTCATAAATCAGATTAGTTTTCTTAGACTTGCATGCTCCAAATAAATACAAAATCAAAATCGTATCATTGTGCAAACGATCCAGGCTGTTGCAGAAGGCATACTTCAGTCATTCCGTGTGCGTTCGTCATGCGTTCTAGAGCACTATATAGCTCCTACGGAGCAGAGTAGCGCAATCCTTTGATCCGCGTGTTTCGCCGACAGCATAGCCGACAGAGCAGCTCGGCGCGAGTCACGTGGTACTCAGGGTTCCAGGAGGCGGCCCGCCTTATGGGAGAATACATGGAGATCGACTCAACACGGCTGATTAAAAAATAAACGCCAAGTTCACACTTTTCCAAACTAGTCTGTCGTGCAGTTGGTAAAGCACTAAACGCTTTATCAAAGTTTTAATAATATCGGATGCGTGCGAAACTTTTGAGAAGGCAATTTCCAAGGCAATGGCGTTTGAAGCAGACGATTTTTGTACGCAGCGGAGATGGACTTTCTGGGTTGGCCGGAGCGGGTCACGTGGACGGTGTGACGTCTCCGTGACGTCGCCGCGTCGTCTGCTGCGTAATGTAGCTCAAGCAATTAAAAAAAAAAAAAAAAAAATTACGCCCTTACATGGCACGAAACTTAGCGCGAATTATTCTAAAATGTTCCTTTATTATGTCAAAAACTATTGAGGTTCCGTATATCCCCAAAATATTGAAGAAACAGTGATTTTCTCACGTTCCCCATGCATTTCTGATCGGAGTTGGAACCCCCGGGCGTTTGCCGCTAGTCACCGAGAGATGGCGTTCTAGATTGCGCTACTCTGCTCCGAAGGAGCTATATAGTGCTCTAATGCGTTCGTCGTCTGCAGCAGGAAATCTCGAGACGTCTCGAGGACCGGACGTTGCCGTCGCAAATATTTCAGAAACAGCCGAAAACTTCTGTCGTGGTAAGTGTGAAATCTAGGCTTCCTTCATTATTTTTAAACGTCAAAATTCAACGTTCTTTTCTTTTTTTTGGACGGAATCTTTTTTTCGGGGCGGAATCCAGTCCCATGTATTTGTCCATAACAACGCCCCTAGAAACGGTTTGTTTAGAGCGATGTCGTCAGTCACACCTACAGGGTCAATACCCAGCCGACGCCTTTGCGCGTGCATCGTATCGTTATCGGAGCGATCCACTAAACCTCTCCTTTAAGTCCGACAGCAGCCAACGCTACGATTTGCTGGTGCATCGTCACGGCGCTGGTCGTCTTTGTGCGTCTGCTAGCACCGAATAAACCATTCACGCATGCGCCGTGACCCTGCACTTTCTTCTGCGCGTGATCAGTTTAGCCGGTGACGGCGTACCCACAAGAGTTTTAGGAAACCGTTTTTGCACACCCGATACGGTACGATGGGCCCTCAGGTACGAACTGCGCATGTGCGAATCTTCCAGCGATAGCGCATGCGCACTTCGTACCGGAGGGCCCATCGTAGCGTTTCGGATGTGCGAAAACGGTTCCCTAAAACTCCCTAAAGACAACGAGCGCCGTGACGACATGATTCTGGCGATGCTGATTGGCTCCTTCGGATCGTCGGTTATGGTCAAAGTGAAACGGACTATGCGGAGCGCAAGTTCGCCCACTTCTTTTGGAGGGGTTGTGGTGACGCCAGAACGCCGAGCTCTGATAGAAGGATGGAGGGTAGACCCCAAAGCAAGCTGCCTTGAGGCCTACCCACTATATCCTTCAAAAAGAGCCAATCAGAGCTCGGCGTTCTGATGTCACCACAACCCCCGCAAAAGAAGCGGACGAACTTGCGCTTCGCACTGGACTTTGCTTCCACCCCTCCTCCTGTCATACACCAGTCGTAAGTGTATAGAAATAGTTTTGACATATGGCCGCAAGTCTGCGGTCGTATGTCCGCGGCATGCGGATATATCAGTCATCGGCGACGTAGTACATGCTCGCGAAAAATCGATCTTGCCAGAAACTTACTGGACCACGCTTCAGACGACACACCTGGTTTGAGGCAAACACCCCGAGATGACTCTCGTCTTGATAATTGTCAATCGAGGACGCCCACGTTGCGACGTCCCCTTAGCAACGTCACACTTTCGGAACATATTTACGTAGGTGGAATGTCAGCAGTTTATTACGACACACCGATTTTGGCTCTCAGAAGAGACGGCAGTCACGACACCATGACAACAATATCACAAACGCGATGGCACCATCGCAAGACTCGATTGAAGAGGGCGAGGGCCGTCGTGGAAGTTGCGTTTCGAAGACAGACGGATGCTTAGTTGCCGCTGCGTCAGTTTGTTTATTTAATCCTATAAGCTGGGACTCCCATCTTCTGCCCTGTCCCCAAGTATCGAGGCATACGCTTCATCTCGGGCCGCTATGCCACATGCACAGTGTCGGTCGGCCGAAGTGCACTGCCTTCATTATTTAATTATTTATATTTATTTATAAATACCGCAATCCCTAACTGGGATTTTGCTTCTGATATTGCTCAATGTCCACGAAGAATAAAGTCACAAACAGGCTTAACCGGACCGCAAGCTAGGATAGCCTCTAGGCAGCCTCCGACCTTGATCTGTTAATAGATCTGTGAGTGCGTGTCAGGCTTTGCATTTTCACAACCTCTCGAAGGCAACTATATGGAGCTCATTAATATGTCCCACGGAATGACGCTGGTCAGTCCACTAAGCACATGGTTAGCCTGGTTAAGACTGATTATAGGACTAACTCCTCCCACAAAGCTCTATGCTCGCGATGATTTGTGATTTCCTCTTCCCACTTGCTTCCTTTTCGGCGTTCACTCAGTTAAAGTGGAAAGAGTGCAGAGGTCTTCATAGGAGGAGCTTGTCCTGTTTGTAGACACACGTTGGCTTAAAAATCTGCTTTGTGTTAACGGCAAACCCCCAGTATGACAAACCTCCGTTTGTTGCCGGCGCAACGCGAGTAGTCAGTCATTCAGCAGCTATCCCGGGAATCGACCTCAACAATGAGCAGCGAGAAAGCGTCTACCCGAGCAACTTGTCGCGAAGCTTTTTTCGCATCACCACACGCAGTCTGACGGCATCGTCCGGCGGTGTTGGTTCAGAAGCACTTCCTGGAGGACCGCAACAGCGGCAAAACAAATCAACAACTTGAGCCCGTCGAAGAGGCAGCTTGGGCGTGGCTTCCGAGCGCCATCTGTCACAGACTCTCGGAACACCCGAGGTTGCACTCCTCAAAGATGCGAAAATGTCTCCAGACTGCCACAGTTCTTCGGCGTACGACAGCGATGGCGAACAAAAAATGACTAACATGAGCCCTCGAGTCCGTGAGAGCGCATCCTTTCCATAGGAGCCGTAGCATACCAGCGACATTACGCGATCATCTTTGAGATCGCAAAGTCTCGGACGCTCCGAGGGTCAACGACAAACTGTATCGAAGTGACTGAGGTCTCGTTGCGCCTGTCCCTCCTGGATGCCCGAAGTAGGGCCATTGCACACTGTCCACGGCGTCCGCACACAAGGCGCTCTCAGGAGCTGTAGATGGGCAGCAAATGCGCCTCGGTGTTGAAGACAAACTTGTGCGGCGAGTAGCGTTCCAGGTCGTCGCCGTCGCTAAAGAGCAGGAAGAGGTACTTGAGCGTTTCGCCCAGGAAGAAGCTCTCCATCATGTCCCGGGGCTTGGTGGCCTTGGCGTTCTGCACGTTGCTGATGCTCGTGTAGCCGCCGCCCTCCACCTGCGCAGAGAAAGGCATCCGCCCCTCGAATCAGAGCACCGTTCAATCCCGAAACCGCTTACAATAAAAAAGAAAGAAAGACACACGGTGTCGCGCATTTTGACCGATGCCGTGAATACATAAACCAAAATAATTCGTGCTAGAACAGAAACTATAACTCCGGTCGTGTGATTTGTTGCTGGCTTGTAAAAAAATACTGAGTTTACGTAAACCACTCCTGCGCCCGAACAGGGTGTGCAGTATTTGCAAATAAATACAAAAAAAACTGATTGCATACAGGAAATAAACCCTTCGTTAAACACGCAAACATTCTTTTCTTCGTATTTTGTTTTTACAGTCAGTTGTAAAGTTCGTATTATTTTTATATTTATATTTTTACAGACCAGTACCGTTTCCAAGACCGGGTATAGGCCGCGAGAAAGTTGGAAGTTCCGAGGAACCTGCTTGGAGAAATAAGCAAATTCACCCCACGCTCTTCTTATAGGGGGTATTCACTGGCCGCCATATTTGAGGTCACTGTTAGAGCGCATGCTCAGAACGAGCTCACATTAATAGGCTGCCAAGACCGGCAATCTTGATGGTGTGGGGTGCACGTTGCAAAATAACTGTAGAAGCTAGGCATCAGCACGTGCTCAGCATTAGCGCACACAGATATGGCCGCCAGTGAATACACCCTATACAATCACGTGACATGCTGCTTCGACAAGTCATCCACGTCATCCCTGTGCCAGAGACGTCCGACTAACGTCCTTCGACACATGCAGTTGAAACCGCATTACGTGAATGCCAGTTTTAACAGGCATCCACGCAATGCCAGGGAAATTGCCAGCTGGCATTCACGTAATGCCAGCTGGCACTCAGCGGCAAGGCGCGTGCAATTTAATTTTGTCGGCCATGTGCGCTGTTCCACGCGCGCCAAGACAGCTCATCCAGACCACGACTCTGATCCAGACAGGTATGAGATGCGGCGATGCATACAAAAATCGCGAGACTTGTTCGGACGCAGCAACACAAAATTCTCCCTCGTACGTCTCGCGCGTGGTCTTCGAGCGTTCACGTCACGTGACGTCACTATACCTTAGTTATCTTCATCCTTGTCGCCTGTTTACGCGCGAGCCTTTTGCCATCACCAGAACTGCCATCGAGTACCGAGCACGGTGGCTTGCGTCAGTTTCTCAATCGCTGACACAGCCACGCGCGGTTGTCCGGTCGCTCTCAGAAGGGACGAATTCCGCTACAGACCGTACCGCTTGTATCTTTGGTTACACGGGCAGCCTTAACCGCAGTTGGGTGTGACGTCGCAGTTCGGTAAGACGCCGCAGTGAACTGTGACTGGGGAACCTTTAACCGCAGGTAAGTGCGGTTAAGGGTGCGGCCATCTTAAACCGCGGTTGCTGTCAACTATACACTTGTTACAGGGGCAGCCTTAACCACGGCTAAGTCTGAGGTCAGTCACACCTAACTGCGGTTAAGGGTGACCGTGTAACTACGGTATTAGCGTCGATGACAAGTATCAATCTTTCTGTATATAGATGTACGCTGCCGCAGTCACTTGCTGACTGACGAAGCATGATCATCTAGCTGTGACATGCTTATTTCGGGTATCGAACAAAAGGAAAGGCAAATAGTATTCTACTACAATATCGTTAAAGTAAAAATAAATTGAGTACCAAATTCGATTTTTTTTGTGCAAGTTCGTAAGGTCGCATGAAACTGTGAAATTCTCTATTAAATTAAAATAAAGCTTCGTCACGCATTTCAATGACATTTTGCACTGTAGAGTATTATTATAATACAGAGTAAGCATGCGAACGTTAAATA
Source organism: Ixodes persulcatus (assembly GCA_013358835.2). Taxonomy (NCBI): domain Eukaryota; kingdom Metazoa; phylum Arthropoda; class Arachnida; order Ixodida; family Ixodidae; genus Ixodes; species Ixodes persulcatus. Next base: position 277,595 of record JABSTQ010010006.1, on the reverse strand, counting down.
TATGCGCTCTCTCTCTCTCTCTCTCTCTCTCTCTCTATATATATATATATATATATATATATATATATATATATAGAGAGAGAGAGAGAGAGAGAGAGAGAGAGCTTTCACTTTTATATATATATATATATATAAAAGTGAAAGCCGTTTACAACTTCCTGTAACGCCGAATTAGAGCGCAGCTCTTGAGGAGGAGGAGGGAAGGGTACTGGGGGGTGGGTCAATGACCTCGGGGGGGGGGGGGGGGTCACGTCACTGATGACGTCATCAGTGATGATGACGATGCGGATGCCGATGACGTCATCAGTGACGATTCCTATGCCGATGACGTCGTCAGTGACGTCACTGATGACGTCATCAGTGACGTCACGCGTCCCATAATGCACCACGCGGTTACGCCGACGGCGACGCCGACGCCGCTCAAGCCGGAAACGGGCGCCTAAAGGCTAGCCCACATGGTGCGTTTTTCTCCGCGTCTGCGTCGCGTCTGCGCCTGCGCTTTGACGTCACTTCCGGCGCCGGGACGAAACGCAGCGTTTTTAGGCGCATTCCGGCGTATCTGGAGGAGCCAGATATTTTGCGTCCAGGCGTCGCGTTTCGCGCTGCGTCTAGAAAGCAACAACCAACGAACGGCCGTGTTCACTAGTTGCAAGGAGCGTTTGAATTTTCTCTACTGTTTTCGCCACTGTAGGACTGTAGTTTTCGCCACGGACCTTGCGACAAAGGTGATAAAAATAATAATAATTTTTATTTGCACAGATTGCGATACCTACTCGGCAGCGTGCAAGGCTAGGTGCGCCTGTTAGCCCACCGCCAAGCAGGAAAAGGGATACGGGAGGGGAAAATAAAAATGCAAACACTCAAAACAGAAAGATACACATACAAAAACGAGTAACAGCACTGTGCCATTCCACGGCAGAGCGCCCGCCAACGGTCGCAGCAGGGCGAACATGGGTAGTTACGTCCTTCCCCCCGCGGACATCAGTTTACAATACCTTTTGCACAAATCCAGGGACCTCTCCCTGCTCCGCGGGAGACGCTGACGCTCCTTCAGCGGAACAGAGAGGAGCTAGCGAAGTACAAAAGCATCCTGCACTCTTGCAGGCGAAATTTAAAGAATACAAGGACACCGAGAGACAAAGGAACAAAATTAATACTATCGGCAACAGCCGCAAGAACACAACCTCTGTAGCGGCCAGCTGTAAATGTTTTGGCTCGTGAGATGGTGATGCCGATGGCGTACCGAAAGGTGGATGAGGCGTACGCACTAAAAAGGATGAAAATGAGTGAAATTGAGCTTCATTGCATTTTATGTAATAAAAATGCGTGCTTACTATTAATAAAATTAAATATTTCGGCATGTAGCCATCATTTAACGCGCGATTTTTATCTAAAATTTGCGTTTGTTTCTTAAGCGCGTCTGGCTACGTTGGGCAGACGCTTCGGAAACGCAGACGCGAACCGCTGCCCGGTAGCGCTGCGTGTGGTTTGACTGGGCGCACGCGTCTGGCTTCCAAGCCGAGACGCGCGTCTAGACGCACTGAAAAACGCGCCATGTGGGCTAGCCTTAAGAGGTTATTACCAAGCTTGCATTCGGCTGCTGCTAAAGCTAATTTAGTTTCAACTTAAAAATGAAAGCCGTTTACAACTCCCTGTAACGCCGAATTAGAGCGCAGCTCTTGAGGAGAAGGGGAAGGCACGGGGGGGGGGGGGGGGGGGGTCACGTGACCTCGAGGGGGGGGGGGGGCGGAGAAAATTTTCCGCTAAATTTAGCGGGGAAAATTTTTCCGCTAAATTTAGCGGGGAAAATTTTCCGCTAGATATAGCGGGGAAAATTTTCCCCTAGATTTAGCGGGAAAATTTTTCTGCTAAATTTAGAGGGGAAAATTCTCCGCTAGATTTAGCGGGGAAACTTTTCCGCTGAATTTAGCGGGAAAAAATATTCCGCTAGATTTAGCGGGGAAAATCTTTCCGCTAAATTTAGCGGGGAAAATTTTCCGCTAAATTTAGCGGGGAAATTTACCCATCATGCACCGCGCGGTTACGCCGACGGCGACGCCGCTCAAGCCGGAAACGGGCGCCTAAGAGCTGCGCTCTAAAAGGTTCTAGGCCTGTAGAAAGGCCCCTGATAAGGTTGGCAGTGATGTGATTGGCCTAAGCCCTTTTGGAGCACCTTTCGGAGCAGCCAAAACAGTGTTTTGGAGCAGCAAATGTGGCCTTTGGAGTAACCAAAACAGTGTTTTGGAGCAGCAAAAGTGGCATTTGGAACAGCCAGGACAGTGTTTCGGAGCAGCAAAAGCGGCTTTTGGAGCAAATATTCTTAGAAAAATAAAAGTATTTGTTTTAAGTGCTGTACAAACGAAGGGCACTTTGTGTTGTGTTGTGTTCTGATGTGACGTATTGTGACGGAAATCGCTGCTTGTATTTTTACTGCTGAGACATCTTACGAGTGTAGAGTGCTGTATGCATTGCCGAGCAATTCCGAAAAACCGCTTGACGATGTTTTACTGGTTCCCGCCGTGCCAGATTTTCGTCAAAAGTAAGCAAACGTAAAACAATGAATTGCAAGCGTCCAGCCTGGTGCCTGTCGTGCAATCGTGTTCGCATGCACGTGAGGGCTACTTCGGCAGGCTTGCAGTTGCGCGTGATTCGTCGCGCGAGCAGAGACAACGGCTGTTCGATCGAAACCGAAAATGCTACTCCGCTCCGTCGCCAATTCTGATTCCCAAAATTGTATGCAAAATGTAACTGTCGAGCGTACGACAAAAAACAGTCCAGCGGCGCGTGCTTGCCAGGCTGGCAAACAAGGTACAGGCTAAACACACACACAAGAAAAAAAGAACCTGAGCGCATCGATACAAGACATCGCGAGCCAGGGTCAAAAAGTTCTTGGAGCGCTTTGTGCGGCTTTGTGCAACGACTGAACTCCAGAAAAACAAGCGCGCTGTGCGGGTTCAGCGTGCAGATATTGCCTTCTTTGCTTTAGCTCACTTCTCTTCACCAACTTTCTTTCGCGGCAGATTTTTCACGGACCGGGGTCCCTCTCAAAAGAAAGCCCACTGAGAGAAACGTAGGTAATCAATACTTCGACACAGCAGTCCTTGAGTTAAAGAGGGATTTTTGTAGTAACATGATTTAAACAAGAACAGGAATGTTGATGAACATGCAGCGGTACATATAGTTTCATTTTAGAAAGCGCCAAATCTGCAGCGACTTGGGACGGCAACACCCGACGTCGCGCGACCACGGTGACTGGAAGGCAGGGACCAAACATAGTTTTCCCATGGCCGTTGCTTTCAGGAACGAGTGCTTAAGCTCACAAAGTAAGTCCCGCCGCGCAAAAATGTACGTGGTTTCGTTTCACAGCATGACGGCATGGCACCCGGTACGTAGCGTCAGAGTGTCCGCACACACCCGCGTCTATCATTGAAAATATTAAAAAAAAAAAAGACGCGAGACGAGACCCACGAGACAATGAAACGCGAGACGGCGGGAAAACCATGCAAGACGGGATGGACAATTGATGCAGGGTACTTTGCGTCGGGCGGCCGCTTGCGCCATATAACACAGGCATTTCAATTTTGAAAGGAGACCGAAATTGGTTTTTTTGGAGCAGGCTAGGCGCAGATTACACATATTTTGGCAAAATGTAGCAGGATGTAGCAGGGTTAGCCCTTTGGCGCAGTTTGGCGCAATTGGCGCAGCAATCGCATCACTGGGTCGGGCGTATAGGCCGTAACTGTAACAAGACAAGAAACATGACAAAAAGTAAACTGATAGCCCAACCACACTTTATCAAGGTTATATAACAATATCTCGTCATGCCCAAGTATCCCTCCTTAAATATCTAATTAAAAAAAGAAATCACGATCGATCATTCATTCCGGTATTATTTCGAATATTTCCGTGTGCATTAAAAGTTGCATGAACAGCCTTGGTAATGATGCATTCCGTGATGTTATCAGTCAGTAATTTTGCAGCAGCTCTTGGAGCAGCCAAAAATAAATTCTAAAGCAGAAAAAAAAAACCTTGGAGCACGAGCGCACATTTCATTTTTATTCATACCATTTAAAATATTACGTTAAGATTAATGTGTCGGCCTGTACAACTAAAATGCAACGTCTACTTTGCCCTCTCACTTACGTATAACCCTTTGTTAGCATCAATTGCAAAGTAGGAGCGATTCCCTCAAACACAGAACTAGGGTTTAGTTGCGTGGAGAAGCACCAGACACGGTAACAAGAAAATGACTGATGAAGGACAGCACGAACTGCCGTGAATGGTTATTTTAGGTAATGAATCCTACTGAAATAATGTTAGAATACAATAATTTCGAGCACCTAAATGAATGATTCCTTTAAGTTCTAGAGGTTGTAATAAACAGCAATTTATACTTCACATAAAAAAACAAGGCACTTGTAATTTGATTCTGAACGCCAATTACATTTTATATGTAGGACTTCATAACAAAAAATGGGCATGTGAGCGATCAATATGCCTTCTTATAAAAAATCTCGCCAAACTCGATGTTCTTCCCGAGCTTCCAACCACTGCTCTTGTCAATTTAGTTCGAATTTATGACACCTATATAAAAGTGACTACTAAACGAAGGAGTTGGAATAAAAATAAACATACAAAAGGATGCGTATAAATATTCTCGCAATACCCAAGTATACTCGCTAAATTTCGAATTGGAAAGAGGTACCGCAAGGATATCGCAGTCTATCATACAAGCCGAAGTTGTATTCAGAAATTGTGTCGCGTCTCGCTCTGGAGAGGTGCTTTCCCGTTAGCACCGCGGGTGCGCTGGGGCGAAGCGAGACACGCAAAGCGCGATGCCCACTGCGCGGCTGTCGCTTCTCCGCAGTACACCATTGCGCGGTGAGAAGCGCACTCAACGAAACTAACCCTCCAGAACAGACCACGGACATGAGAATTATTGCAAAGCTTCCGAGTACTGCCAGTCTTTCATATGAAATGCAATCGAATAGTACGTTATTTGAGGCGATAATCGAGAGTTATGAAAATTCACATACGTATATCGTAACGATACGGCCGAGTAAAGAGGCCCGAGGTATTATATGTTCAGTATACTCAAAGCGAAATGAAGTTTTGGCGCACTGTTGGCGAAAATTCCTCACATTTTGTAAAATTTCGCAGGATATGGCAGGGTAATCATGTTGGCGCAGTTTGGCACAAATGGAACAGTAATCACATCACTGTCAACATAAAACAAGTCGGGACATCACAGTACATCAGATATACTTTCCGCAGTCTTATTTTTAAAATTTCACGACGAGATAGTGTCACATCAGCATTCATCGAATTTAACGCCACCCTGATCTGGAGGAATGCTTTTCCCCGCGGCACACGGCTTCGCAATGGCCAAGCGAGATCTGCAAAACCACGATGTCCATTCTGAGGATGCCGCTGCTCCGCAATACACGAGTGCACCGTGAGAAGCGAACTCAACGGAGCTCACTAATCCGCCCTAACAGACGAGCGACGGGAAATAGCGCAGAAGCTCCCGGATAAGTTCGTTATTCGAAGCGAAGAAAATTTGCTCAAGAGTGCTTTAAGGATCCGACAGGGTAGCGAAACGTGAGCAATTATTTTCGGTATTGAGAAAGTACAATGAACTTTCGGCCTAACGCTGGCGCAAATAGCACAGTCCTAACACCACTGCTTTCATCTATGCTTTTCTCCTTCATCCTGTAACCTAATTAACAGCAAAAAAGAAGAAGAAACGTTGTTTTTCATTAATAGCCCCAGTACTTGCCCATTGCTCAAAGGGCTTTTTTTTGTTGTTGTTGTGTATTTGTTTTTGTTATCAGAGTTGAATACTCGTCAGTTCCGTCAGCCAAGATCGTGCGATAATCGGAAAACCAACTACCGAACAACGGGACAAAAAAGGCGCGTCATACTCCGGTGGTTGTCGTGGCCCGAGGCGGCGAACGTCCATCCGAGTATACAAATGCCCTCGCTAGCTATTGATACGGACAATTATTCGTGCTCGTAAGTACGAGACCCACGGAAGCTGTTGCGACGCGTACACAAGCGCCCATCCTGATGACGCGATCGAACCAACGGTTGCAGTTAATATACCTATTGCTACATTACCCGAACATCCGCGAGAATGCTGGGAATGTAGGTCTACGCGCCGCACGTGCTGGCGTCTGCGGCAGTAACTATTCTAAAGCAAAAGCATAAATAAAACAAATGACATCATGCACGCGCGTTCGTCAACGCCTTATATTGGTCATTTAATTCGAATACCTTATACGGGGAAGGCGATAGCGTGAGGCGCGATACCATACCCAGCATTCTCGTTGATGTCTGGGTAATTTAGCAATGTTTATATATGCGGGACGCAAGTTCGTCTGCTTCTTGCGCGGGGCTTGCAGTGACGTCAGAACGCCGAGCTATGATTGCCTCTGGTTGGAAGAATAGTGGACAGACCTCAATGCTAGCTGCCTTGAGATCTACCCACTATTGTTCCAGCCAGAGCTAATGAGAGGTCGGCGTTTTGACGTCGCCGCAACCCCCGGCGCAAGAAGCAGACGAACTTGCGCTCCACATGCCACCTAGAAGACAACTGGCGTGCGCCTTTTCCCCCTAAACGCCATCACTAGTGCATCAACGCTGCAGCGCCTAGCTTGCGTCAGCAACATCACCAGCACGTCTCGCGGCGTCTCACGGTTACGGTTACCACGACGCTAGCACGCGTCGACGTCGCCAAGACGGACGCGTCTGCAGCTTTGCGGTGACTCTCGTCGAGCTTCGACGTGTTTGCCGCTTGTGGGAACGGTCGGGGATCCACTAACGATGACGTCATCCGCAAGCCTTTTGTCTTCTAGGTGGTATTACTGCAGCCACTCATAGACGCTGCTTGCACGAGCAGTACCCTCCCGTCTCCCCCGACACGGCTTGCCTCCCGCAGAGCCTCCCGTCGTTCGACGCGCCACCGTTTTGGGGGGACGGCTGCTATGGTAACTGCAGTGTATTCTTTAGAATACGCGTGTTTCGAGGCAGAGCGTGTAGATGGCGTTTCACCGTACTCTATCGAACGTGCAGTTTTGAAACAAAAATATAGGGGGTATTCACTGGCCGCCATATTTGAGGGCGCTCTTTAGAGCGCATAATGAGAACGAGCTCACATTAATAGGCTGCTAAGACAGGCAATCTTGATGATGCGGAATGCACGCTGCAAAAGAACTGTGGAAGCTCGCCGTCAGCACGCGCTCAGCAGTCGTGCATACAGCTATGGCCGCTAGTGAATACTTGTGATGTACCGCAGGAAAGGCTACAAGCGCGAGCTCCTTGCTCTAGGGCACATCTCGGGGGCACAAGCTCTCGTGCGTTAAGAGTAGCTCCCAACGCTATGAGCTCGCGCTTCTAGCCTTGTCTGCGGTACAACATAAGGTGAAACGGAGTATAGTCAGTGACAGGTTAAGAAAAGTTTTCTGGCTGGAGAGGACGAAGCAGACGAAATGCTGAAAAAAGGAGAAGGTTTCCTTCTCTCCTCTCAACATTCCGTCCGCTTCCTTCTCCCCTGCCCTCCTTTCCCTCGGAAACTTTTCTTACGTTGCTTGCTGGGCTGGCAGGGAGTGAGTGGGGGTACCCACCCCCTTCCTCGGGAGTTCCCCAACAGAGGTAATCGAGTAACGTTGGCTGCAACTAAGGTTGAACTGCTGTGTTTAGTCATGCAGGCGTCACGAGGAGGAACATGGAAATTACAGAGTGCCTTCATACAAACACGCGCTTTTGCTTGAGTGGTGATATCATAGCCAAATTTCCGCCCAATCGTTTTTTTTTTTTTTTTCGTTTTTGTCTTTTAAAGTGCGCGCAAACCGGTGTGACTCAGCTCGAGCGCGTAGCCTTAGCAAATGCCAACGTTAGCTAATGCATAGGCGCCATTTTACCGCACAAGTCACGCACTGCGCCAGCGTGTCACGCGTCGGCCCCCTGAGTGCAACAAAGGATGTCTTTACTCTGTGACAGACAGACGTGTCGGCACTAGAATACCTTGATATGCGCTTTGCTTAGGGTGATGACATCTGACCATTTTGTTCCTGACGCGTTTTTTTTTTTATTTTTTTTATTTCTTTTTTTTGAGCGTGAGCAAGCGCGTTTACTTGCACGAGCTCTTGGCATTGACAGGTCAACGGCGGTATTTTGCGTCGCCCACCGTTTACAACATGCGCGTCCCGACCCGGCGACAAATAAGGATACTAAGAGAATCAAGGCGAAAAACAAAACAATAAATAAATTAAATAAATGAAAAAGAAACTAACACACGACGCCAGTCATCGTTTGGAAACGAGCCAATTGCTAGCATTGCCGAAGCGGTCGCATAAATGAAATATCGTAGTCAGGGTATATACGTCGGGCGCCGTGTTTCCTCAGTGTCGGCCACGTGTTCGCTGCCAGGGCCAGCACTTCATCCGCCAGATATGGAAAGAGACCTCGCTGACAGTTTGGATCGAGTCCCGCTGTCCGTGAGCCGCTCGCGAGAAGCGGCCATTTTCCTGCTTAAAAAGCAACAACCTTAACACAATTTTAGCAAAAAGGAAAAAAGAAAACGCGTTCCTTTGGCACCTTAGTGACGAGTAACGCGGACAGTATACGAGCGTCTATCGCGGACTGTCCGCAACTACGAAGGACGGAGAGCGTATCATGGACGCGGAAAGTATACAGACCACGGTGGAAGAAGAGGAAGGTGTCGGAACGGAAACTAAAATACAGCGCACAAAACACAAAGACAAGAATAGAAGTAGTGGACAACCCAAGCGCTGACAACTTAATTTTTTTTTTTATCGAAGGAAAGAAAGAACACAGCAATTGCAGCGAAAAAACAAAACAAATACGAACTTACTTACAACGTTTAAATACAAAATAACCTCATAGTTATGACCACTTGTCAATAAAATCAATCTCTCTCTTATGTTGATTGACGTCTGATCCGCAGCACTCATGCTCCTATAAGGAGTATTCACTGGGCGCCATATTTGTGGGTGATGTCTAGAGCGCATGCTCTGAACGAGCCCAGATTATTAGGCTGCTAAGACCGGCAATCTTGAGGGTGCGGAATGCACGTTGCAAAAGAACCGGGGAAGCTCGCCATCAGCACGCGCTCAGCAGTCGTGCACACAACTATGGCCGCCAGTGAATACTTCCTATACTCGATTTCACCTCAAGGAAAATATCAATAAATATAAGTTCTAGGCATTATTCATACGCCGCGCATAGTTCTTACAACATTTGCTTGTCGCAGGAAGAAGGAGAAGCAACGCTTTTGGCGTTTGAAACGTGTACGCCTTTGATAAGATCACACACATCTCAATCTGAAATGCACCTACATATATCCTCATTCTCCACGTAAAAGGAGGTATTGGTAAAGCTCCACAAAGAGCCGGACTTTTTTTTTTTTTTTTTTTTTACAACAGTTCTTGAGGTGAAAACGAGTAGAGTTTGCTTATTCCGTAGGCTTCCAGCAGTTCCCTAGAATATTTACCTCTGCCTCTGCCCATGACTCGAATACACTGGAACGTGGGGTGGGGTGGCAGAGGCAAACCGCATAAAGAAACTCTATACGAAATGCTAATGACATCCTTCGAAAAATGCCGGCTGCTATCTCGAAGCTACCCAGGCGGCGCTACCATCGAAGCGCGAGTGCGAAAGACCAAAAAATAAAGGTGAAAGAGTGTGCATGGGAGACGAGGAGGGAGGAAGAATGCCTATGCTAGACTCTAAAAACCGATGCAGTAACAAAAAAAAAGAAGAAAAACACGCAATTTGACGGGTGCAACGTTGCTAGGCCTGAATTGCTCACCTAATAATTCTTATATCACCAAAAACTAATAATTGCTTCCTAGAAAAAAGCTGGCTTATGTCGATTTTTCATCGAGAGAAAGTTGACTTTGGATGCCTTAGGGAGAGCGATCGCCCTCGCCCTCCGCCCTCCCCCCTCCCCCGCCCTAAATCCGCCCATGGCGCGCCAGAGACAAAGGGAAAAATCAAAATTTGCCAAACCAACGAAGGGCATCTGGTACGCCCCAGCGGAGGACTGAGGGTTAATTTGGACCACCTGGGGATCTTTTGACGAGCAACCGAAAGCTCGGTTACACGGCGCCTGCTCCGCAATAAGCCTCCGTCAGATTGCGGGCACCTCGGCCGGGTTTCGAACCCAGAGAAGAAGGGAGAAGATGTCGCTACCCTAAAGGCTGATTCACACATTTGTGTGAGTACGACCAAGTGCAGTTTCCCAATGAGTATTCTAGTAACGTTGAGGTAGCCCCAGAGAGGGTGTAAGCTGGTTGACTGTTATTGCCTTCTAGAAGGGGTGAAGTTACATCGTTGAAGCATGTGCTGTCACTCCCAAAAAGGGTGAAACCTTCAACCCAAAAGTACGTCCTATTACCTCTTAATGGAAGTAAAATTACACCCTTGATATAAAGGCTATTGCTCCCCATTAGAGATAAGGTTGTCTCCCTTGGGGAGCACAGGTGCACCCTGACACAGGGTGTAAAAGGTGCTCCCAAGCGGAAGGGGTAACTTTGCTAACCTTTTGAGACGAACTCCAGGAGTAAGCAAGTTACACCCGAAAAGGTGTGACAACAGGAACCTTTTTTTTTTTTTTAAGAGTGACTTGCAACGGCTTGGGGTGTAAGGGTTGCTATGGAAACAAGTGCGTCGGATCCAACAAAACCGGTTGTTACCCCATTCTGCTGGAGCCGACGCACTTGTTGCCATAGCAACCCGTACACCCCAAGCCGTTGCAGTCGAACTCGGTTGGACTCACGCAAATGTGTGAACCCACCTTAAACCCAGGTCGTGCTCTTATGCGCTTTGGTTGACGCATCGACTGGTCTGTCCTATGTTTGCCTTACCACACGTCAGCGGGGTTTTGTAGACTACACAAATGGCGCAATCAACGTATTTATGGTGATGCATCACAATCAACCCCCTACCCCCCCCCCCTTTCCCCCGCTTGTTCTGATGGTTATCTTTAAAGGAGCTGTGCAACGATATTCAATTGGAATGTTTTTCACTTTACACGAGCTTACTGGCACTAGTGGGACTCAAGGATACTCGCATGCAATGCCACTGGCCAAGAAACTCCTTTGTTGCGGTGTAATTTCAAGGACAAAAGCGATCATTTTCATTCAATCTCTCCCTTGCAAAATTCGATGACGTAACGCGGGGATCGCAGTACACCCGTATGACGATATTTGAATGCGGTTCATAGATTGGACCCGAGCATTGCGTGGGCACTCGATTTAGGCTCGTGATAATTGATAGCTCGAGAAGCATTCGAGTAGTGGCCCGTGTCCAATCGCTGCAACGACGACAATAGAAGAGCCATAACAATGTCTGGAACTCAGCGCGTGTCCTGTGCTTTGCCAACCCCAGCGCGTGGCTATGATCAACATTGGCGGCATATAATCGGCTCCAGATCACGTGGCCGCTTGTTCTGGCTGCGAGTTGAGGGCGTGAACGCTGCTCGTTGTTTTTTAATTTTTTTCTGGGACTTCTAATGCGTCGGGTGAAAAACGAAGGCGTGTTTCATAGGTCATTAACGTCAGGGATCCGTTCTAAGCGGTATTTGCGCAAAGTAAAAAAAAATTGTTGCATAGCCCCTTTAAGGCGGCGACGCAACTGTCCCAACTAACGAGGAGCCGAAAACGCGATTTGCACGTCAAAGTGTTCCGAAACTTTTATCAGGTTCTGCGAAATCTTATGTCGGAACCAGTGTTGCGGAGTTGCCACTCCGGAGTTGGAATGATTCCGGAATCATTCCACATTTTCGCGACCCCGGAATGGAATGGGAATGGAATGGCGGCAACGTTCAGGGGAATGAAATGGGAATGGAATTAGATGCCTTTTGCCCGGAATGGAATGGGAATCGAATGGGGCCGATTCTTAATATTTTATTTATTCTTTATTTGTTTTTATTTTTTTACGTTCAGCTATACCGAGCCAGTCAGCGAGTGGGGTGTTCAGAAATAAAATGAGCGGGAAACTGCGAACCCGCGTAAGGCCCTAACAGACTTATACGCAAAAAAAAAATGCAATACAAAAAACATGCGTCAAAGCAAAGCACAGAGGGGGGAGGGGGGGGGGGCGGTGGCGCCTTTCACCAGTGAAGTTCAACACATATCCGAATGCGTCTGCGCCTGTGATGTTGCACGGGTCAAGGCTACGTCATCAGCCGACGTGAACGTGACCCGCTGCTCTGGTGATCCGATACCCAGGAAGGAGGCCAGACGTGGCCTCGCTGTGCGGACCCAGACTTCGTACACCTGCGACTCGTCTCGAGCGCGCTGTTTCTCGGAGAGCTTGCACCTGTGCCGGCCATCTCAGGTCGCAATACACGAGATCTCTGTTTGAATGATGCTAGGCGAAACTTGAGGACTTCCATTAATGCGTTGGAGGCGGAGGGTCGGCAGGTAGGACCGTCACAACAGGGATGCCACCGTATCGAGTTTTCAACCGTAAAAGAAGATAAGGCTTGTGGTTCAGGATGGTTCAGGTGGTTCACTTTTCTCGAAAATTCCAAATGCAACTTCCTGCATGGTCTTCAACGAGGTCACCTTCAACGAAAGTATGTATTGTCCTTTCATGCAGCAGCGTGGGTAAAGTTTCATGCTCAAGGCAACACCTACAGATTCAAGAATACTGCATCATCCCACCGTGACGTCGTGTGATCAGTGCTGACAGGGGCGCCTTTATTGGACAGGGAAGTGGTGATGTTTTGATGGAATTTATTTAGAGGTCGAAGTCTTTTCGCATCACTGGTCAGTCAGACAGGATGCCAGGGACGGGACCGCGGTCAATCCTTGGTGGAACGTTTTTTAAACCCATTGAAGACTCTTCGTTCGGAACCACTACCTTCAAGGCGAAGTGCCAAGCTTGCGGGAAAGTAATTTCGGGACCAAAAGAAAAAAAAAAAAAAAAACCCACTTTAAACTTAAAGCCTCATCTCAGTTGGCGTCTCAAAGAAATTTGAAAAATGTCTTGCATTATCAGTATTTAAATTTCTGCCCTCCGTAAAACGTATTCTTGTATTTGTATTTCCAAGGACTTTTTGCCTCTTTTTAAAATGTATTTCCGATACGTATCGCGATACATTTTTACAGATATATTTGAGACTTGAGCATGAGTATCTTAGCAACTATTTCCATCTATCCCAGTATTTGTATTTCCAAATACAATTTTGAATATTTCTGCCCAACCCTGCAACGTAATGTAGATGTCAAGTGACACTTTTAACGTTTAGGAATTAGAGGAATGGAATGGAACGATTCAGCCATTCCAGGAGTGGGAATGGGCCCAGTGTCCCCATTCCTAGGAGTTGAAAGGAATGGAATTATCGAAAACTCTAATTCCCGGGAATGGAATTGGAATGGAATAGGGGTGCCCATTCCGCAACACTGGTCGGAACAAGGCCACAGAGGGTGTCGAAATAGACCCCTTTCGAAATACTGCCCTCTGTTGGCAGCTGTGGAATCCCTGCACAATGGCGGACTAAAGCCGCAACGTCACGGCACACTTTATGCGTTTGGTTGAAGCGGAAGAAAAAACAGACCCACAGAAAAAGGCGATGAGCGCAGTGACGTTGCACTTTCGACGCTGTTTGATTGGCTCGTCGACTCCTAGCACTGACTGCGCTCTGACGTTCGATATCTTATGGAATGACTTGCACGTGTCACGATGTGTGTTGTTCCGCCATTGTGCAGGGGTTCCGACCTTCTAATAATCGGCACGGGAATATCGAAAGGGGTCTATTCCACTCGGGCTTCGCGCACCTCCCGGCGGGGCACTGTCGGGTTGGGGCTCGGCGCGCAGGCGCCTAGCGGCCTTGAAAACGTGTGCGAAGAACGGTTCCTCGGGTTCCTGTCATGCTGCACCACCTCACGGCGTTTGCCAGATATGGGAGCGAACCTTCGACACGCTTGCTCCGTGGCGGGGCGCCGCCGTTCAGGGTTCAGACACCTCAGTCTGAATGCCTGCCCGGCTGGAATTGGCATTCTCAGGGAGCCGCAATTTTGTTCGACTGCAGCGCAGTCTCCGTACATCCGGGCATTTCAACGTATTCGGCGGGGTAAAAAAGGGATATAGCACGCGCCCGATCCCGATAGCAGACGACAAACCGGTCATTATCGACGTTTGGGCAGTACCATATATAACGATCGCTCGTTGCTACCGGTGTGAAGTGATTCGCGTTTCTAGAGAATATATGACTACCCCGGGATCAATCTATTGTGCTCTGTTGTTTAATTTCAACTAAATGATCACTAGCGTATCTTCGTTCGGTACACTTCAATAGCAATCGCGTCCACTTGCAGTACTAATCCTCGATCGCTGCGTCTATTGCGTGAGCAAAAAGACGCAGCGATCGATCCTGATGGATCTATTTCGAAATGACATCTATCCAGGCTCTAACGCGTCTATGGAACTGCGCCTCATGGACGCCAAAGCACTAATCGTCAAGCATAGCACAGCTGTGGCAGCGCCGTACAATACTGAAACATGTACTGAAGAGGCACACACCCCAAAAAAATGTAAAGAAAGGAAAACAAGCCTAGCGTTTAACGAGCAAACTTTCTTTTCCTGTCGACCCACCTGCGTATAGAGGGTATTCACTGGCCGCCATATTTGAGGTCACTGTTTAGAGCGCATGCTCAGAACGAGCTCGCATTAATAGGCTGCCAAGACCGGCAATCTTGATGGTGCGCGGTGCACGTTGCAAAATAACTGTGGAAGCTCGCCATCAGCACGTGCTCAGCATTAGCGCACACAGATATGGCCGCCAGTGAATACGCCCTATAGGACCCGATCGTGCGTAGGAGGAAAAATGCCTTAATCGTGAACTACGCTCAGCTGACCAACCTGCACGCACACGTCTTAATTACAGCGTCCCACTATGCCCCCCCCCCCCCCCCCTTTCCACCCGTGCCTCGGCGACTTTACCTTATTGCGAAGAACACGCAGCGTTGGCGGTGCGCTACGGCTAATCTCCAAGGCTGCGTGGATCCACTAATGCTTACGTAATTCACTAATGCTCACGCAGGCCTTGTTCTCTAGGTGGCGTGTCGACACACCCGATAGGTGCCCCGAAAGAAACATAAACCGCGACACAAAAATGATAAAAATAAAACAAAATAAGGAAAGGCGAAAGTCGAAGTTGAGGAAACTCTCCTCCACGCGCGCGCGAAACAAGAGGAGGAAGAAATAAAGCGAGGCAAGAAAAATGTAGGATGGCTCCATAAAATATATCGCGCCCAAACGTGCGCTTTCCTCCAATCAAGGAAATATACATCAGCGCCTGTTGACGTGCGCGCTGTTGTGGGAGCTGCCGCTAATGGTTTTCTGGTATGTATGCCGTATCATCGCGATGCGCGATGTGTGCGGTGACTTCTAATTCTTCGGTTCAATGAAAACTCTCCACGGTCGAACGTGTTTTCGGAATAGTCTACGCAAACAAAATTTCGCACACGCCAGGCGAGACTATATACAAAAAATTGCAAGTCGTAATCTTTCATTTTTATTACTTGTTTCTCTAAAAAAAAAATAGTAATAATAATAAATGCCTGCGCGTCTGCAGGGTGTAGCACTAAAGACTCCTAGCAAAATTCGAATTCCAAACGTACATACCTCTAATTGGGCACGTTAACGCACTTTCGGAAGAAGTTTTCCGTCTATTTTTTTCAGAGCTCAAGCCAGAGATGGTAAAAATACTTAAAAAAGAAATAGGAAAAAAACGGTGGTCGTGCATTACCTATGCCCTATAACGGATGTTCGTCATCTGCACGCTGGTTTGTGAGCTGGCTCCCAGGTGGTCATTGTTCATACATTTCGTTAAAAGTATGAAGTATCGCGGTTATCTCGCTCATCGACATCCTTTACAATTGGTCTGTAGCGTTTTTGCATTCAGCAAGTCATCCGGGAGCGAGCTCATAAACCAATGTGCAGACGACAGACAAGCTGGTATAGGAAAGGTGCCTCCAATCTTGCTTTATTTTTAATATTTCACTGCCCCAATATTAAACTAAAAAAAAAAAAGAAATAACATGGACATAGAACTTTTGGCGGAACTATGTTCGCGTGCCCAATTTCAGGTACGTTTACGTTTGTAATTCGAATTTTGCAAGGCGTGCAACATGTGGTAGTCGTTGCGGCCGCACCCTGTACTTTCCCGCAGAGCACTCTTGCGGGCCATTCACTGTCGTCTATGCAGGACACCAAGCGAATGGCGAGGCCCCAAATACGGTGGTTTGAAAACGCGATGTTCGCAAGGTCAATGAACATGACATTTGTTTTGTTTCAAGGTCCCGCTCTTCGCTGAAGTTCATGTTGAAGTGAGACGGAACGTTTTCAGACGTCACCTCAATACGCAAAAAAAAAAAGCAAAAGTCTTTTGCATGTGTCATTTTTTTTCTTCTTTTGCTTGAAAGAAAAACGCCGAACAAACAGAGACCAAGAAGTAGACAGAGCCGAAACGCGTTCACAACTGAAGGTTTATTGAAAACACACTATTGTGCCGCCTATCTGGCTGCTCGCTTTGAAAGAAAAAAAACCTTATCTGTCAGGTGTCGGCGCGCTGATACACGTGCTCTCCTTCTGCGGTCTGATGCGAAATAACCCGTAAATATCTCGGGCTGTTTTATCTGCGTAACTCCCGAGAATTGTTGTTCTTTTCAATTCCTGGTTACACGGGCATTGCCTAACTGCCCGACGGGGACTGTTTTATTGAGCACACATGTTTTTTTTTTTTTTTTGGCTTTCTCGTTTAGGCGTCTTCCCGTTTGCCCGGCATACGATTTTCCAAAACTCGTGAGAATGTTGTACACCACTGGCACTTCACAATCTACTAACAGCTTTGCGTGCTTCTTGTGGCACACTTTGCCCTCTTCCATTTCCTTATTTATAGTTTTGAACATAAATGAGAAAGCTTATTTGGTGCGGAAAAGACCACCGGCACCCCAAAGTGTACCGCCACTTTTTTTAGATTGCGAGACAAATTGTGAACGTACACGATCACCGCCAGTCTAGTTTTGTTTCTAGCAAAAGTCGTTGCGTCATATCTCTTTTTCAGCTAAGCGTATTCGCTTAGCTGAAACCGCGACACTTCGGAAAGAAATATTGTTATGACGTGACAACTGGCTTCTCGAACTGAACGCCTAAAAAAAAAAAAGGTACAAAAGGAAGGAAGAGACAGCACAAGGCGTATAAAAGGAAGAAAGATAACACATAAGGCGCACAAGCGCAAATGACAGTATATATATGTTCAATTCTCGCGTAATCCTTTGTCCCTTTTTTTTTTCTTTTTAGGCGTTCAGTTTGAGATGCAAAATCAACTAGCCCGACTGACTATTTTGCAACAATTGGCCGCCGAGTAAAATATGTATGGACACACTTTCCGAAAGAAGAAATTTTTCGTGAGTTGTCATTTCTGCACAAACTCCTAAACGGCAAAATGTCATGCTCAAGTTTATTGTCAACCGTAAGCTTTTGTTTGTCTTCTTGCTCTTTGAGGTCAATTGAACTGTTTCATGTTGGTGGAGAGTTTTTTTTTCAAAAGTTGATCGAGCAACATTGATGGTCGCCATTGCTTGGACACGAAGCGCGTGATTGGATCCGAGTCCCCCACGAACGCTGACGCAGAAATCACTTTCGATAGGAGCTGAGCCGAACTCACGCCGAGCGCCGACCCAGTTCTCGTATCCAATACATGCTCGCAGTACGTGAGCAAGCAATGGCGGACAGGCGAAGGCGCGGACTTTTGAAAAGGGCCCTTTCAGTTCACATGTCCATGCCTTTAAAGGGGCGATGCAACAATTTTTGTACTTTGCGCAAATACCGCTTAGCACGGATCCCTGACATTAATGACCTATGAAACACGCGTTCGTTTTTCACCCCACGCAATAGAAGTCCCAGAAAAAAAATTAAAGAAAAACGAGCAGCGTTCACCCCTCAACTCGCAGCCAGAACAAGCGGCCACGTGACCTGGAACCGATTATATGCCGCCAATGTTGATCACAGCCACGCGCTGGTGTTGGCAAAGCAAAGGACACGCGCTGAGTTCCAGACATTGTTATGGCTCGGCTATTGTCGTCGTTGCAGCGATTGGACACGGGCCACTACCCGAATGCTTCTCGAGCTAGTAATTATCACGAGCCCAAATCAAGTGCCCACGCAATGCTCGGGTCCAATCTATGATGCGCATTCAAATATCGTCATTGGGGTGTACTGCGATCCCCACGTTACGTCATCAAATTTTGCAAAGGAGAGATTGAATGAAAATGATCGCTTTTGTCCTTGAAATTACACCGCAACAAAGGAGTTTCTTGGCCAGTGGCGTTGCGTGCGAGTATCCTTGAGTCCCACTATGTGCCAATAAGCTCGTGTAAAGGGAAAAACATTCCAACTGACTATCGTTGCACAGCTCCTTTAAAGGGGCGATGCAACAGTTTTTGTACTTTGCGCAAATACCGCTTAGAACAGATCCCTGACGTTAATGACCTACGAAACACGCGTTCGTTTTTCACCCCACGCAATAGAAGTCCCAGAAAAAAAATTAAAGAAAAACGAGCAGCGTTTACCCCCTCAACTCGCAGCCAGAACAAGCGGCCACTGTGATCTGGAGCCGATTATATGCCGCCAATGTTGATCATAGCCACGCGCTGGGGTTGGCAAAGCACAGGACACGCGCTGAGTTCCAGACATTGTTATGGCTCGGCTATTGTCGTCGTTGCGGCGATTGGACACGGGCCACTACCCGAATGCTTCTCGAGCTAGTAATTATCACGAGCCCAAATCGAGTGCCCACGCGATGCTCGGGTCCAATCTATGAACCGCATTCAAATATCGTCATATGGGTGTACTGCGATCCCCACGTTACGTCATAGAATTTTGCAAATGAGAGATTGAATGAAAATGATCGCTTTTGTCCTGGAAATTACACCGCAACAAAGGAGTTTCTTGGCCAGTGGCGTTGCGTGCGAGTATCCTTGAGTCCCACTATGTGCCAGTAAGCTCGTGTAAAGCGAAAAACATTCCAATTGAATATCGTTGCACCGCTCCTTTAAGCTCTTTTAAAAATTTAGCAAGGTCAGAACTATATACAAGAATATGTGAATTTGTTTTCTTTTTTTTTCTTGCGTATAGCTTTTTTTTTAAGCTTTAGAAATCTGTTCGTGAAAGCTACACTTATGCGGTTTGTGCAGGTGAGTTATACGGCCAGGGGGACATAGTGTAGGGGCTAATCGAAATAATCGGTCAAGTAATTAAGTATAATTTTTTAGTTAACTTTTTAATTAGTGGAAATATACATTTGGTTCCAATTAGAAACTTGCTAAGCATCGTCGAAAACCACTAACCAACTATATTTAATAAGATATAAGACAGGGGTAGCATTTTACGGCGTTCTGAAAAAACGCTCAGTTTGGACGCGTCTCTTGGTTTCGGTTTCTTACCGAAGCCCATTTTTGCGCCCGCGGTCCTACTCCCCAGTGGTCGCGGCGCGAAGCACAGCCTCCTCTATACTGACAAAGCCTGGCAAAAGCCTGGCAGATCGCCACGAGACACGGCCGCCGAAATTGGAAAGGTAGAGCGGCAGACAACGGATGAGAGGAGAGCCACGGGACGGGCGCCCCGCTGCGGCGAGACTCCGAAACACACTTCTCCCGAGCGATGGAATGTCCGCTCGTGCTCCTCGCGTTCCTCGCGCTACCGCTTCTTTACTCATCGGGTTTGAAAACCATGTTTCGGATCCTCGCTGCTGCAAAAGCTGTGCGCTGAATATAGGTTCCCAGAAAAATGTTCTCTGCTACCAGATCCTCGGGCTCCCAATCTGCGATCGGGCACTCTATGGCTCCGTCGTCGAACTGCCAGGCTTTGTGAGTATAGAGGAGCCTCCAGCGTGCACGCGCAGCCTCAGCACGACGGAAGGCAGTGTGGCGGAGGCCGCGCGTCGGAAAGAGACGGCTTGCCATTTTCATCCCGTCCTTGAATACGTTGGATAGGAACCATTCACTGTGAAACCGTAAAAAAAATTGGAGTGTGTGTATGTTTATACAGCCTAGAACTTAGTCTGCCTCAACGGGTAACTAGTCTCCCAGCTTTAGATGAGAAATTTAGCCAGTGCAGTACAACCGCTAGCCTGGAGTCTTTCACGTGCACCACGCAGTAGTGATACACGACCGCACGCCGGTACGACGCTCATCCAGATCGAAACAGGCAGGGGTGGGGATTGAACTCAGGATCGCTGGGTTCTGCAGGCGAGCTTTCGCTGCACGTGCTCCGAGCTATATTTCGCCAGGGACATTTTTGTGGTACTGCGGCGAAGTGTACGGAGTGCTCTCCAGTTGAACATGCACGGGTATTTCGATATGATGGTCATGTCCTCGCCTGGGCGCTTCAACAGTGCACTTGCATCTGCATATCTCCAGTGCACTGCATCTTCAATACTCAACACGGAGCGTAGTGCAATGCAAATAAATGTTACTTTTTTTTTTGTTTTTTTTTGGGGGGGGGGGGGGGGGGGGAGGAGAGAAATGCGGTCCGGTCGTTACATATATGGGCCTATCAGTAAGTGCGATTCAAACGTGTAGAAAGGCGACCAGTAGGTGATTGTCCTTTCTAATCCTGCCATGCCAGCTGTACGATAAGTACTGGGGCCGATAAGCGATTGTCCGTCATACGCCACCACGACAAAACAGCTTTCTCGGTCAATATATGTTTATGCAAATGGGAACTTCAACCTAGAATAAAGATCGCGGAGTCACAAGACCGAGCACTCCATAAAAGCCACGTCACGGGACACGAATCACAAAACAGGCCTCCTATATGTGCGTGCGGTGAAAAAAAAAAAAAAAAAAAAACATTTCAGAAATCAATACGGAAACTCGCAAAGCATAGGTAATGCAATTTGTTTGTACGAATTAAAAATAAACGCCATACAGTTCCAATGCAAGTAACGGTAACGTCAATTCAGTTAGTTTGTCTGTTTTTACGTACCGAGCTAGGTGACGTTTGAAAACACGTTCCTCCTTATGAATTCATAACAACTGGATAGATGTATGAATGGATGTAGCTAAACCCTTGAGCGACCTAGCCAATGTGCTAAAGCTCAGTTGCTAATAGTCGAATGAAGGTTAAGTTTTTCAATAATACCATTCATCGGCAAGTGTCTCGGCATCTCTAATATAGGCGCATAACAACATATCTGTAGTTCAGCATCCTTTAGTCAGCTGGTCGCTCCCACTCCAAAATTTACACAAAAAACAACAACAAAAATGTGAATTGTGAATTGAATCATCGAGACTTTAAGTTAAACTATGTAAGGGAGACACGCAAAAAAAAAAAAAAAAAGAACATTCGAGAAACAAAAGTGTGTAGTTGTCACCAATTCTTTCCGTAGCCCTCACGTCCAAATGTATCCAGATCTTGCAAATCCACATTGCAATGTTAATGCCCCCTTCCCCCAAATGCACCATTGCCCTCTAAATTGTGCACATGTATAATGCATGCACTGTGCTCACTCTACAACAAAACAATAATAACTAAAAAAATTGATGTTCTAAACTTTCAAGCACATTAAACACTAAATTTTCACGCCGCATCAGTTCCTTTTTCTATCGTAAAAAGATAAAAAACAAACAAACATGTTATAACATAGTAACACAAAACTGAAGAGCAAGGCGAAAGAGAGTCATTCTACGTAATTTACTCAAGACCATTGTTGATTACGTCAAGCCGTGAACAAGCTATACAACTTTTGTCTTTCTTTTTCCATGTTCGCGGCTCGTCTTGGTTTTTTGTTAGAGGAAACCTGGCAGTGTTTACCGCCGAAAACGCAAGCGAGTCGACAAAGGGGAAAAAACCCATCTATTTCCAGAATCATCTCCCTAGCTGCGTTGCGGCACGAACCAAAAGAGCGGAATAACATCATCATAATAATAATAATAATAATAATAATAATAATAATAATAATAATAATAATAATAATAATAATAATAATAATAATAAAGAGTTTAAAACGGGTACCAACAACTAAATCTTAAATCAAATTCGAAACCCCAAATTAACTTAGTTAATTCCTTCATCATCTGCATTCCCGTTGATCGCCCTTTAAAAATATATGCAAAACTAAAAAAAAAACTTCTAGTTTTTTGTGGTATTTAATCCTAAAAACAGATAAAATGTCTAACAGCTTCTAAAAAAAAATCATTTTACAGGAAGCACAATGTTTACGGCAACTTGAATTCCTTTTTATTTATTTTTTCTTCAAATACTAAGAGACTGTCGAAGTACGTGTGCGTGAACCATTTTTTTTTTCCTTTTGGATACAGGTATTTAAAATAAATAAATATTTTGTTCCTCAGAAATGGCTTTTACCTACAGCAAACGGCGCGGTGTGACTGATTCATTCACACCAAATCTGCAAAGCAGACCGAGCAAAATTAAAGAATCACCTGCGCAAATCCTCCACCATCGCGTCAGTCTATTCAGTGGCAAGCGATGCGCAAAATAATACATGAATAAATTCGTGCAAAAAATTCTGTGTAGTCTTTTCTGTTTTTCTTTTGTGAAATGGCCAGCGACATTTCACGAAAGCATTTTCTTTTTGAAGTGAACATAAGCACGAACTTTCGACTATAATTAATAATCTGGGGAAAAAAATACATTTATGGTAGACATCGTGCACCGAAATATTTTTTAAAAGTAAGCCCATGAGAACACACACACACACACACACACACACACACACACAGAGAGAGAGAGAGAGAGAGAGAGAAAATGGAGATAAGTCGCACATTTGTCCTCACACTTATACTACATATGTGGGGTCGGCCTTTGGTCGGCGCGGCGAAACAGCATACGTGTATTGTGGTCGCGATATATCCGTAAACGGGATTGAATCAAACGACAAGTATGCCCCTTTGGCAAATTTGCGCAGATCTTATAGAAAAAAAAAAAAAAGCCCCGTTGCAGAATATGCACTGACGAAATTTTTTTCGCAAAAAGAACCGCGACTTTTGCTTCAAAAAATAGAATACGCATTAAAAA
Organism: Ixodes persulcatus; assembly: GCA_013358835.2. NCBI lineage: Eukaryota > Metazoa > Arthropoda > Arachnida > Ixodida > Ixodidae > Ixodes > Ixodes persulcatus. Next base: position 254,522 of record JABSTQ010010006.1, on the reverse strand, counting down.
AAAAAACACAGAATAAAAAAGGTATAGAAGTTACGCGATGTTTATGGGGCAATTCCAAGAAGACACCACGCAGGTAATCGTTGCGCAAGTCACTGTAATGTCACGCGTGAAGATGGCCACGTCGTCACGTCGTCGCCCACGAACAGATCCCCACAAAGGAACCCACTCCTTACATCGTCACGACGGCTAACTCTACAGTTAGCGCGGCAGTCTGAGAAGGAACAATGCTCCGCCTCGAGCGCAAACGTTCTGCCTTTAATAACACTTCGACACGTGCGCAGCCAAAGCCCCACGGAAGGCATAGGGAATAGCTAGGGCCGTGAAAATAACCAAATAACTCGCTCATTAATGACAACCCGATGGCAGTAAAAAAAAAAAGTGTGCATATCTCTGTCTGTTCTCTTCTGTACTCACATCAGCCCGTGGAAATTTAATGGTGCAGCGAGCGAACAAATAAAATTTAAGTGGAATGCTATCATTAACGCATTCTGTTCCTGCATCGCTAAAGGTTAGGGCCGTACGAAACAACGGAAAATGTGTTCCTCAAATGTAGAACGTTATGGTTATAATTTCGCGGTACTTTAACAACTCGATTGGTCGTCACATTAGTGCAGTTCATGAGTACATTAAAGGTCACTAAGTACCCGACTAAAATAGTTAATCGATGTCCGGCACTATAGTCACACAGAACAGTATGGCGTGTCTTTCGAACGCGCGGTTTCCGGCACGCGCTCGGAGCACTTCCGCTGTGCTCTGGCTGCGCGCGCGCGCTCGAGGTGCACGAGACGTTGAAGCACTGTCGAAGGCATACGGCAGCTCGGGGTGGAGGCGGGGCAAGTGAAGCTCATCGCTGCCGTTCTCTGTGCGCGTGGGGTACGGCAGACTTGTACACGTTACTGAAAAATAGTAAGGAATTACATTTACAATTACTCAAGTTACCCCAAAACGTAATTCGTTACTTTCGTGGCGTTACTTTCAACATTATTGTCCTCAAGTAAGAAACAAAAAGAGGGTTATTCAAGTTCTTATTGTTGCAACCCGTTCCATTTGATGACCTTGAGTATTTTGAGCAACAGCTGACTCTCGAAAGTCTCGTCGGACATTTTGCGTTTATGTCGACTGCTACGTTGAACACTCTCTGAACTGCGGCACTAGATGGGAGTGGCATATTGTTCCTCACGAATGCTTCATGCTCTGCATTGAACTTCTTCAGCGAAGCAATGGAAGTACTATTTACCTCGAAGATTGACTAAAGCTTCGTCGTTGCAGCCGTTGCCTGATATTGGAGAGTTTTAGTTGATCGTTCCGATACCTCCGATGCCCCCGATAGCGATATGATTCATGCGCGAAGGCGGCGGCGGCGGGGTGTCGGGTATCGCTATCGGAGTCATCGGGCCGATCAACTAAAATTCTCCATTGTCTAAATCGAGAAGCTGTGGAAGTCATCATACATCTAGCCAAAACTAGAATAAGAATTGATTTATGTCCATCTTACTATACCAGTAAGGTGATAATTAAATAATAAATAAGGTTTGGCTCGATATTCCTCTTCCTTTGGTTCTGAACAGGTCGAGCCTCCGTTGAGACGTTGGTGAATAAAAAAAAAAAAAAGTTTCCAGTATATAAATATAAGTAATAAAAAAGGACACTCATAAGAACAATTAATTATAACGTCGATTAAAACAGGGAAATGTAAATGCACGTTTGCCGTGTGTACCATTCTTGGTGCAATGGTGCCGTTCAAAAACGCACGGAGCACGAACCGACTGCAGTTATATTCCGGTGTTCTCCAGAAAGACGTCCGCTGAGGTCACGAGCAGCGAAGGGCAGGGTACTAAGTAAGCCGCGCTGTGGCCCCACTCACGAGTTTCACTCGCTCCTCAAGCCCAGAATATCAAGTCTACGTCAGCCACCATTATGTTTTATTCGTAAAAATATCTGCTTGAGATAAGATGCGTCCTCCTGGGGCAAAACAGGAAGAAGAAGTGCTCGCAAAAAGCTGACTCACAAAAAGGGTGACTGAGATGCAGATAACCTGGCTGGAATTCACAAATAAAGTGGGCCAACCCTAGAAGTTGGACTACAAAGATGTATGTAGCTTTTAAAACAGGGTCAAATGATCTGAAAGATGCAGAAAAAACAAAATACATCCTAGACGATGAGAAGTGTGCAGGAACGAACAAGGATGCTTGTGGCAATAACACCTTCACACATTCTCACATCCGGATTTTAGGGCAGACGGAGCGTTGTCTCGTGTTGTGATATTATGAAAACGGTAGTAGTCACTATAACCGAGAAGGACATTGCTAATTCTTTCTGTGCATTTAGCTTCTCGAAGAGGCACACAATCACTTGATGTCCTCCTCCCCCGTCTTCCATCGCAAAGAAAAAACAAAGGGACTAAAAAAAGCGGATATAACTTCCCCCCCCTTTTTTTTTGTAGAAATGTTTATTTGGATTTTTTGACATTGTTGTTAGGGTCTAAAAAAAAAAAAAAGATTCAAGGCTTGGTGTTGCAAAAAAAGGCTTTGCGGAACTGAAGAGTGCCAAGCCTCCCTTTGCCCTGGTCAATTCGCGTGACAGTGTCACTGCGCTAACACCCTTTCTTTAGAAAGAGGGGGGGGGGGGGGGGGGGTTGGTCCTGAAAAACATTTTAACGGATTAAAAGGAATCCGTTGCCTAAAAAATGTAAGCGAATTACTTTAAAATTACTCTAGAAAATATGTAATTCTTCCGTTACTAAATTACTGATAAATGTAGGGGATTACAAGTAATTTCGTTACTTGTAACGGATTACGTACAAGTCTGGGGTACGGTATACCGTTAAACTTTACTGTAAAATAAAACGGCAAACGTAAACCACCTAAATGCCGACCTACGAGAGGTGCTTTACTCGATATGGACGCCTAAAGATGAGGCTTTACCGATAGATAAAAAACCAAAAAACAATTATTATTCTCTTTGTAATTCCTTTTTTTATTCTACATTTTGTAAGGAGAACGTTGCGAGGCAAAACTGATTGAACAAATAAACAAAAGCGGAAACGTTGCGTTCTGTGACGTCGGAATCGGTGGGAACAAATCGTGCCTTCGGCTACCACAAAAAAAAAAAAAAGTAAAAGTTTGAATTTCGAATTTTTATATACCGTTGTTAATGCTTGCAATCAGACAGTTCTGACTGACGCAAAACGACGAGGCACGAGAAAGTAAAGTAAATAAAGCCGGCAGAGGTAGTACTTGCTGATATCATACTAGACGCTATTTTGAGTCAAGAGCTGTTGACTCGGTGTGTCTCCTGTTCCCGGATGATTCCACGAAGGCTTCTCGCGTATCTCTGCTAAGGCACTCCACATGACAACGTCTTACGTACACTTTACAAGCACCGTCGTAGCTTCCAGACCAACAAACAGAGTAATGAGAGGCTCGAAGACCTTAACTATCGGCGGGAACAGGTGACACTCTCTTCCTCCCCCACTCTCTATCTCTCTCCCTCTCACTGCAAAACGAGCCAGAAAAATCGGCACTTGCACCTAACAAGCTCAAATTTCCCCCAAAGATGTATTCTAGTCGTTAATTTTACTTTGTAAAATTCCAAAGCGTAGCACCGTTGCAGCGGGGAAAAAAAAAAGAAAAAAAAAGAGAGTTTTGACAGTTTTAAAAGCAAGCTCCGAACTGTCATTCGATCGAGAGTAGAGAGCCTCAAGTAATAGCATCTTCGATCAAATCGCACCGGAATTGCCCAGAAACCAGGACAGTGCACAGCGCTTCTCGGTCGAGCAGCGCAAAGTCGGTGCAGCGTCGAGGAGAAACTGCGCCGCGTCGGTGCATCACGGCAAGCGCCATCATGCGTCACCCCGCATTTTTTTCTTTTTTTTTAATGCGAAAGCATTAACTGTCCCATGGAGCGAAGCCGGCGTCGTCTGTAGCAGCGAAACGGCACCTTAATTCCCATTGGCTGCGACACATCATGTGGCTCCATAGCAACGGTGTCATCGTTGCTAAGGGGCCAGTCGAACTGCTGCAACTGGTGGCGGCGCCGCGGGAAAGGAGGGGGTGGGAGGGGGGGGGGGGGGGGGGGATTGCTGGGAAAAATTGCCCCGTCTGAAGCGGGCCTTAAAGGGGCCCTGCAATCATATTTAAGTGTCTACCTTTTTTGCGGTTTCCGCGTCTCTTGAAGTTCAGGCAAGCCAGCGGGCACGGAGAGAGTAACTAAATATCAGTGCGTCATATTTTAACCGGACGACGCGGAAACCTCCTCCACCGACGAGGGTGACCCGCGGTACCGAAAGCGCGCAAAATGTGACGTCTTTGGTCCTAGGCTTACTACTGGTCAGAGCCTCTAAAAGCTTCTTTTTAGTCGAACTATAAAATATAAGTTGCGCGAACCGTTTCAATTATTTATAAAAGTAGTTTTTGTTCAGTATTTTAGATCAGAAAAGAAACGAATGCAGTTTATAAAGTACGGAAACGAGAAATGACCCGTCGACATACCCACCACCGAGCGGTGGAAAAGGCGGCGCACACTAGAAAGGAGTAGTGGGATAACGCGCCGACACGGAAAGGTCCCGGATGTACGCGGCGGCGCTGCGGTCGTATGGACAGGATGATCCGACCAGCTCCGAGCGTTCCTATCGGCGAGAAGCTTTGTCTTGGGGTTTGGCCGTTTCGCGGTATGGCAGCGCGAAGTGGCTCCCATTCTGAACTGATCTTTACCCCGTGTTTGCTGTCGTTTGTGCCCAATGACGTGTCATGCCTAATTAGTGTTTAATCGCGCAGCAAATGCAATGAGAGCCGCTCTGGCTGCCGCTGCAGGCAGCCTATCCAGAACATGCTTTAGTGGCGCCCTCTCGCGCCGTCGACACGGAGTGCGGCAGCCGTGAGCGCTCGCGATGAGCCCACTACCCCTCCTCTAGTTCACGGCCACTCAAGCAACCAAGGACGTCATGAGAGAGGTTATTTTTTGCTTGTTTTTGTAAATAAAGCGAATTTCGAGAAAAGAAAAGTTTTACTAAGTTACTACGTTCAGTGCGCTCAGGTTTGGTGCAAATAAAAAGCCAGTAAAAAAGTCCTTGCAGGGCCCCTTCAGACGGGGCAATTTTTGCGGCCCGCCCGCGTTCACACGCAGCAACCAATTGCTGCAATTCGCTATCATCATCATTAAATTTTATTTTTCTTGCACTATTTAGACACAGTTACGCACTATAAACGTGTTTTTATACATTCATATGGCGTTGAGAACACTAACTCATCTTTCTGAAACGGCTTATTTCCAAAGAACGATCGATTTCAAACCAGAACCAAGTCTTTAGTTGTTATCATCACCGGCACGGGGTATCACGTGAAGATATCGCGTCCCTGATTGGCTGCTGCCGCTTCAAACGAGTTGCTCGCTTGTTACGAGCCGGACTCGATCTCAGCAACTCGTGTCAATCTAGGGAAGCGGGACTTAAGTGTCCTCGGAATTTTTGTTAATTTTTTTTTCTTGCGTACGTCCGCGCGCGGTGCCCGACTGCTGTCAATTTTTTCTGGCTTTCCTGGTGCTAGTTGGGGCAACCAAAATCCGCACCGGGAGGCAGCAGAATGCGCTCCGTTGATCGAGGACGTCCGGTGCGCAGCGGTGCACTTGATCAAAGACGACGGTGCGCACCGGTGCGAATGGTCGAGGAAGCTACAAGAGTGTGTTCAGCCCAAACCATGGAGAACGTTTGCAATTTAATGGCGGCCTTAGAGATGGCAGATTATACCCTTTTCGCGTTTAAAAAAGACTTATCCTATCAAAACAAAAATGCTGTTTAAAGGAAAGTGTTATTTTATTCTTCGCGTAAAATATTCAAGCATCTCCAAGGCTGTTTATTACCGGAGTTACGTTGAAAAGCCACCCATAGCCCCATATATTCACAGCAATATTTTTTTTTTCAAATTTAATGGCGCCCATAAACACGTAACCTAGGCGAGCAGTTCAACGCACTTTAAAGGCGCATTCTCACCGGCGATGTAAGCAGTCGCGCGATGCGACTAGATCGCGTCGCAAGAAAATTAGATGGTCACACTGGCGTGCGCGATGAGCGAGTCCAACGCCTTCGCAGGCGAGTCGTTTCTCGAAAACTCTCGATCCGAATGTCGTTGATTGGCTCAGCCGCTCCGCGAGTAGATCGCATCGCAAAGAGTCGGGTCAGCAAGCGACTGCTCAAATCGCGTCGCTTTTTTGTTCGCGATGGTAGCTTTTGCGATGAAAGTTATCGCGCGACTAGATCGCATCGCCGGTGGGAACGCGCCTTTCTCTCTAATCGAGAGCTGTGCTTGTGGCGTCATCTCCCGAAAGGTGGAGCAAACAGACGACGGCGTCGTCGGCTTTCGCTTGAGTACTTGGTGCGCTTAGCGGGAGATGGCGCCAGAAGCACGAATCTGCGCGACTCGGTGTTTTTATGCATGGAGCAGAGCCGGCGGCGTCTGTAACCGCGAAAAACGGCACCTAAAAACCCGTAACCACGAAAAACGGCACATAAATTGACTACCACGCTTCATATCAGATGCTTTGTCACGAAAACCGACGCGGCCGCTCGAGTTCAACGCGGACGCGCCTCGGAAATAAAACACAAACAAAAGCACAGCAACGCAGATGCCTCGTCACGGAAGCCGGCGGGTGAGCTCAAGGTTAAAGCGGACGCGCTTCAGAAATAAAACACAAAGAAAAGCACAGCAACGCATTGCTTCGTCACGGAAGCCGTTGTAAAGCCGGCAAGGTGCGCCGCGCCTGCGCAGTGGGGGAGCGTGATGTCACTGCCGCAGCGCCGTGTGCAATTCGCGACCCCAACTAACTATAGGTGGCGCCACCCGTTTTCCAAAATGGCGGTTATAGTGAGGGTCGGAGATGCGTGCCGCTGCTGAGGCTGTCTAGTCTGTTGGCTTCACTGAGAGACACAATTTATTTCTGGTAATACGAGAAAGCTAGGGTGTTATGAGCGCAGGTTACCTCTTTATCCTGAAAACAGAAACTGTGTTTAGCGTATTACTTACTCCAGGAGGCACGTTTTAATTCTGGAGCGAAACCGAAACCAACCACTATTTTGGATTTAATTACTCGATATAGGTCTTAATTTCAAATTCTTTCATAACTCAAGATTTGTCTCACACCGTAATTATTTAGTTAAAAAAGTTGTTCACGGAAACTTTATTTTGTAACATACATGTTCGATTCAGGCACTTCAAAATATTTTGGAGATTTCAGTGTCCCTTTAAAGACACGGTCTTTCATACAGCTTAGAGGTAACATTGAATATTGTAGTTGTTGAAAAGATCAGTGATGGTACTTATGCGTTCTCGCTGCCTTTTCTCGCTCAGATAATTGTCATGTGAAATAATGAACTGCGGGACTTTTAATGGGTTTTGGGTATTAGATGATTAGTTGCTTGAACATTATTCTCAGCACAAGAATAACAGAATAAATCCAATTTTTACAATATGTCCACAAAACGTATAAATTAATAAACGCTGTTCTGACTACAACATCCGAAGACGGAATACGATTCAGGTAGCTGAAGTGCGTGTGTTGTTTTTACAGCAACGCGTGACGCATAGGACTTAATATTGCATCCAGCGTTCGACTGTTTGTCTATCTTGATAACGATGTCAGAGTTTTTCATATGCTAAAAAAAGAAAAACAATAAATGATACCTTTCTGGAAAGACTATTATGGTTAAATGGCGTATTTTTGTGATCGTGGCATTAATTGGGGGCATATATTGCCGTTATTTGTATTGTTAATAATCATAATAAAATGCATATATTTTAATACGCAATTTTTCAAGCTTTAATATCATTTGTTGCTTATGATCTAATTTCAAACGCGCGAACAAGTATTACAAAAGAGTGCTAATTATCATCACTGGTGCCAAATGCAGCATTTTTAATTGCCAAGTTATAAAATAAAAATAGTTTAATATCAATCAAAACATTCTCGCTAATGTGAGAAATCCATGTAAAATTACATTAATCGTGGGTAAAGCATATTTTGCTATCAAAGTCGCGACATTTGGCAATCGGCAAGAGTTACAAAGTCGCCGACAGAATCCTTCCAGACCAAAAGCCCCCCCCCCCCCCAAAAAAAAAAAATATATATATATATATATATATATATTAATCTTTTTTTAGTATTTAATTTATTTAATTTTTACGCGCCGTCGTTTTGCCAATCTCAGCCTTTTCAGTTCGAAGGAACGCGTACCTGCTTGCACGTCTGCTCACTGCAGCGCGTTGCGTTGGCGTTGAAAGCCGGTGAAGCAGTAGTGAGTTATAGTATTGCGTATACGAGCGAACTCAAGCGCTGCGTGTTTGTGTTAGCGCCTGCGCGCGGAGCACAAAACTGCGGTCTTGGATTGGCGCATGGCGATGAGGCGCACGCACAACGTGGAGCACGCAACTCTAACGCAAACGCACAGCGCTTGCGTTTGCTTCTTTACGCAATACTAAAACTTTCTAGTGAGGTACAATTCCATACCGGCTGCAGCACTACGTTGGGACAGTGAAGAGTGTTGTTTGTATTGGAAAATGACACTTCGCGAGCCATGATCGCGCGCAGTTCCGCCGTGCTCGCTGAGCAGGAGAATCGGGGGACCCTCACTAGAACGCTTCCTGTTTCCGCCGCGGGAGGGCGAGCGTCGAGCTGGAGACGCGAATAGGAAGACGTGGCGCGCTGCTTGTAGGAATGCTTTCGCATTCCTACACGTAAACAGCTTTAAGTGCCTCTGCCGAATTTTTTTTTTGCGTCGGTGTCTGCCGTTTAAGATGTCAAGGACACCATACATGGGTAAATTACTTACAAAATGTAATTTAATTACAATTACAATTACTTTGCTTCAAAAGTAGTTAAACTACAATTACAATTACTACTACGTGAAAAGTAATTAATTACAACTACAAATTACTTTTAAAAAGTAATGCAATTACTTTACAATTACTTATCTCTGAGAGCGACCCGACTTGGCCCATATGACTGTAAACGAGTTGTATAGAATGCAAAGTATTTGTTCATTCCTTACTCCAATGCTAACGTATTGTACTTTCTTTTTATGAATTGTGTTAAAGGAGCGGTGCAACGATATTCAGTTGGAATGTTTTACACTTTACACGAGCTTACTGGCACTAGTGGGACTTATGGATACTCGCACACAACGCCACTGGCCAAGAAACTCCTTTGATGCGGTGTAATTTCAAGGACAAAAACGATAATTTTCATTCAATCTCTCCTTTGCAAAATTTGACGACGTAACGTGGGGATCGCACACACCCCAACGACGATATTTGAATGCGGTTCATAGATTGGACCCGAGGATTGCGTGGGCACTCGATTTGAGCTCGTGATAATTACTAGCTCGCGAAGCATTCGGGTAGTGGCCCGTGTCCAATCGCTGCAACGACGACAATAGCCGAGCCATAACAATGTCTGGGACTCAGCGCGTGTCCTGTGCTTTGCCAACCCCAGCGCGTGGCTATGATCAATATTGGCGGCATATAATCGACTCCAGATCACGTGGCCGCTTGTTCTGGCTGCGAGTTGAGGGGGTGAACGCTGCTCGTTTTTTCTTTTTAATTTTTTTCTGGGACTTCTATTGCGCGGGGTGAAAAAGCGAACGCGTGTGTCACAGGTCATTAACGTCAGGGATCCGTTTTAAGCGGTATTTGCGCAAAGTACAAAAATTGTTGCATCGCCCCTTTAAATTTATGATAGAACTTGACAGTATGAGGCAATAAAGTACTATGTTCTTATATTTTTAATAAATAACGATAAATTAGTTCACATGCTGGAACACGCCAGATCGCTAAAAAAAATGGGTTGACAGACTTTTGCTAGCCAGGCAAATAAAAATGTGACAATTATTCATATTGGAATATTTTACAAGTGTTACAATAAAAGTAAAATCCACATGTGCTAATACGACCACATTCACATACAAACATCATGGTATTGTAAATATTTACATTCAGTTTAAATTATAATGGCTCAGAAAGAAACAATTAGCGAATCGGGGCTCCCGAATCATTGGTGACAATATTCTCAGGTGCGAGGTCAGTCTCCAAAGTGCTTATGCAAATAATATCCGAAATAAAACCAACATGAAATATACTTGAAAATAATACAAAGATCCTCATATGCGACAGTACTGGAAGAGGGACGTAAAAAAACTGGCAAAAAGAAAGAAAAATAACTTCATACACAATTAAAATTCCCAACCTCGGCTGAAAGCTGAAGCTCAATTTTTTTTCTTTCAATAATTTGGCATGTTTACGCTATTGTTTTCTTCTCGCACCGCAGAAGGCGCTACACGGCGCCGTTGAGATAGGCTCCAAGAAGGATTGTCTCTAAGCCCGCGGTGTAAGCAACAAAACAACAAAGAATGCAAGCGTTTATGTTGTGCGTGAGTGTGAGTTTGTGTCTGTGTGTGGGTGTTTCACTGAGAGCAAGGCCGCTTGTGCGAGCGTCTGAGGCTTTCAGAGAGGTTCCGTCGGCGCCGCAAAGTTTTGCAAAAGTAATTGTAATTGTGCCTGAAATTTTGCAATTACTGACGCTAGAAAGTAATTAAATTACGATTACAATTCCTTTTGGCCGAAAGTAATTAATTACAATTACAATTCCTTTTGGCCGAAAGTAATTAATTACAATTACAAATTACCATGAAAAGTAATTAAATTACAGTAATTAAATTACAGTAATTGAATTACTACCCAAGTATGAAGGACACTGACACTGACAATTACCAGACAGTTTTTCCCATATTTCAAAGATATAAAATTTCCTTTTAACGTTCATTGGCCATCACGCCGCGTTTGAGGTGCTGGCAGTATGTAGACATGTGTAGCGTCTGTAAGAAGTACTCATGAAGAGATCGTTATGAATCCTAAGAAGCAATGCTCTTTTCTAGGATTTATAAAAAAAATGCATAAATAACACTGCACACTTAGACTGTTTCAGCGATTTGTGATTAGGTATATAGGTTATCTATGCCAAAAACGCAAAACAATGCACGAAGAACAAACCTGAAGCACAAGACTAAATCAGACAAGCACCAAACAAGATAAGTGTTTCAGCATATCCTGTTTAGTTCCACCTTCTCTGAATTCTTAGCATGCTGTTTTGTCTTTTTGAGAATGAATCAACTCACCCACACTGCCAACCTTGATTCATCTATGCGCTCCAAAATCGAGAGACTTCACACTAATGTTCATCAAGTATTTCCACCAAATAAAAAGAAATCATATGCAAAATCAATCCCAAAATTTACCAAATGGTATGCGACATCCATCAAAGCATTCCACTTTTCTGCTCACTCTCTCACAGTCAACTCGAGTAGCAGACAATGCTTTTATAGAGAAGGGTAAGCAATCGCAGGTCCGACAAATCCCTCCCATCCCCCAAATGAAAAGTTGTATATTTTTTTTCTAATTTTCCCTACAAAATATGTAAGACTTAGGCCAAGAGGAATGTATCCTCAAAATCATAAAAATTGAGAAAGGTTGCAATTCAAAATATTTCGACAGAGGTGTACCCCTACTGAAGATATCGGGCTTCTTAGGGAGTGCAAACAAGCTCAATTCAATCGGCCTTTTGAAATTAATGTAGTTAAAGTGACACTGTTAGTGCACACTACCAGTTGCCAGTTTTTTTTTTTTTTTTTTTTCAATTTTTTAACTTAAAATAAAAAAAAAAACTCATCAAAACAACAAGTTCAGTCAAAAGTGCTAATTTGAGGTGCTAACCAGAGTTGGGAAATATGACACTTTTAACAGTGAATCTAATACAAACAATTAAAAAGTGACAGTGAAATTGAATAGATTTTATGAATATTTTGCATTTGAACGAAACATGGCAACTTTAATAAATCACAGCTGAAATTCTTTTTGATCGAACGAAGCTATGAAAAGAAACAGCTCTACTGAGTGCGAGATACAGTTTACACACTTGTGTTCAACAAAAAAGGTTCAAGGTACAGCTAAGCACTTCTTATGAGTTGTGAATGCGAAAGCATGCACGCCGCTCTTCGCTCCCTTCTTTAGTCTGAGGTGTACAACGCGCTGACCTTGGGCGTGGAACGGTGGAGCCGCTGCCTCGCGGACACGCAGCGCCATCGGGTGAGCAATCGTTCAAACTGTCATGTGCTTTGCAACGCGAGGAAGGAACAGACAGCAACGTCGTTGCTGTCTGTTCCTTCCTCATGGAATAAACCCCTTGGTTTATTCCATGCGCCATATATATTGCCACGCACGGTACAACCGATAAGAGGCAAGCGAACACGGTGATCAGTGATAACACAACAGTGCGATAACACAGTCAGGATGACACCACACAAACTGACGAGCAGCGGCCAATGGGAGACTCGTCGACGCGCACCAGCCAACGGAACCGAAGTGTAAAAGGTGCCGTTGGCTAGCTTTGGACGTGGTTTCATTAAGGTGCCGTTTTGCATAATTTCAAAGCTGATGATGTCAGCTCGCTCCATGAGACAGTTAATGCTTTCGCATTAAAATAAAAGGCCATAATAAGACTGTTCTTAAAAGGATACTGACACCCCAAAAAATAGTTTTTATTATTTTTCCAGGCGATTTAACATCGTGTCAGAAGACTGCCCTATCAATATTTTGCTACAGCGTCAGATATATGTTTAATAAAGTAAAAAAAAAAACAACTGCTGGAAACCGAAACTAGGCTGGGGAAGAAAAAGAAATATAGAGGAGGAGTAGCGATGTTATAGGTTCTTTTTGGTCCCCGGACCTGGATGGTAATGGCTATACCCTTTGTAATGGGCGGCAGCTTGCGCCACCTAGCCTAACATTTTGTCACCCTTTTTTTTTAATTTGTATAAATTTTGTTATAACACAACCCCCCTTCCCCCTTTTAAAGTAATCCCTTTGCTTATTTCTATCTGTATTTTTTTTACTCCTCCCTAGATCTTTTTTACCAATCTTCCAATATCCTCTTAGTTACCGCAATTCTTTACCTATCCATTCGTCCATCCATGTCTGTAAATCCCCTTAGTGCCCCCTCCAAATCCATAGTCATCCCCCCCCCCCAAGAGGGTGGGACGAAGCCCCGTGCACCTTAACATTACGTGTTCTATAGTTTCCCTTTCGTGGTTGGATATTTTGCATAGCGTGTCAATTTTTTTGGAATTTAGCCTCATATGTTTTGATAGACCTTGATGGGAACCTTTCAAGGAGCGTCGGGGACAGGGGGGTGATTGTGGAAAATGGGTCCGGATGCTGGCTGGAGTTGAAGAAGACTTCCTGCCTCTTCTTTTTATGGCCGACGCCAGAGAGTTAACGGACTTGGAGGCGAAGTTGTAATGAATAAAACCGATAAAAATAAACTTTGCTTCAACAATAAAAAAAAACTTACACAAGAGAAAATGACACACTGCAACTAAGTGCCGCGCACAGCTTCGTAGTTAAGCAGTTACAAAAACAGACGCCTTAACGTCAAGTGTCCTCCCGTGCATGGTGAGGACAGCGGCTAAGCTGCAGAGCAGGGGCTGTCGCGCACGACAGAAGTAATGCGGCGAATCGCGGGAGACAACTATTGGGCCACACGGGCAAGTTCAAACTCGACGATTTTCCGTCCGGCCGGGAGTTATGACAGTGCGCCAAAAAAAAAAAATAAAGATGTCCCATCTGATCAGGGTTTAGTTGGAATCCCATTGGGTACAGCTAGGCCCCGACGCACTCTCAATCAATCGAACGAAAGTTCATTGCTGTCGCCGAGGTGGGCATTAAGATCGGGTCCAGCGGTTGAGAGATATATATTCATATTCATGACCCACGGCTTTGATTATGTTTGGTTGTTTTGTCTGAACCATAGAAAATGGCACGTGACCACGGAGACGAGAGTGAACGCGACTCAAACTGGCCAGTTCTCGATCGGCGGTTTTCGGGTGGAAAGAAATCGAATTTCGAGCCGCAAATTGTGTTCTGGATAGTTGGGCATTTATGTGTCATGTACAATTAAAAACATTAGCGAACATGAATACCCTCTCAGCGTTCCTTTAAATCCTGTAAGAACGCCCACTCAAAATGAAGAGATAAATGGTGAAAATCATAGGGTGGGCGATATTTCGGAATAGAAAGCAAAAGTTTATCAAAATTATGTGATAAAGATTGGGACACCCGCTACAAATCACGTGACACGGGAAATGATACCGCAGATCGCGGACGCAGCAGACTCGCGTTTTATGGTGCAATAAACAAGAGAGAACCCGGCCGCTGTTAACTCGCCTAAGACGGGAACCGATATCGCGCGCGCAGAACGCGGGAATTCGCTATGAACTCGCATTTGACGGGAACGAATACTGCAGGTCACGGATGCAGCAGATTTGCGTATTACGGTGCAATTAACACGAGGAAACCCGCTACTAATTCGCGTGTCACGGGAACCGATATCGCGCGAGCAAACTGTGGACAAAAACGTGGGAACCCGCTATGCACTCGCATGTAACGGGAACGGATACCACAGGTCACGTACACAGAAGATTCAGATTTCACGATACAATAAACACGCGGCAATAACTCGTGTGTCACGGGAATCGATATCACGCGCGCAGATCGCGCACAAAAACGCGGGAACCCGCTATGAACTCGCATTTGACGGGAACAAATACCGCAGGTCGCGGGCGCAGCCGATTCGCATTTCAGTATACAATGAACACACGGAAACAACTCGCGTTTTGTGGGAACAACTCGCGTGCGCGAAAAAAACAACAAAATCGAGCAAAATTATTGAGCCCATCGAACCAACCAGTGTTGGAACTAACGGGTTACAAGTGACGACGTTACTGGTAACGCGTTAGTTTTTTTAGTAATACTAACGTACTCGTTAGAATCCCAAATGAGTAACGAGTAATGTCGTTATTATTGTACGGTATCTGCTATCAATTTACGTTATCCGTTACTCGTTACTTTTGATTAAAAATGGTCGCATGATAGTTTGAAAGCAAAATAATTTTTATTCTGCGCACTACAAAAAGTGGCAAAGAAACCCTAACAAAGCTATGTATAAACGGCGTCATTTCAAACTCCCTCAGAAGACAGTTTCAACGTTCCCACGACCGGGTCCAAAAGACGCGAGAATATCGCTTCGCGAAATTCCTAAGCGTCCTAGGTGCAGTCTTTGTATTGAGGCTACTAAGACCACCGTTGCCGTGTCCTGAAGGAGCGGCCGTCTCGCTGGAAAGAGACATCCGCTCAGAAGGCAACAGTCTGCCGGCGCTCGAAGGATTCTGCCTAATCGTCCCTAGCTACTTCAGCTGGTCAAATTCTTCTCTTCAAAATAAATAAATTCTCGTTCCGTCAACAACAGAAAGGACAAAATCTAAATTTGGAAGCGTTGACGTTCCCAAGCTTTGAACCAAAACAAGTGGCAAGGTTATTGCAAGGAGTGAAAGGTGTCCGTCACCAGAAAGACGTCACCATATTTTAGAATCCCTGCCGTCGTGGTACAAAGCTGCGGTCTCTCGCCGGATAACGACTCCCGTTCAGAAGGTCGCCTCCCACTAAATCCTCTGGGCATCCTTTCTCCCATAACGCCTCAAAAATTAGACAAAAGACTGCGTAACCACCACGGACGGCACCTTCTTTGTATCGCAGTTAGCCCCAGCTCCGTGGCATTCAAAGACCGAATTATCTATTGCTGGACGCTGCGCCCGCCTTATTCTTCTCGCAGTTCCTGGTTGTGTGTGAAGGCTACTGTACCATCCTTTTAGAGAGACACATTCGTAGCAGTAATAGTGGTGGCTTTTGTCTGCTTCGCCCTTACTTTGCTGCTGCCGGCGTGAAAATAAAAAATAAAAAGGTTTTTAGTAGTGCAAGAGAAACTTACGGTAAAGAGCTTATAAACGCGCGCCACCTTTTCTAATCATACATACACATAAAGAGACTACGAGTATGCATGTGATTATAACCAAAGTATGGCCGGCGTTGTACTTTGTTTATAATCACCAATAAGTTTCTTTGGTTATAATTATTGGTTATAATAAGTGATTGGTGTCCTCTTTTTGTTGCTTGTGTAGCCTAAACCGGACTGTGACTAAAACCGGTGTGGCTATGAGGTGTGTTGTTTGTGAGCAGTCCGTGCACTCTACAGTTGCCTCTGTCATGCAACGCCTGCCTCTAACCAACAAAACCGTTTTGGAACGCCTGTTATAAAAAACCCTTTTACTGCCATCTCGCACTCACTTTTCGTGCAAGATGGCAACGGCCACCGAAACTCCGTTATTATGGCCCGGCCTAAGTGCTATGTTTGAACTGAGGGAAACGAAGTCAGACAATTTGCTGTTTTAATGTCTGCTTTGTATGCCGAAACTCAAGATGCTGAGCACATTCAGGACGTCGAACTCTTATTTGAAAAAGCACACTAAGGTGAGTTATTCTTCAATATCACTTTTGTTCCATTAAAATGTCGTCATTAAGCTTTCTTAGCCAAAAAAACACACCTTTCTTTCGAAATTGTTTAGTTAGTCGCAGTTTCTCGGCTACATCTCACAATGCTCATTAATGTAAAGCTAGCGAAAAGTCTTCGAAAACGGCTTAGTTTACTTGTATATTTCAGAAGGAGGGTAAATCAATCATGGCAGTTATATATAAACACGCCTGTTTGATATTTGTTTAAGTTTGCGATTTATTTAGAAAGTTTTTTCTATACTAATTCGTGATGCAGTTTATTTATTTAATATTTCATTGTTCCACATGACTGATAACTAGAAATTAACAGCGGTGCTTCGCATCAGTCCTAATTGTTTTTCTTTTCCGCCAGTCCCTCCATTCGCAGAAGCTATCAGAGTTTGCGGTAATTTCAAAGAAACGAAAGACCGAGACTACAATCCTCTTTCCCGACCCACCCTTGCTGAAGCAGAGGAAGATCGACCGTATGCATCAAGCTCCCGTTTCTCAAGAACTGTTCGACAATCTTGTGGAGACGTTTGTGGTTGAGACTGTGTAGTCATATACTAACAGCTGTCATACACTAAGAGTGAAACACAAGGTAACGACAAACTAACATAAAAGTAACGTCCGTTAGTCACGGCAAGTAACGATACCGGTATATCGTTACATTTGCAAAATGGTAACGGAGCTCTGTAACGCGTTAGCTTGTTTCAAGCTAACGAGTAATGCTATTTCGTTACTTATTTTTGGTAACGGGCTCAACACAGGAACCAACCGAGATGCTCCACCACATAAGCTGTTTCTCCTATCACGCCGGTGCAAAGCAGCGAAGCTTGACGCCCGCACGCCAGTGCAAAACGATGACGCGTGATGCGAGAACGCTCATGCGATGCAGTGAAGCTTGATGGGGAGAATGGGGAATCCTAAGGCATTATTAATTAATACTTAATATTGCCGCAGTTAACAAAAGCATGATTGTTCGCGCATGATAGCGCGCCTCGGTAATTTCGGTTCTGCACAAGGCTCGCACCTGGCGCTGACTCGTGCCCTGCGCAATTTCGAAGCACTGCTCTGCTTCTCATTAAACCCTTCTCGGGTTCTATCACCGCCAACGTCTCCTTCGCCAACGTGACAATATTAAAAAGTCTGCATACTTCAAACAGTATAAGCGTGCAACGAATCGAATCGAACAGCGAAATCGCAAATTATTCAAGGTTTCTAACATTTGCATGCTCCCAGTGCTAACCTAACAAGTAAAATTGGGGATGCCGCAAGCATTTGAAGGAAAATGAAAAAATGCGCCGATGTCGTGATGACACTACCAATATCCTGCAATCTGCACAACTGTTGCAGTTGGTTCGATCTGTATCTGCCCCTATTCCAAAAGTTCCAAGAGTGCTTTCTGGAGGAACAAAGTCGCAAGTCAGATCCTTTGTAGGACCCCCCACTCAACCCTTTAGTGAACACCAACAGCACAGTTCCTGTGGAGAGACTCAGACCTCCTGGAATTGAACGACGAATATTCCCTTTATAAGCCCTTCATGATAGACAGACAAACGGACAAGAGCCAGCATGGACGTACCTTGCAGTGCCGCTCAAAGCCCTGGAAGATGCGCCAGCCCCAGTCCCGATACGTCTCGTTGCGCGTGAAATAGTACAGGTACCACAAGCTTTCCAAGGTCTCCGGCCGGAGCAGGTTGTGTGCATCGTTGCCCTGCAAAGCAAACCAAGCACCTTGAAATTATTACCTACAAGCAAGATTAAAGCTATGGGTGGGAAAGTAGAGCTGGGCACTCTCCGCAACGCCTGGCTGGGCAACCCTTCCACTACCTAAAACGACTCAAGTTTCTCTTCTGATGTAGACTTAATTAGCCATTCTCTATTCTTTATTAGCAATAACTTACACACCCTTCATAGCGCAGCACAGAGCAATGCTGTATATCCTAAAAGGCTAAATTCTAAAATGAGCAAGCAAAAAGGAAGAGACATATGCAGTGGTGTGATTGACCTAAGCCGTTTTGGAGCACCTTTCGGAGCAGCCAAAAAAGTGTTTTGGAGCAGCAAATGGGGCCTTTGGAGCAACCAAAACATGGTTTTGGAGCAGCAAAAGTGGATTTTGGAGCAGCTAAGACAGCGTTTCGGAGCAGCAAAAGTGGCTTTTGGAGCAGATATTTTTATAAAAATAAAAAAATATTTGTTTTAAGGGCTCTAGAAACGAAGGGTACTTTGTGTTGTGTTGTGTTCAGATGTGACGTGTTGTGTCATAAACTAGATGGTTGTGTTTTTACTGCTGAGACATCCCACAAGAGTACAGTGCTGTAGGCATTGCCGAGCCATTCCGAAAAACCGTTCGCCACCGTTTTACTGGTTCCCGACGTGCCACATTTTTGTCAAAAGTAAGCAAGCGTAAAACATTGGATTGCAAGCTTCCCGGCAGGGGCCTCTGTCATGCAATCATGTTCGCATGCACGTGAGGGAAACTTCGGTTTGCAGTTGCACGTGCTTCGTCGCGCGAGCGGAGACAACGGCTGTTCGATCGAAACCGAAATCATGCCACTCCGATCCGTCGCCAACTGGTTCCCAAAATTGTATGCAAAATGTAACTGTCGAGCATACGACAAAAGAAAGTCCAACGGCGCGAGCTTGCCCAGCCGGGCAAACAAAATACAAGCTACACACACACAGACACACACACACACACACAAAAAAGAACCTGTGCGCATCGATGCAAGACATCGCGAGCCAGGGTCAAAAAGTTCTTGGAGCGCTTTGTGCAACGACTGAACTCGAGACAAACAAGCGCGCTGTGCGGGTTCAGCGTACAGACATTGCCTTCATTGCTTTAGCTCACTTCTCTTCACCAACTTTCTTTTGCGGCAGAATTTTCACGTACCGCGGTCCTTCTCGAAAGAAAGCTCACCGAAACTTAGGTATTCAATACTTTGACAAAGCAGCCTGAGTTAAAAATGGATTTTTGTAGTAACGTATGATTTAAGCAATAACAGAAATGTTAATGAACATGCGAGGGTACTTAGTTTCATTTTAGAAAGCGCCATATCTGCAGCGACATGGGGACGGCATCACCCGACGTCGCGCGACCACGGTGACTGGAAGGCAGGGACCAAATATAGTTTTCCCACGGCCGCTGCTTTCAGGAGCGAGAGCTTCAGCTCACAAAGTAACTCCCGACGCGCAAAACCGTGGTTTCGTTTAACAGCATGACAGCTAGTGATGAGCCGAACTTTTGCCGAATCGAAAATTCGGCGCCGAATCTAGGGATTCGGCAAAGCCGAATTTTTGCCGAACTTTTCGAAAGATTCGGCAAAGATTCGGCATATCTACATTGTTACCAGACCTAAAAGTTGATATGTCATTTATAGTGCAAAAAAAGTGTCTAAGTTTTTTGTTTTTTTTTAAATGCATATTGACGCAGTTAAAGGGAAGCTGAAGAGCTTTTCGAAAAAAATGAGTTAATGGTTGATTCTGACGTGTTTGTGCCTGCTGAGTCCAAATATCACAACCGTTTGACCCAAATAATCCATAAACGCGAAAAAAAGCGAAGAAACCAGAAGCGATCGCCGCAGCGGCACGCCATTGGCTAGTGACGCGTGACGCGCCACTACGTCATAAAAGGACCATCCCAATTCTCGTTTGCTCCGTCGCTTGCGTAAGTATCCGGGCGCCGGGTCTTCTGCTCTCGTAAATCGGGTTCGGCTTCTGATTTTTCGAAATCTTTCGGTGGATCCGAAAGAGGAATATGTCCAGACGACCCTCGACGTGACAAAGTACGCGTTCCAGCCGTTGGCAAAGTAGGAAAATTACTCCCCGCAGTAATAAACGTAGATACGAGGAACTGCTTGCGCGGACGCGACATGGCCGGCTTCATACCTTCAGGAACGTACTGACTGCTATTTATTGTAACGTAAAACGTTGACAATAAATGGAGTGTTATTGACGGGACGGCTCAAGCCGGATTAGCGTGACCCTCCCCAAAACGGTCGTCAGAGAACAAGAATTCTGCAAACATCGGCCTTCGTGCTTGCCAGCTGCTGGACGCGTGAGCGCGCAGGCTGCATTGTTCATCAAGGCTGAAGTGGCTTGAAGGGATAGTATAATCGGCTTTGGGCGACGGGAGAGCAGAGCCGGGAGAGCTTCCCTGAGATGAGACGGGTGATAAGACAGGGTCGCCGTTCTGCCACCGCCATGTCCTTGCGCACTATGCGAATAACTGCGCCGAAGGTCCATCTTTGTGATAGTGGTACCCTCTGCTGCGTTTAGTTTGTTTGCCACAAACTATTACGCCATTATAGTTTTAGAAAAAGCGGAGATGTGTGCCCGACAGCCCTTAATTTGATACCGAAATCGTGAAAGCTTCCTAGGCCTCTACATTCGCATACTTTTACCAAGATTTGTTGACTGCATCACACCACCACCAAGCGTAATCATCGTCCGATTGCATTTCTACAACACAAAGAATTGTTGCATGACATAAACTTTATACGAAAAACACTGCGTAACATGCAAAAAAAAAAAAAAACTCAATTCAGAACAGAAGGTCACATGCTTTGTATTTCCAAAAACCTCTCCTGAAGAGAATATGAACCTTTGGAAGGAAAATTTAACAAAATTTATGTTTACTTTTAAAAAAAGTATGTGACCTCAAATAATGCCAGCAACTCTAAAAAAAAAAAAAAAAGTTTATGCTAAAACAAGCTGCACCGTGAAAGTCGCATTATGAATTGCATGACCATTTATTAGAGCAAGTACTTCTCTCCCAAATGGCTGGGTAGCCGAGTAGATTAAAAGCAAAAGAAAATGATCTTGGGCTACCCAAGATTGTTTTCTTTTGTTTCCCAGGTTTCCCGGACCGGAGTCGGTCCGAAAAATATGGTCACTTCAGCAATAAAAGAAACCAACACTAAAACACTAATATAAGGCGGTTAACGCAAGAGAGCCAGTGGAAACCCGCTATTCGGCTAAATGATTGCGGCTTTTCTAGCACACTGCACAATTCTAATAACGTAATAGCTTTTTTCTAGAACAGTCGACCTAAAATTCCTACCTAGTTACGTTTCCTCTTTGTTTATAATTTTTAATGCGCTGAATTGCCTTCTTACCTTCAAAGATGGTCAGCAGAGTGTCGGGTTCAGGCGAGCCTTCTTTAGACCCAAACCCATACGTACACAGTTTTCATATGCGCCGTCCGAAACACGTTTCGAACAAAAAAGGTTTACTTGCTCAAACCCACCCACCCCTTTAAAATCTCGGTGACGAAGTGAAAAAGACGGTAAGCGGGAAGAACAGCTGCGACGAGCGCTGTTCGTAAAAGCTGGCGGCTACACATGAGTACGGCATCGCGCAACAGCACGAGTCAGTTGGTTCGGTGCCACGAGAATTCTGCAAACCCGTGAACAAACAAGAGAACAATCAATTCATCAGGCG
This sequence comes from Ixodes persulcatus, assembly GCA_013358835.2. NCBI lineage: Eukaryota > Metazoa > Arthropoda > Arachnida > Ixodida > Ixodidae > Ixodes > Ixodes persulcatus. Next base: position 232,656 of record JABSTQ010010006.1, on the reverse strand, counting down.
ATTGAGTAAATAGCATGTTCGGTCAACGGATAAAAGCAAGCGCTATGCAGCGGCAGAACGACGATGGCTCGAAAAGACACTAGAGCAGCCTACGAGGAAAGCGCGGCAAGCCGCGGCGGAGTCCCCCAGCCGGTCCTTTTGTGACGCCGGCTGATGGGCTTCCTCCTCTCTCCCCTTTCCCTCTGCTTCTGAGAGGCGTGGCTTCGGCGCTAATTTGAAGGCGCTTTTCCGGTTAATCCGCGCAGAAAATGACCAAACCAATACGATATTCGTGATGGCTGAGGTCTCATTAACTAGGCTCAGGTGTTTTTTCTCATATTTAAAACCGCTTCAGCTTCCCTTTAAGTAAGTAAGGCGATATTTTACAAGATTATAGTATCCGTGTTATTTTTGTATGTTTACTGGTAATTTTAAAATTACTTTGTGCCTAAGATGTATGACAACGGGGTTGGGCAGTAGCGGGCGCAGTCAGCGCAGTCACGATACGCGAGTTTCGGTTTTGAGGCCTTATCAGCGCAAACCTGCAAGTGTGTTATTGGAAAAAAGACAGTAACACTGTATTCTATATTTCCTCTGCGAGTCACCGTTTCGTGCGCGAAAATGAATGCAACGGCTGTGGAGCCTGAGATAACAATAATATTGTAGATATGCATGTTCTTCGATTCGAGTCCTTGACGCCAGCTTTGCATGAAAGTGTGTGTCCCATATTCGCAACGTCTTGTTTTTAACTTTTAAAATGCTGGTTTCCGATGTTAGGACACATTAGACGTTTAGGAAGATGGGAAGAGTTAGGAATGTCGGATGTGCAATGATAGTTTTGTGTTTCGTTTTATGCTTAAAGATGAAAACCGCGAAATAACGCTAATTGAAAGCAATATTATTTTGTTCTGTCACAAACTACTTGTGAGCCGAAAACAGGATTGCTAGAATGTCGAGGAATGCTTTAAAGTACTTGTCAGTCAATTTTGCAACTCTCGCTGCATCACTGGAACGATCAAATGAAAATCATGTTATGCCAAATGTACCGCACCATTTGTCACTTGCGCAGTGGACTGCGGCATTTTTGCGTCCATTTCTGGTCGATCTTTTGTTCTTAAGGCAGAGAATACTGAAGAGAACCACACTCACAAAGGCTGACAAGCACACGGTTACCACGTCGCCTACTCCGTACCTCGCCGTAACCGCTGATAGTACTACACTGTACGATGGTAACCGCACAAACGCACGGCTTCCATTTGCAATCCTTGGCCCCGTCGCGCTCTCGCGCGTGCGCAGACGTTTGACGAACTTTTGCCGAACTTTCCTTCAAAAGTTCGGCATTTGCCTAACTTTGCCGAATCTGAAGTTCGGCAGCTTCGGTCCATCACTAATGACGGCATGGCTGGTACCCAGCACACTAGCGTCGGATGGTCCGCACACACACGCGTCTATCGTTGAAAATGTATAAAAAAAAACAGACGCCAGACGAGACCCACAAGATGACCCGAGCACGAAACGAGAGACGGCGCAAACACCATGCAAGAATTGATGAGGGAACTTTGTGTCAAGAGGCCCTTTGCGGCACATAACGCACGCATGCTCAGTTTAAGGTACTCAGTTTTGTTTCGGTTTCCACTGAAATTGGATTTTTGGCGCAGAGCTGGCGCAGATTACCGATATTTCGGCAAAATGTAGCAGGAGTGTAGCAGGGTTAGACCTTGGCGCAGTTTGGCGCAATTGGCCTAAAACGACTCAAGTTTCTCTTCTGATGTAGACTTAATTAGCCATTCTCTATTCTTTATTAGCAATAACTTACACACCCTTCATAGCGCAGCACAGAGCAATGCTGTATATCCTAAAAGGCTAAATTCTAAAATGAGCAAGCAAAAAGGAAGAGACATATGCGTCATTCTTCCTCAGTCTTTTACTTAAACAATGTCACAAAACATCTAGTGACACCTGATTCAAAGTATTGTCATGGCCAGGCACCCACCTTGATGAGTATGTCCTTGGCTCCTGTGGGCTTCAGGTTGAAGTGAGCAATCTCCGGGCTGAGGAAGGTGGGGTTGATGGCGTACATGCGCAGGCAGGTGTCCATGAGCTCCAGAGCCAGGTCCCAGTGCTCCCTGGGCATGCCGCCCTGCTTGTGGCCCAGGGCCAGCGTGCCCGGCAGGTAGCACACCAGGTGGTCCTGAAAGGAGATTCCCAAAGACACTCAATACCAACGTTACTAGATCAAATTCCGTTGACAACCTTCCTACAATGCCCGACGCCTTTATCTGGTGAGTCTGCTCGGTGGCGCTCGCTACGCCATATATCAGCCCAGCCCATTTGGACAGAAGCGACGAAACCGATGGAATGATGGATGCACATTGCCCGCAGTGAAAAGTGTTTCTATCACGGTTTTTATGGTGAACATAATGTTTGCACAAAAAGAAAGTCATTCAAAAACGGCCCCTCTCCAATGCCCGTGAGAGCGGTGGCACTAGGATCGCCATTCGCCTGCACCTGCTAGCGTGCGGGCAACTGAGAGAGACCGTTTTCAAACGACGCTCCACCGTGGAGCTTGCCAACTGATAGCTTTAAGGGGCACCGACAGGGTATATATGGTCGCCAAGGTCTTTACTTGTGCACGACATACGAAAGCCCAACTACCCAGAACACAATTAGCAGCTCGAAATTCGTTTTCTTCCCGCCCGAAAACCGCCAATCGAGAACTGGTCGGTTTGAGTCGCCCTCACTCTCTTCTCTGTGGTCGCCTGCACTTCTCTACGGTTTAGACACAGACACCAAATATAATCGAAGTCGTGGGCTATCGAGGGCACGCACTCAGTATTAAAAATAAAAAATAAATATGATACCCATTTTTCGTTGCTTCTAAAAAGCTCCAAATACGTTGATTGAAAAGGCTCGAGGTACACCTAAGCACTTCTTATGAGTTGTGAATGCGAAAGCATGCTTGTCGTTCTTCTGCGTCAGCCGTATTTGCGACGGTCAATCGCGCGCTCTCCCAGCTCTCCTTGTCACTCTGACCTTGGACGCTTCATTTTACCGTCGCGCTCGCAGCGCAAAAATGCAGCGGCATGGGGTGGCGGTCATTGAAACTGAAGCGCAGCAGCCAATGGGAGCCTCGTTGACGCACGCCAGCCAATGGAGCCGAAGTCGAAATCCATCAGCTTTACTCCACTCCTTTGGGGTCGGGGAAACTAGGTGCCGTTTGGTTAGGCTCTTCGCGTGGTTTCATAGCTGGAAGCTGGCTTCACTTGGAGAAAGGTTTTAAGGTGCCATTTGGAGCTGCTTCAAAGCTGATGACGTCGGCTCGCACCATAAGACAGTTAATGCTTTTGCATTAAAAAAAAGCTGCACAGGAACACGGAAGCACTCTCCGCATTCTCTGTGTAATGTTCAACATGACGTCGTATTGCGGGAGTCGCGGGCTGGACGGCTGAATGAAGCGGACTAAGCGATGGCAGCAGACGACGGGCGTGTGACCTCTACTTCAGAACTGTCGTTCGCAGTACCGGCAAGTCTGTCTAGCTTCGAAAGAGAAATATTTTACTGATCAAAACAATAAGGGTTTATTCCGTATGACACACCTGCCCACCAAGCCGATTCGCAGAAAGACGTCGCCAAGTCGTCGCCTTTTCTCCTAGCTGAAGACATTGCTCGTCTTAAGAACACGAATTGGTAAGAGCTTGAAAAACGTGCCAACATCGAGCACGAAGTGCCTGACTTTGACGTTTTTCAGTGCGACGAGCAAACTTTTCATCTGCTTCCAACAACCAGAAAAATGAAGGAAAACAAAAAAGAAAGAAAACGTGGTCGGGTGTATCTACGTGACTTCAGGCAACACTCTCCTCCTCTACATTTCTTTTCCCTCCCCAGTCTAGTTTCGGTTTCGAGCAGTTGCATTTTTTTTTACTTTATTAAACATATATGTGACGCTGTAGCCAAATATTGATTTGGTAGTCTTCTGACACCGTATTATGTCGCCTGAGAAAAAATGTAAAAACTTTTTTTGGGGATGTCAGTGTCCCTTTAAGGATGTTGCCCAGTACTGCATCTACATAATTAACAACATCAGCTGGACAAACAAATGCCATTCACCAACTGTTTGTTTTCAGTTGGGCTTGTTCACACACGGAGAGTGTTGTAGGGATTACTGAAAAAAAGTAACGAAATACGTTACTCATTACTTGCAAATAAAAGGAATGCGTTACCGGTCTACGTTACCTCAAAATAAAAGGCACGCGTTACCGTTACCGCTGAAAAGTAATTCAGATTACTTTTGCGTTGAATTTTATATGTAAATTGACGGTAGCAGCGTTTTTTGGAACTTTTTTGCGTGGGCAAAATACAGGCAACATTTTGGAGGTGTGTGGGAATCAGCGCAATAATTAATGACTTGGCGCCTATACTTCGTTTCAGCTTAAGTTCACACGCAGCCAACGATAATGAGACCAATCAAGCAGCGACAAAAGCGCAAGTCACTGGGCCTTTTCTGTTTATGATTGATTCAGCGATGATAGAACACGTACAGAAACATGACTAACACCATGATGGTACCCTTTTGACCCTCTCTGACTGGTCCCATCAGCTTTATAGTGTTGGCTGCGTCTGTACGAAGTAACGTAACTATGTTAACCATTACTAGAAATAAGTAACGTGATAGTATATTACCCGTTACTGTTTTAAAAAAGTAACGAGTATGTTACTAAGTTACTAAAAAAAAGCAACGCGTTACTGGTAACGCCGTCACTTGTAACGCGTTACCGCCAACACTGCACACGGGCATTGGTTGTGTTCACAGCAAGTGAAATGACAGTGGTGACGAGCTACTGTCAAGGAGTGGCTGCGGAAGCCGATCACAATTTACGAAGATGAACATCCGTATTCTCGTTCTGTGATTTGTTAGTCGCAAGCGAAGGGGCCAACCAATCTGCTTGTTCACTTGTTTACCACGCGGTGTACAAGGCACATTTGTACAAGTGACTTTTCTGTCGCTTTTGTTTTAACTGTTGTGAACATTATGAACACAAATGTCTGTAAGCAGCCTTTGGCCGGTCAAGCTGAGGCAACTAAATGAAGATGGTGGTCTAGTATACACGATCTTACTTGTAAATAAAAGAGTGCAGATTTAATTTATTTTATTTAATCACCTTTCAGTAGAAATATGGTTCCCCTCCTCTAGCTTTTTTGACTTTCAGAACATACATACTATGCTGAGTTGTGGAGACCTACATCTACTGACTGGATCTGCCTGTGAAAACATTCAGAAGTCTTTCGCAGCAAACAAAATGCATTGTACGAAAAGCTCGAGCCACGGAGAGAAAGCAGCTCCAGTGGTGACGGCAAGAAAAGAAAGTTGCAGCACAACATATTATACTATCTAAATCAAAAGTTTCGAACAACTTCTTGAAGATTTAGATAAAGCACCACTGTCAAGACCGGTCATAATGAAGTCGGTTATAACGAAATAGCGGCTACAGCGAAGCAATCACGATTTCCCATTCACCTTCACAATTTTTCAATGCATTTGTGTCAGTTTTCAGCGGAGGAAGTTGAGCGGTTTCCCACGGTTATAGCAAAGAGAAATTTTGTAATAATTTAAACATTAGTAGAATAGGAAAGTTCACCAAGCCTCAGACCACTCCACCTTGCTGCCGCGGCCGAGCAGCCGCCCAGAACGGGCCGTAGACGATGCTGAAAAGGCCGGCGGCAGCAGCCTCTGCATCGTGATCTGTTCCCCGTTTCTCATCTCGGAAGCAGCTTTTCCGCACCGCACGCGGAGAAGCTGTTGTGTATGCCGATAGGCATGCCACGACGGCTCCTTGCAGACTGCAGCTCGTTTTCCAAACGCGGCCCACAAACCACATGACCCTCGTCGAGCAGTTGCCCCCTCTCTTAAATCTAAGCTCTCTATACCAACAAAAGACGAGCTTGAGCGCAAACTCGGTGCCGTGCACGCTTTTTTGTTTGCTTCGCGTTTTATGTCAGCGTCGCTGGTAGATGTAGTCGCTCCTGCGGGAAAGTCTAGCTTCACTCAAGCACCGATTTGGTGAATCATCGCCACTTAACAGTGGAGAGTCCCGGCACCGCCGGCACCTTGACGCTGAAGACGAAGGCAGTCTTTTTGAAACAAAAGCGTGCCGTCCTCGACAAAGTGCGTATAAACATAAAGAATGCTGTCCACCGTCGTCGTCCTCCGCGGCGGCTGTCGCAGCTGTCGACACGGTCCGTACACAGCTCGCAGGATTTTTTGTTGATCGGAGCTTCTCGCAGTTGGCGAGAGGCGGCTCCGATCTAGCAGAGAGTGCGCTGCAGGGAAGCCTCGGCCACTTTCTGCAGGCACAATAAACATGTACCTGTGACGGTTTGTGTTATCTTTTTTTGTGCGTTACTTTTATGAGTCCACATATGACGAAAAAGTGGATATAGCGAAGTGATTTCCGATTCCTGTCGACTTCGTTATAACCGATCTCGACAGTACTACCATCCTCCATCGGTAGCAGTTCCAGGTACTTGCCCCTCCGTTCTGACTACTCAACACCATGGAGCTAGCTGCAGTTATCATGTAAAGACGATATTGCCTAACACGAAAACTAGTGTCATCGATGAATTATCGAAGCTAGAACACATGTGCAAAGCCAACAGAAAATTGCACGAAATTTGCAAAACAAAAAAATAGTTCCACTCCATTTTCTAAGAACAAACCATATGTCGGTACATGTCCCATCTAAATCTCAAACATGCTTTTAAAATATTATATTTTAAATTTACTTGTGGTAAACACCCTTGCTTTGCGAAAACAGCCCGAAGGTATTTGACACGCTTCAAATTTTATGCGACGTTTGGCAGGCTTTTTCCACACGTGTTTAATCTTAGAGTCGCAGTGACGAGTAGCCGAACAATGTCTCCTACCGACGAAGGACGCCGTCCCAAGTCTCAAAATTTTCGAAAGATCACTTCTAACTTTTGATCAAGCCAGCATATGTTGGGCTGAAACACTCCCATTCTGCCTTCACCGTATCCACACCCTATGAGTGAACTCCTTGGTCATAAGACTGAAGAGGACGGAATTCGCGTCTCCAGCTCGTTGCTCGCCCTCCCGCGGCGGAAACGGTAAGCGCTCTAGTAAGGGTCCCCCGATTCTCCTGCTCCGCGGGCACGGCGGAACTGCTCGCAATCATGGCTCGCTAAATGTCATTTCCGAATGCAAACAACACTCTTCACTGCCCCAACGTGGTGCTGCAGCCGGTATGGGATTGTACCTTATTAGAGAGTTTTAGTATTGCACATAGAGGCAAACGCATGCGCTGTGCGTTTGCGTTTGGGTGGCATGCTCCATGTTCAGCGTGCACATCGTTGCCATGCTCCGATCCAAGACCGCAATTTTGGGCTCCGCGCATACGCAGCGTGGAACACGCAAAGATAACGCAAACACACAGCGCTTGCGTTCGCTCGTATATGCAATGCTAAAACTCACTACTGTATCACCGGCTTCCAACGCCAACGAAACGTGCTGCAGTGAGCAGACGTTCAAGCAGATAGGCGTTCCTTCGAACTGGAAAGGCTGAGATTGGCAAAACGACGGCAAGAAAATATGAAAGTAATAAATGTTAAAAAAAGAATAGTAATCATTTATTTTATTCCATTTTTTTTTGGGGGGGGGGGGGGGGGAATTTGGTTTGGAAGGATTTTGGCGGGGACTTTGGAAGTTTTTCCGATTGTCAAAAGTCGCTACTTTGATAGCAACCTTTAATTAATCAAATTTTAGATGAATTTCTCACATTAGCTAGAATGTTGTCATTGATTTTAGACTTTATTTTATAACTTGGTAATTGAAAATGCTGCAGTTGGCACCAGTGACGATAATTAGCACACTTTAGATTGTCGTACTTGATCACGCGTTTGAAATTAGATCATAAGCAACTAATTATTTTAGAGCTTGAAAAATTGCGTATTCAAAATATCCTAGTTTTAATATTTATATTATTATTAATATAAATCGCGGCAATGTATGCCCCTAATTAACACCACGATCACAAAAATACGCCATTTAACCATATAAGTTTTTCCTGAAAGGTATCCTTTTGTTTTCTTTTCAGCATATGAAAAACTCTGTCATCGTTATCAAGATAGGCAAAGAGTTAAACACTGAATGCAATATAAACTCCTATGCGTCACGCGTTGCTTTAAAAACACGCACACTTCAGCTGCCTGACTCTGATTCAATCTTTGAATTTTTCTAGTGAGAACAGCGTTTCTTAATTCATACGTTTTGTGAACATATTGTTTTAATTGGATTTATTTTGTTATTCTTATGTTGGGAAAAATGTTAAAGCAATTAATCATCTAAATACCCAAAAAGCCATTGAAAGGCCCGCAGTTTATTATTTCATATGGCAATTATCTGGGCGTGAAAAGGGAGCAAGAACGAGCAAATATCAACACTGATTTTTTCAACAAATAATAATATTCTATGTTACCTCTAAGGTGCATGAAAGACCCCGTCTTTAAAGGGACAAAAGTTTCCGCGAACAACTTCTTTAACTAAATAATTATGGTGTGAGACACACTATGAGTTATGAAAGAATCTGAGATTAAGACCTATAACGAGAACTTAAATCCAAAATCAAGGTTAGTTTCAGTTTCGCCCCGGAATTAAAACGTACCTCCTGGCCTAAATATTATGGTAAACACCGTTTTTGTTTTCAGGATAAAGAGGTGACCTGCGCTCATAACACACTAGCTTCCTTGTGTTACCAGAAATAATTTGTGTCGCTCAGTGAAGCCAGCACAGTAGACAGGCTCAGCAGCGGCACACATCTCTGACCCTCACTAAACCCGCAAACGAGTTGCGCCACCCGGGGCGGTAGCCCGCAGCAACACCCCCCCGCTTTCGCGTGGCCAGCCGCGACTCTCCCCCCCCCCCGCCCCCCCCTGCATCCGGGGCAGTCCGCCGCTGCATCCGGGGCAGTCCGCCACCCCCGCCCCCCCCTTGTGACGCCACTGGCGCCACCTATAGTGAATTGGAGTCGCGAATATCCCCCTGGTAAAGTGTTAGTGATGTCTGATGCTTGAATCACACTTTTGAATGAAAAATTGGCTGCAGAGCTGATTGTAGGTTTCCAGTGGCCTGTGATGGTAAAAATTAAGATTGGCTCTGGAAAGACGTGATAGTAAAGTGTAAAGCAAGTAACGGAACAGCGGCGAAATCAGGAGTCTCTCACCATCTTGGGGGAGAAGGTGAGACCACGCAGAAGCTCGCCAACGAAGAGCAGCTTGTTGGGCTCGGAGTACCTTACAAGGTGCTTCCGGATGCCTTCAACGGCTTCCAGGTAGTCATCCTTGAGCCTGCAAAAGAACATTCGTCATTAGCATTCAGAAAGAACTCGCGTAACTTATTATTATGCATAATCCAGGAATGGCATTCTCAAGAGCCATACACAAAGGCCAATTGATCAACCAGATCACATGAAAAGTTTCTTTGAAGCTTCCGAAGTGTCAGAAATTGGTGATCCCATTTCGATGATGTCTGTGTGACCTTTGTGCAACTGATTAGAAGCCATGGTTTCTTTGAAATGAGAAATCATAGGTCTCTGCTATTTGACGCTAACCAAAGATGTGAACCGTCTTCCCAGATTTCCTCAAGTTTACCTACTCTTGGACCAGAATCCTTGACAATCTCAGATAAGCTGGCCAGGTTCATTTTAATCTCCCGAGATTTTTGCCATTTTTGCTGTAGGCTAGGGGTGTGCGAATATTCGAAACTTCGAATACTTTGCGAATAATGCTTGCTATTCGATTCCATTCACTTTGCACTTTTGCTGTTCAAAGTATTCGAGTTCTTCGAATACTTCAAAAACTACGATTAACGCGGAACTCACTGATTAGTGTCAACTCGTGGTCGAGTTCTCTGTTTTGTTTTTAGACTACGGAGTATGGTTTCGAACTTGGCGAACCCAAAAAGCCAACCTAAGTGCCTTTCTTTTTGTATGAAGCACTGGAAAGTTATCTGCACGCAGTGGCGAGATCTGTCTTTTGCTTGCCATGATGTCTGTATTGCGGAGTTGGCGAAGTGGTCGTGGCACAAACGCTGCGATAGATTTGATGAGCGACTATGATTCGCAACGGCACGTGCATTGTCGTGAGCACAAAAGCGACTGACCACACTCACTACAGTAGCCGAGGCAGCCAAGGTGCTATGAATTCGGATATGGATTTACGGCTGACATCGACTATCAGCGATATCTGGCTCGTGTTATTTTTTGCTTGATTATCCGGTTCATCAGTTTGCCAGTATTTATTTTGTTATTTATTTCTACCCGTTTTCATTGGTAAAAGTGGGACTTGCTCCCTCCACCAAAAAAAAACAAACAAACAACGTATTCTTAATTTATTTCTTCTTTGTGGCAGCCTCTTTTGGCAAAACTATTACACAGGGGAAGAAATGGCGCAAAGTCAGTGCGGCTGCGCAGCGCGATCGCACGATCTCAAACTTTGTTGTGGCCTGCCGACCCGCCTCCGCTTGTGTACTTCTGTTTACGTTCACGTGGTCGCGTTCAACCGCAAAAAAAAGATTTTGCACAAAGTCGGTGCAGCTGCGTGACGCGATCTTCAACTTTGTATTGTGGCTTGCCGACCCACCACTGCTTGTATACTTTCGTTTACAGTCACGTGGTTTCGTTCTTCCGCGACGCAGTTTCCGACTGCGTTGTGGCTTGCCGACCCGCCTCCACTTGTGTACTTTCATTTGCGTGCTGTAACTTCACTCCTTGATTGACTGATCTTTTATTTCATGTTTTTTATCAGTCACATGAGTGGCATTTTTGTTATTGCAATAAAATTGACCTTTTCATAAAGGTTTGTTGGAACAAAAAAACAGTTGTAGTTTGATTGAGCGTTCTTGTTTAATTCACACCAAATAAAAAAATATTTGTTTTAAAAAATGTTCTTATTCGAAACTACTATTCGTATTCGAAAACATTCGATTCGATTCGTAACATTTATTATTCGATTCGATTCACTTCCAAAGATTTTGGTATTTGCATACCTTTACTGTAGGCACAAAATATGGTGAAGTAAGGCACCGCAAGATGTGACGGCCACTACATCAGGGAAAGTAACACCAAGGTCGGAAGGGATCGTCATCAGGTCTATAATCATTCGTCCATGTTTTCCTCATCCTCAATACTTCAGAGAACTTCACCAATGTCTTTTGCAGATGGCAGGCGCTGATTACTCTACTTTACAGAAGTTCACCACCAAGGAGGTCACAATGCCAGTCGTGTTGCACCCCAGAAAAGGCTTTGTCGGAATAGACAACTATCTTTGCTTGGGAGAAGAGCGTGTTGGTTCAAGTGATGGATGAAGAAAGAATAAACAATTAACACTGGGACAACACAACCACAACTTTCAACTTGCAACAGACGTTTAAATTTCCCAGAGTGAGCAGCTGACTAAACCCAGGAGGGAAAGGGGGGAGAAGGGGAGAGAAGGGGAGATAAAAAACACGAAGAGCAAGTCAGAGAGGTGGGTTTATCTTGGATTTTAGAAATTCAACCTCAGTTTTCGTCAGCAGGAGGGAAGGGTTTGACACGTTGTTGTTTGCTGTGGTCATGGCGAATGACTAAAATCCGAGATAAACCCACCTCTCTGACTTGTTCTTCACAATTTTATCTCCCCTTCTCTCCCCTTCTCCCCCCTTTCCCTCCTGGGTTTAGTCGGCTGCTCGCTGTGGGAATTTTTAATCGTCTGTTGCTAGTTGAAAGATGTGGTTGTGTTGTCCCAATGTTAATTGTTTATTCTTTCTTCATCCATCAGAGAACTATCAACTCCACTCCACAATGCTGCAATCCCCAGCTCAGTGACTCGAAATAAAATACCGAGCGAGTGCCCACCCAAAAGCTAAGCAACATTTAAAAAAAAAAAAAATGGGGTTGGGCATTTGTTAGGTTTAAGAGCTGAAAAGAAGGGACATATCGTAGGGCAACCCCTTGCTTTATCCGACGGAGCAACATAGGAGCAGGATAGGGGTCTAGCAGAGACTTCAATTTATAAAGCAGCCGTGTCGCTCTCGTCAAGTCCGCTTAGTGCCGGCACTCTCGCATCAAGCTTCAACGTCTCGCACCAATGCATGCGCGTAAAGCTTCACCACTTTGCAATGGCGTGCTCGGAAAAACAGCTGATACAGTTAGCTCACAGGGATCAGGGGTCTGCTGGGGTGGGCACTTTCTATGTCCTTCGATTATATTTCAAACATTTCAAAAGTAGGGCGTGGGCACTTATTGCAGAATGGGAACATGCTCATTATTTTACAGCCGGGGTTCGGAAACTTTTTGACCTTGAGGAACCCGTATCCATCTCGAACGCATCCGAGGAACCCCTCTCGGTCTCGGCATTGATGCAATAAAGCAGCACAGGAGTCTACGGACCTTGTAAGCAATAATATGCATGCTAGGGAGCGCTTGGCTCATAGAGAGAGTGGCCACTTTATTTAGGCCCGCTTCAGGTGGGGCAATTTTCCCACCAATTTCGGCGTTGCTGGCGAGTTGTTCCCTAGCCTTCCCTAGATCCTCATGCTGCAACACGAATTGCTGGGATTGAGTCCGGCTCAAAACAGGCGAGCAACTCGGACAACTCTGAGACGTTTGAAGCGGCAGCAGCCAATCGAGGATGCAATATTTTCATGTGACACCCCTGTGGCGACAATAAAAACAACTAAAGACGGGGTTTAACCTGGTTCTGCTTTGACATGGATACTTTTTGGGAATAAATTGTTTCAGAAAGCTGAGTTAGTATTTGAGATGCCATTTAAAAGATATAAAAAGTTGTTTATAGCGTACAACTGTGCAGCTAAATAGAGCAGACACATTCAAATTTAATGATGATGATGGCAAGTTGTAGCAATTTGGCAGCTGCATGTGAACGCGGGGAGCCCGTGTTGTGACTTCAAGTTGCCGGGAGAAACTACCCTGTCCGAAGCAAGCCTTAGGGGCGAAGTTGGTCGAGAAAATTTGAGGGCCCAGAGAACCCATGGGGGTACCCTGGGGAATGCCTGGGTTCCATGAAACCCAGCTTGGGAACCTACGCTTTACTGTAAAGGTTCGTTCAGACACTTGCGTCTGCTTAGGACTGAGTCTTAGCAATCTCTTGTGACCAGAGAACACGCCGGCAGGCACGTGTTTGTGGGGGGGGGGGGGCCCATGGGGCCTGGGCCCCCCCGAAATCTTCCATTTTGCTGGGGCCTCCTCTCCCCCTCCCCCTCATACAGCATTTTGTCATGGGAAAGCCCCCCCCCCCCCCCCAAAATCAAAATTCTGGCTAAGTGCCTGCACGCCGGCATGCTGGCACCAGCTATGTGGTGACCGTGTTTCCCCAGAGTGAAGGTTCTGCAGTAGTATTTGCCAGATCAGATGTGTGCACTATCCAAGAAACTACTATTTATAACATTGTCAAAAGCTTTTCAAGACAAAAAAAACTTTCAGCCTTTCCACTCTGGTGAAGAAGGAAGACCAGCGGAGCTGTACAATGAAAAGTAATGGCCAGCCGCAAGTCGGCAAGCAAGAGTGGAAAGGCTGCCGCCATCTATGAGCGACGGCAGCAACCATGATACGTGGCTTGCCGCCGTCACTCATAGATGGCAGTAGGTGTCCAGAGTTCAGTGTCTTTATTTCTTTGCGGGGGACACCATCCTGGGGAAACTAGCCCTTAACAGCTCCGCTGTAAAAGAAAATAGTGCACGGAATCGCCAAGTGTTTTACAGTTACGCGATAGATGGCGCCAGTGTACTCTCTCGCTGTAAGACATTTTAAGAGATTTTAAGGCACACGGTCGTAAGCAATCACAAGTGTGTGCACCAGCCTTAAAGGGCACTAAACCACTTTCTGCAATAGTTTATGTATGATCATAACTCAATCTATGGGCTCTAAGCATCCTAACAAAACCAAACATTACATCCGCACATAGCCAATTTCTTTATGAAAATCGGTTTCAAAAATTGATTACCTCGGAACTATTGCCAACACAAGGGGGTGTTGTCGGACGAGAAGAAGGGCTTCTCCTCGTCCTACGGCGCCCTCTGGCGTGGGTGATAGTTCTGAGGTAACCTTTCTTTGATACCGATTTTATCGAAAACATCGGCCACGTACGAATGTGATGTTGTTTCTTTTTTGGATGCTTAGAGCCCAGTGCTTAGAGCCCAGAAATTGAGTTATGATCATAAATAGATTATTGCGGAGAGTGTTTTCGTGCCCCTTTAAAGGGACCCTGCAAGGTCTTTTTTACCGGTTTTTAATTTGCACCGAACCTGAGCGCACTGAACGTAGTAATTTAATGAAGCTTTTCTTTTCTCGAATTTCGCTTTATTTTAAAAGTTATAGGCAAATTAAAATTACAAAAACAAGCAAAAAATAACCTCCTTCATGACGTCCTTGGTTGCTTGAGTGGCCGTGAACTAGAGGAGGGGTAGTGAGCTCAGCGAGCCGTCACAGCTGCCGCACTCCGTGTCGATGGCTCGACAGGGTGCCACTAAAGCATGTTGTGGCTAGGCTGCATGAAGCGGGCAGCCTGGGCGGCTCGCATTGCACTTTCTGTGCGATTAAACACTAATTCGGCATGACACTTCATTGGTCACAAACGACAGCAAACATGGGGTAAAGATCAGTTCAGAACAAGAGCCACTTCGCACTGCCATACCGCCAAAAGGCCAAACCGCAAGCCAAAGCTGCTTGCCGAAGGCCTTGGGAACGCTCGGAACCGGTCGGATCCTCCAGTTCATAAGACAACAGCGCCGCCGCATACATCTGGGACCTTTCTACGCTCACGGCTCGTTGGAGCCTGATCCCACTACACCTTTCTAGTATGCGCTGCCTTTTCCACCGCTTGGTGGCGGGTATGTCGACGGGTCATTTCTTGTTTCCGTACTTTCTAAACTGCATATGTTTCTTTTCTGATCTAAAATAGTGAACAAAAACTACTTTTATAAATAATCGAAACGGTTCGTGCCACTTATATTTTGTATTTTGACTAAAAAGAAGTTTTTAGAGGCTCTGACCAGCAGTAAGCCCAGGACCACAGACGTCACTGTCGCGCGCTTTTGGCACCGTGGGGCGCCCCCGTAGGTGGAGGTGGTTTCCGCGTCGTCGGGTTAAAATATGGCACACTAATATTTAGTTACTCTCTTCGTGCCCGCTGGCTTGCCCGAACCCCGAGGGACGTGGAAACAGCAAAAAAGGTAGGCGCTTAATATGATTGCAGGGCCCCTTTAAGGCGAGTGTGACCGGTGTGAAGGGGAAGGCTCACCAGGAGATGGTCATGCCCGTCTGCAGCCACTGCTTGAGCAGGTACTCGTAATAGCTGTCTGCCCTCGCCCCTAGGGTCAGGGTGCTGCCCGAGCTAAAGCGGCCATTGTCGGCGTTCACAAACATGGGCACCAGGCCGCTCCGCTTGGGCAGCCGGTGCAGCAGCTCCGACACCGCAAACGCCTTTTTCTGCAAAAGGTCGCACCGCACGCCCCAGGGGTCACCTCTGGCACTCTTGCGGGTTTATTAAAGCATCAAAGGCTTTTCAAAGAAACCTCCCAATCCCAAAGCTTTGTCCGTGCGTCCGTCCACGCATTTCCAACTAAATGTAGCGGGGAAATGGACGTTGCAAGACCTCAACACTAATTCAGTTTTCCAGCTAATATTAGCGGAAAAATTGATGTAACGTCAGCTGACGTTACGAGACCTAGGCCACTTCGGTTACCCCACTAAATTTAGCGAAGAAATTGATGACATTTGACCTTCGTAACAAGTCAGCTCCCCTACTAAATTTAGCGGGGAAAATTAATAAAAAGTATAGGTTATTCTTCATTCTCCGGTACGACCGTTCAATGTCTTCTAAACAAATTTAAACGATCGCACCTCAAGTAACGCATTACATGCATTATAGAACTTTGAAGATAATGGTCACTGTAAATTTTTTTTATTTATTTACTTATTTTAGTTTTAGAACATAAGCATTACAGAGGGGGAAGTGGGTACACATGAACTGAAACAGAATATAACACATGGGAAAACATAAGAAGCATTGGTTAGATAATGACACAATCTACGGTGATTTTAAAAAGAGCATGATCTGTGATTGGGACTATGGGGAGAGGAAGGTGGTTCCAGTCATGGGCTGAAGATGGAACGAAGGAGGGGTGAAAGATATTGGTACGAGCATATAGGATGGCAACTTTGTGTTGACGGTCGAGCCTACGTGAAACATAAAGAGGAGGTGCGATAAGCCCACTGGAAAGCGGGACGTTGGTGTAATAAATTTTATGGAATAAACTTAGTCGAGCTATTTTTTTACGAGTTGGTAAGTCAGGGAGAGAGAAATTAGATTTCATAGTAGAAACACTGGCTGTCAGTGGTTTCAACACTGCTGTCAGTGTACTTCAAAGGCAGACCAACTTTACACTGTCTAAACACGAACGTCAAATTTGGTTTTGGTTTAGGGTTTTAAAAAATGTGAAAAGGCAAAGGGACAAATACAAAATGCAACAGACAGGTATACTGAGAAATATAACAACACTGAAGATGTCTCACATATAGTTGAACAAATGTAAGTCATAAGACAGGTAATAAGAAAACAAGCAGTTGAACAGTAGAAACTTGCACAAAAGGTAGGTAAGTCAAGCATTGTGAAAGAGGGTCAGTCATGCATGCATACAATCGATGAATGCGAGAAAGTGTGAGGGTAAAGCAAAGTGCAGAGATGTTTTTGACGCATGCATCTTTGGAACCTGAGGTTCCTTGTGCAAATGAGGAAAATTGTCGCAAGTGAGACAAAGCTAGGATGAATATTTTTTTCTTTCGATATAGGTTGTAATCAAATGTGGCTTCGACACGCGGCGTAAGTGGGCTGGGGCAAAGCCAACCCCTTCAGCGCTTGTGCAACTGGCAAGCACTCGAGTTTGCTCGGAACAAGAGAAGCCAAGTGATAAAGGAGAGATTGTTTTTCAGAGAAGTGCTTTCTTGTCTAGGGGTACAATAACATGTAAACAAAGTCAGGTACTGGCTTACAATCTGACTAAGTTTTAGGGTAAAATAGAAAAACAAAAGGAGTTCTAACTTCGAACTGGTCATCCCCAGTGAGCCTGCTGAGTGTCCGGAATTCCAGCTGGAGGCTGGACACTTCTGAGACGGTGCTGTCTGGGGCCCATGATGGCGAGTGCGCCCGTCCTGTTCCAAGGTTGACGTCCGAATAAGGCACCCCCGACCGAGAACCGAACCCAGGCAGGAGCCGGGTTCCGAGGTCCTTCTGAATCGACACAAGACGAGAGTCATGAGTACACCATACACAAGGGTCATCCCAACCTCCTAAACCGTATATCATCAACAGCCATGGAGCTCTCTTCTGCGGGTGTTGCTTCTCTGCAGTGCGCCAATGTTCGGTAAGAAGTGCGCGCAATGGGGCTAACCTGCCTCGATCAACATTTTTAAAAGTACAAATATTGCAGTCGCATGATTAGGAGGAAAGCACACTTTTAGTGCGGGATGATGCACGCGCGTGCCTGGTGTATCTAAAAAGAAGCGAAAACTTTGGGAATGTTGATTTCTAAACTACAGTAAAATTTTCAAAATTAAACTGGGCCTATTACACAAGAGTATGTTAGGCAAAGATGTCCTGATGCACTTCTTTCATTATCCGTGATTTTTTTTTTTTGTTTTTTTTTTACTTTTCTCAAGTTTGAGATTTAAGAAAAGATATTTGCATATGGCAAGGAGATTTATAAATTCTGAATATTAGTTTTGGCTGAACATATTTGGCCAAAACTCCTACTCGCTTCAAACTCAATATGTACTGTTTGCACAAGCCTAACCAGTAGTGACGTCTACATGACCATCCAGGGACGATTGGTGACTGACCGCTTTGTCCAGGTAAAGCTGATCCTGGGTGAGTGTGTGCATGCTGAGCAGCGCCCCCAGCACTCGGATGGTCGTTTCAAACAGGTTCACGTCGCGCTGCTGGTTCAGGTTCAGACTGTGCGCAACCCACTCACGAGCTGCTGCCAGCTCTGCAGGACAAAGTAAGCATGGCGTTAACAATGTAATTCATGAAGCATAGTTGTCTGCTTGAAAAGATGCTCTCTTATTGAGGCAAAGTTACAATACACTTTAAATTAGAAAGCACACTTCTAAAAAGGGCTAGCAAATTCTGTTTTTAGAGGCTATGAGAAGGGCTCTTTCTACACTGTTGATGAGTACAAGAGGAAGGGACCAAGTCTGTTCCTCTTGAGTATAAAATCTCAAGTACTTGAAGTAAAGTGCAAAGTAAATGAGAGGTTATGTGCTTCAAGTAAAATACTAAGTACACCAGGTGCAATGTACATGAACTAAAGTACTATAAATACAATGTACTTTCAAAGCAAAGTAAAGCACTATAAATACAATGTACTTTCAAAACAAAGTACAAGTATGTTTTAACACAATCTTCCATAATGTTCTTTCATTCCCCCATACTGTTTTTTTTTTGTTTTGTTCTTTTTTAATCTGGTATGCATTGCTTTAGGGGTAATTGAGGGTGCACCAGTTATTTCGGAAATGGCGGCAAAGATTGGTAAAGACAAGTGGCCACATAGTAGTTTTACTCTAACTGACAAACTATTTAACACAATCAACCTATAAGGCACTTATTTGTTGACAAAGAATTATTTTGTGATACAAAATTAACAAGATCAAATTTGGGGAATGTATGTTGATGCCAGAAAGTACCAGAAAAATTACCTTAAGGGGAGACACTACCCAAAAAAGTGAATGTTTGAACCACTTGTCTGATTTAAATGACATTTACAGGGCTTGTTGATGTTGAGAACATTTCTGCCGAATTTTGTTGACCTGGATGAAGTGCAAAAAAAAATTGCCAATGTTCAAATATGAAAGTGGGCGTATCCATGTAGGAAAACTATAGTTTTGAAATTACTTATAAATTTGTCGTTTTCATGTGTTTTATTGCTTTAGGACAGTTCAGAGTGGATAGCTATGTAGCTATATTTCTATATTATACCATCTTTCAAGACAAAAAAGCCACATAAACACAAATGCTGTTTTTTAGATTTCCATCCTTTGTCCAAAATTTTAGTTCTTGAGCATGAAAAAAGACCAAAATAAATAATACAAGCTCATAGCTATCTTCCCCTTAAAATTTCACCCCCCAAAAAAACTCATAAAAATGAATCCAAGTTGCGTAATAACAAAACGATAATTTTCCTAAAGTGAAATTTATGCCAAAAAGTGGAATGGAGAAAAATGTCTTCAAAGTGCTGCAGCCCCTACCTTTTCTTTAGCATCGATGGACCGAAAATAATTTATAAAAAATTAACTATGCAGTGTAAACTAATTAATTCAGTCGAAATTCAGAATAGTTATTGTGGAATCGGCAAATGAAAATGATGCCAAAACGAAGATTTGAATATACCCGCGCTTTCCATTGCCATGACGTCACGGGTGGGCTGGCTTGCCGTTCGAGCGGGCAGTCTAAAAATGAACTATGCCGAGCATTTGTTTCGCGCTGCTGCGCGGGAGCTGGAGCGACCTTCCAAAGCATTCATTTGACACCATAAAACTGTTTGTAATCTGTAGGGAACAAAGTCTACAGTCCAAAGAGTGAACCCCTGCCTACCCATGACGTCACTTTTTCTTTGTTGCCAATACAGCTTTTCACTTTTAAAAACACGATGCGGACCAAAATTGTAAATTCTGTAACTTCGCGAAAAAAAATTATTTTGTCCAAATATTTGGGTTACTAGTTCAGCAATGTTTGTTGGTGTTTTTAGCAAGTTTTTAGGCAAATCGGAGACTATGAAGAAAACGGCAGAGTACTTTCTAAACCTACTTAAGCTGCTGTCATTAGACTCCAAACCTTAAAAAAGACAACTTCCAAAAAACGTTTTTGAACTGCTGGATGGGACATCAGTGATGTGATCGATCTGAATCATTTTGGAGCACCTTTCGGAGCAGCTAAAAGTCCATTTTGGAGCATATGTTTACACTTCATCTTCATCCTACCACTGCAAATATTATACATTAAGATTAATGTGTTGGCCTGTGCATCAAAAGATATTGTCTACTTTGCCTTCCCACTTACTATGTGCAACTTTTTGTTAGTGTCAATTGCATGGTAGGTTTGATTCTTTCAAACACAAAGCAAGCTGTTGCGTGTAGAAGTATCAGGCACAACAACAATGTACTGAAGCCAAGGGTAAACCAAATAGTATATTCCATGGAAATTATGTTAGAAGAGAATAATATTGAGCCCCCAAGTTGATGTCTCATTGAAGTCCAAAAGGTGGTAATAAAACTGCAATTATTGATTCAGATAAAAACAAAGCTTTTGTCATTTGATTGTTAACATCACTAACAATTTATATGTAGGAATTCATGATAACAAAAAGTGGCATGTGAACAATACATAAGCCTTCGAAATAATTCAATTGAACTCACTAAGGTTATACCCAAGTTTCCCTTCACTCCTCCACTCAATTGAGTTTTAATTTACTCTGCACTGTGCCATCGCACAGGTAGAACCTATGTAAAGGTAGTAACTAAACCAGAAAGTTGACATAAAAAATAATCTTGTAGAGAAGTCTATATAAAACTTCCCGCAATACACAAGTATCCTCGCTAAATCTCGAATTTGGACAAAAAAATCATCAGAATATTGCAGTCTCTCATATATACTAGCGGCAGTCTAATTCAAAATAGTTTACTGCAAAATAGAGTTGTTACATCAGCAATCACCAAGTTCTTTTATTTTTAAAGGAGCTGTGCAACAGTTATAGTGATTTGCTTAAATAATTTGGGAGTTGGTGTCTCAACCTTTCTGAGTAAAGAACAAAACACTGATTTTGCCTGCATGTCCTAGTTTTTATTTTAAAAAAAATGGACAAAGATTGAGGTTTTCGGCGCCCCCCCTCTCAACTCCTTCACTAACTTCCGAGTCACGTGCGCTGTGACGTCAATGGGGAAGGCGCGGGGTTCCGGTGAAGCTTTCTCTTTAGAGCCATCAGTGAGCAGCGAGAACTCATCCGCTCGCGACCACGTGACCACGTGCTGGCGGGTGCAGCGCGAACAATATGGTGAAAGGAGGAAAGTCTCATCCGGGTCCGGCCATACCTGTCCGGCCCTGTCCCCCCTCCCCCTCCGGCTTCTGGCGGCTGTTCCGATGCTGACGGTTTTGTGGACATAGGATAGATGGCGCCACTGAAACTCCGTATAATAAAAGTTTTGTCGATGATACCAGGTTTTTGACGCATTTATATTTCTGTTGGAATGACAAGATTTATAGAAAAGTTACCTTTTATCGAGCAGGTATTCGCACAACTTGCTATCTTTCTACAAGATTCCCCATTGACGTCATGCCGCGTGTTTCTCATGGCCGCCGCTTGCGGCTGCAGGTCGAGGAATATTCTAATTTTTGCTTCGCAATCACGCGGCGGAATCATAACATTTCGAAAGAAGGTGTGTTTTCTGTACTTTGTGACAAGGTGAACAATGTCAAAAGTAGAAAACGCCAATTCTTTCAACGTTTAAATCGTTGCACAGCTGCTTTAATATACCCAATGTTTGTGTGTGCAATGCTTTGCTCTGGAAGAAAGCTTTCCCCTTAGTATGTGGCTGCGCTGCGGCGAAGCAAGATACAAAAATTGCAATGCCTACTCCGTGGTTTTCGCTTCAGTGCAATGCACCAGTGCTCAGTGAGAAGCGCACTGAACGAAGCTACCTCTCCCACCAGAACAGACCATAAACATGAAAGTATTGTGCGACTTCCGAGTACTGTCAGTGTTTGACACAGATACCAAATTGAGTAGTACGTTATTTAAGGCAATATTTGTAAGTTCTGAAAATTCGGACAAGCCTACCATAACGATCCTGCCGTGTAGCGGGTCCTCAGCTATTATATCATTTTTATTAGTAATAAGGTAAAATTATGGTTTGGTGCAACGTTAGTGCAAATGCATCAAATTTTGTTGAACTGGAGCAGGATGCAGCAGGATAAGCACTTTGACGCAGCAATCACATCACTGGACATATACATAAAAAAAAATTACCTTTTCACCCCCAAAACAGAATTTTATCTTAATATTTACATCATCATTCCTATACATGCCTTTATTTTTATTGTCAACTATGAAATAGAAGCCCGTTGCAAGACCCAAATGAGTATACAATATATATATATATATATAGATCTTTTTGCAGAAAATTCATTTATGACATACGTATCTAGGGTTCAGAGTTTTCGGTTTAATGCCGAATATATTTTCTGAAATTCGGTTTTAACTGAAAAAGGTCAGTTTTTAGGTTCGGCACTTTCAATCCAAGCCGATAAAAACCGATAAAAGTTCATGGAATCCATTTTCTAAAATTCAGCTTTAACCGGAAAAGGTCACTTTGACCTTCCGGTCGTACCGCAGAGCCGTGGCGAAAAAGTGGAATGACAGTGTCTATCAAAACGTGTCCAAATGTATGGGATACGCAGACGGCATCACAACGTTTTGGTTTAATGTGCGCATTATCGATCGGAACGTGAAGTCTGAAATGTCCCATGACTTCGCCATGTACGAGCGTGTTTTCAAACTTGTTGTAAGGAAGACTGACTTGATGCAAGCTCTGCATGTTGTGTTGTGCTTCAAAACGTCGCACCGTGTCTCTTTTGGCGGTCACAATTGGTTGATTGGCCGATTTTTGCTCAGGCAGCGCTTCATCTCCTCAGCCTGCCAGTGACCAGTGTTAGCGTTGAGAGGGCATTCTCGAAGCTCAGTGTCATATTAACAGGAAAGAAAGAGTGCGCATCAAGGAGGGGAACCTTGGAGAGTACATGTGTGTGTACTATAATAAGATCACATAATCCTGACGTACAGAAGGTGAAGTTCCATGTTTTTTGGGCACAGGATTCATATCTGACTTGTTTGTACTTCTGTGTGTTTTCTTGTTTCTTTTACAGTTGCACACATTTGCCAAATAAAGTGTCCATTTCTTTTTCAATGTATCTGTGACGTTATTCTTTGAGTGATCACAAATATCAGAGCTACAAGGAATATCGGATCCGGTGTCCGTAGGTGTTTATTTTATATTCACCGAAAAAAGCTGATAAACCTTTGTGGGCATAAATATACGCCGAAAAAAAACGAAAATTGGATTTTAAAATAAACACCGAAAAAAGAAAGCCGAATTTTCTAAAACTAGAAACCGAAAACGCGGAACCCTATACGTATCCTATCCGGGTACTTAAAAAAATGTTTCTAACTAGAAAAACTACCAGACCCTCAATTATTCGATTATTCTTCCTCAAAGCTTTATCCTCGAGAAAAAAACTCAAATTTTACCCCGAAGTCTTACCAAATAGTAGTATAAAGCTCTAAAACAAATGATTCTACAACAAACGCGCACAGAACACGGTAAGGAGGCAGCAGCAAGAAGCCGGTCCAAAGCCGGGGGCGCTCACCAGAGTCCAGCCCCATGAGAAACATGGTGTCCAGCGCGTCCACCAGGGTGAGCCCGAGCCCAAACCAGTCATGGTAGCTCCTCGACACCGGCTTCAGATGGTCGTGGCCCCACGCATGGGTGCGGTAGCCCTGCCAGGCGTGCCGGAACGCCGCCACCACGGCATCCCTGCGCTCCCGCGTACTCTGCGTCCACCGCACGACTCGCCGTCAGTTAGAACAGAAACGCCGACTCGGAAACCCTGTACCCAGTTTCATGCCCCATGCATAGCATTTCGTCTTTTCGGGTTTTAGTTTGCCCCAAAGACTTGGCGTTTTTTGTCTTCGTTTTTGGTGTAAACATTAGCAATTAGGGGGGCTTATGTTGAAGGAAACAGCAGACAGGCATGAAATTCCTAAACTTCAGGAAATGTGCGCATGGCCTGATACTCGGAAAATGTCCTGGTGCTAATAAGAAAAAAAACAAAAAAAGAAAACAAAGGAGGAGGCAACCTCGCAGACAGTTCAGTGTGGTCTGTGCTTATGATCAACACATAATAAAATGACAGATAAATATTTCTTTCTGTGAAACTTGGATTTCTTCTTGTTCAAGGAGAGCTCAACTTGTTTTTTTTTTTTTTTCTGTTTTCTCCGATTTCCATAAAACCGGCTGGGGTTTACACTTCGGGGTTGATCAGTATGTATGCCGCAAACACGAAACCCTGCTCGTGTACAGCACCGTGAGAACTAGTGGCACGAGCATGCGGCCGTAATGTTTCATTTGAGCAAACGAAATGCTAGGTGAAGCCTCGCCCCAGTGCCGACAACTACCACGGCGTTGTGGACTCTGTACGAAACATAGTATAGTAGCATGAACGAGGGTAGGGGCTGTTATCAGTATAGCTGGAAAGAGGCTCTTGACAGAACGGGTGTGAAAGATAATGTTTCGGTGAGGTATCTCCGGGTGCAGTCGGCGATGTTTATGCCTTTCTCTGAATACACTTCACTTTAAGAAGTAAAGATGGATACTAATGGGCAGGAATCTTCACTGTGCGCCCCACTGCAGAAACACAAGCAGTGTTATAGATCCAAACAAAGGACAATACCGCGGGTGACAATACTGCAAGAACCCGAGATGAGGTAAACACAAAAAAGGCACAAAAAAACATCTGTGTTTTGGTCAATTGCATGTGTTCATGTTTTTTTTTGTTTTTTTTTCTGTTTTTTTTTAGGTTTTAAAAAGGGTTATTTATATTTCTATTTGACTGCTTTTCTCTACTCATGCCTAGATCGACCAATGGCCTGCAGTGTGTTCTAAATGAATAAATGCTGTAAACAACTCAATTTTTATGGGCTCGACATTTGCGATGTGCATGTTTTGAAGATATTTCGGGAGCACAAAATTTCACAATTGGAAATGGTATGATAGGAATTTGTTGTTGTGGGTAGCGAATACATATTCATAGGACCAATTTTTTTCTTATATTTTTAAGTCACAAGATTCATAAAAATTAGGTCTTCGTGCAAATTCAAGGACCGTTCACACACTTGCGGCTCCTTAAAACTGAGTGCCTTGAAACCTCTTAAAATTTCTTAGGACGAGAGAACACACTGGCACGCTGACGCCATCTATGCGGTGAACCTGGAACTGCATTTCACAAGAGTGATGTGAAAGGCTCGTTTATAACGTTGACAAAGAAAATATGCAGGACAGCCAAGTTTCCACTGCTACCCAATAGATGGTGCCAGTGTGTCCTCTCAACAAAAGAGATTTTAAGAGGTTCCAAGGCACTCGAGTCTTAAGAAGTCGCAAGTGTTTGAACGGGCCTTAAGAGGCTTAAAGGCAAACATATACCTCAAAGATGGCCGGAAATTAGTGATTTACCAGAGCAGTCTGCTCGACGGGAGCCTGCTGCGATTGCAAAAGCTGCACGGGAGCCGACGTTCCCTCCCGCATCTCGGCTGGTTCTTCGATGGGAGGAAGGCCCCATGGCTGGACACGCACCAGTACCAGGACCAGCACGGCTAGAGCTAGTACCAGTAGCAAGGAGCGCTGGAGCCGAGACAGGCGGTTCCATTCCTGCATAGCAAAGAGGGGGATAAAGGTAACAAACACCAAATACACAGATGCAGTGATCAATATGGTGGTGCCCTTCTCACTGACTAGACGCCGAAGCTACAGACCATCCATCTGCATCACGCATGGCACCTCTGCAGATTTGCGCTAGGGTCAAATTCAAGAGATTTCCGCGGAGTTTCGTCATGTTTGTGATCCAGAATAGAGTTACTATCACAAGAAATTATTCAGCATTTCTAGGTGCCAGAAAAAGTTATGCTTAACATATCCTTGTCAGGTATAAACATAACAAAATTTTATGGCTACTTGAAGTTGCATTGACTGATTAATGCGAATCTGTGTCACATACCAGAACAACACCTGGCTTCTTCGGGACAGGATGAAAAAGCTTGCATAGCCGCACAAGTGATCAAAGAAGCATATTTATGGTACACCAAAGGCAGATCATGGTCATGCTTGTAGGTCCTGGTACACTTAACTGTGACAAAGACATACCTAAAGCTTTAAAGGTATGCAGCCCATTTTAAATATAGCAGAGAGAAGTTCTCATCGTGCTAGGTTACAACCGCGGTGGCTACGTGTGCGCTCTGCGCTACGTGTACGTTCCGCGCGTTTGCCATTTACAAAACAAGATTCATGCCGCTTGCCGTGAGCGACGTCAAATCCATCGCCATGACCCGACACGTAACCCTGCATCTTTACAACGCGAGAAAATGGTCCTAACATAACGTCTTGACAAATTATTCCGGTTCCCAAGCCAGAGCCTAGCAGCTCGTGTGTTGCGATGTTCACTCGTGGCGTATTTAGCTCGCAGCTGTGACGAGCACAAGCGAGGCTCGGCTCAGCGCGGCACGTGAACCGAGGCCGAGTACGTGTCGGCGTTACATGAATCATCAGTGCGGGAATGGCCTTCTCAAACGGCCCAGATCGAGATCGCGTCAAATTAAGCCGCGACGAAGAACCAGCAGTCAAAGATAGCGGCAGATACTGACCCTCCACAGGCTTTTCCTTTGGCTGATCCTCCATGTGAAGCTGCGGGCCCACGACGGAGGGGCGCCGGCCAAGTTGATAAGCCCGGCTTCGGGGTCACCGGCGCGCATTATGAGCCGCTCGGTGGATGGGTGGACGACGCTCATGACTGTTCTTCGTTCGTTCGGGAGATTATCGACGAGACTCGGCTACGCGGGGCCGCTCGGAAAACATCGCGGAGTTTCTGCTGCTAGACACGGCGCTCAGAACAACGTCCGGGCGGCATCAGACTCGTGTTAGAAGTCGCCGAAACGGCAGAGTCCGGACCCCGACGGCGGCAAACCCAGGGTCCTTCGCTGCCATAGCGCGGACACAGACCTCAAGAAGAGGGAGGACGTAGACCAGCTGACTCGACCCGGCTTGGCTGAAGTTAGACTGAAATTGCAAAAACGAAACTAAAAATACGGCTAGTCTTGTGTGAGTACAAATCATCGTTAGTACAAATATTCTGTTAGAAAGTATAAAATAAAATTGTAATAATAATATTATTTTTATTAAAATCACTAACTTATGTATTACACTTATCAAATATTTTGAAAAAGCCTCAGAACCCTTAGAACAGTAATGTTGATGATGATGACATTGGCTGTAGTTGTAGCTTACAAATCCAAATCCATATCTGGGCTGTCTAGAAGTCGTGAGTTGCCTCGAGTTGCCTGCCGTAAACGCTGCTAATGTTTACATCAAAATTATCTGAGCCGCAACAGTAAAACGAAATTCAGACATAGCCATGGCTGAAGGAGATGACATTGGACTATACCTAGACGAAGAGAGCGACAGTCTAAAGGAACTGTTTGCCGCCGCGACCCAGCACGTTCAAAGTAATACGGGGCTCTTGAGCACCGATCATCTTCTCTACCTTTACGCCAGATACAAGCAGGTATGAAGACGGTGCATTTCTTGACAAATTCATCTCTTCCTTAAACTAGCAATCAACTGAAAAAAATACAACCTCTTTTATTTTGATTATTTCACGCTTCTAGGCGCACGAGGGATCTTGCAAGGCGCCGAAGCCCGCGTTCTACGACATCAAGGGAAAACAGAAGTGGTACGTGAGCAAAGCCATCTGTAGTAAATGAGGAGCACGGGACACTTTTTTTTTTTTTGAGCCCCGTTTTGCTTGAACGTTTTGCTATACCTCCATCTTAGGGACGCATGGAATAAGCTGGGCGACCTGTGCGAAACTTCAGCCATGCGCGAGTACGTGGAGCGGGTGGAGCAACTTTTTCCCAACTGGAGCAAGGTAACTGTTGTACACTACTACAGTGATACACTATGCAAAGCAGTGGTGTGACTTCACTTGCGAGGTTTCCCTGCTGCCATTCTTAAAACAAAGTGAAAGCCCACGCATTCAGGAACGGCTGAGATTCACATTTCGTAGTCAGCATTAGCATCATACCAAAAGAAACACTGGGACGTTGCTGTCAGACTGCAGTCATGACTGGAACACAAATACCAGAAACCAGGAGCACCTCTCGATACAACTGGGCATGCACAACCAATTGTTCATACAAAAAAGTGTTCACACATCAGCGACCTCATTTTCGAGTTTATTGCCCATAATTCGCTTGGCAATGCTGCAGAGGCCTTGTCAAGTCAAACTTCTGAATTTATGCCCCTGCAGCCTACATCAGTTTTTGATGTGAAATAAAGGATTGATTGATTGATTGAATCCTGTCATGCACAAATAGTTTCTTAGTGCAGAGGCGTGCAAACTGGGTGTTAAAACCTCCCACAAGCGTTTGCAAAACAATGTTCAGAGATTGCAACATCTTTAAAGGGATATTGAACCGAAATTTCGAGCTTACAAAACAAGGCTGGAGTGATAGGCGGCGTGCTGCAAAACCCAAAACGTCACTCATACAGCGATATCTCTAACAGATGGCCGTATTTCTGGAAAAGAAGTGTGTGACTGAACACAGCCGATGAGACATGTGACGTCGCAATTCTCATTCTCTCTCCTCTTCGTTTCGTCCCCTTGAGCAGGTGAACTGAAGTGAGGAGGATCGAACCAAGCCCGCTTCCCTTCATTCTCAACTGTTTGAGGAGGATAGTGACATAACAGACCTCACTTGATTCTTTCGTTCTTTTCGCTTAATTCTTCTTTCCTTTTTTTCCAAAAAAACTGTCAACCTTTCCACTCTGGTGAAGAAGGAAGACCAGCAAAGCTGTACTGTGGTGGGAATGAAGTATTTATAAATGTAAGGATTAAGGTGTGCTTGGCCAATTGGTTGTTTGAACGATCAAAGGATCAGACATATATATAATAATCCGGGGTTGTTATTTATTTCGTAACCACAGTGACCATGTCCTTGTGATCGCTGTGGTACACCGCCATAGGGTATACGCTGACGGCAGGCTCATTCTTCGTGAAGACGATGTCTATACACGTCCGATGCCTGATCGTGGGCACCATAGGTTTGTTCACACACGCAAGCCCAAAGCGCTCGAGCATAAACGAAGTGAACCATTTTCCCTTCTGGCATGCAATGTCAACATTAAATGTCTCCCGGCACTATGGCAGACGTGTTGTCGCCGAGCATGACCCAGCCGAAGACGTTCATCATGAATGCTTCAATGTCTCTCTTGGGTGCGACCACCGGACCATCGCACACCTTGACGGAAAGGCTGGAAAGGTTGCCGCCATCTATGAGTGACGGCGGCAACCAGATTGGTTGTTTGGTTGCCGCCATCGCTCATAGATGGCGGCAGCTGTCCAGAAGTCTGTGTAGTTTTGTGTCGGCATTTGTTTGGTACCGGACACGAAACTGGGGAAACTAGTCCTTAACAGCTCCGTTGTAATAACGGCCACCCGTTTGAGATATTGATGTATGAGTGATGTTTTGGAGTTTGTAGCGTCCCGTTCAACGTTTCTGCACCCTAGTTTTGCGAAATACAAAGTTCGGTTCAGTCTTCCTTTAAGTGCCACTTTTTTTTTTAAAAAAGCAACTTAAAAATGCTATATATTTTTATTAAGGAGTTTTAGTCCTCTAGTATAAGAGATAAAATTTCAAAAGTTTGTTGCTCAAAAATCAGCGGTAGCAAAAAAAAAAAAGGCGCCAACTAAAACGAGTTTCGCCATATATGATCAGCGCCGCAAACTACTCGGACGAGCCTAGCCCGTC
This sequence comes from Ixodes persulcatus, assembly GCA_013358835.2. Taxonomy (NCBI): domain Eukaryota; kingdom Metazoa; phylum Arthropoda; class Arachnida; order Ixodida; family Ixodidae; genus Ixodes; species Ixodes persulcatus. Next base: position 202,988 of record JABSTQ010010006.1, on the reverse strand, counting down.
TGTAATAGTGAAAGCTACTGAAAAACCACTGGAAGAGCTGAGCTCGTCCATGGCATTTTTACCCAGAAAGCGGCTGATGAGTTCAGCTCGTCCAAGGCACTGAAAGGGTTAATAGGCCTCTGCGTTGCAGGATGCATTCGCCACTCTACTACGTTGTCCAAGAGATAGTCTTAATGAACAGTTGTGCACACTATCCCAAACTATGAGTGTTTGTAACCAGCTACGAGTGTGTTCGGAGTGCATACTGACAGCTGTTTCTAGTTCTACGAACCTATAAACCTACCGCTCGCAGGAGCAAGGTGGAGGAGCGAAAGCAAGGACATCGATGGGACCCGTCATGAGCACATTGCAGCACAGTGACGAGGTAACACCGAGGAGGCACGGGGAAAAAGGAAAAGGGTGGAATTTCTCGCTACAATTTCCAACCACCAGGAACCGGCCGTTGCCAACGAATGCAAAGATGCCTTCGACTGGGTCAAAGAGAACAACCTGGCGCGGTTGCGAGAGTGCCTAGAGTCCAAAAGCAGGCCGCTGGATGCACCAGACGACGAGGTACGCTCCTTTTCACACTTGAGAACCGCCGCGACATGCGAGCGCACGAGCGTTGCATGCACCTTGTGCGATAGAAACCGACGGTGTATGCAGGGGTTGACGCTGCTGCACTGGGCTTGTGACCGGGGACACCGGGATGTTGCCAAACTGTTGTTGGACTCCGGAGCAGATGTTCATGCCCAGGTAAGTACCTAATGTTTTTATAGCTTTTGTTACAGGTTGGTAACAAACTGGCACAATAACCTTTTCTGTTTTTTTGTTTTTTTTTTTCCCCATTAAAGTTTTGGTCAAGGTGGCTTTTGTAGACTCGTCAGAAATTTTCCTTATATTGCGTCTTTTCGGAACGAAGTAAGGTGTATTCATAAATGTGCTTTGCATGAAGACGTTATGTCTTCTATTTTCTTGTACTACTATGACATGACTTTGGCCATTACCGATTAGAAATTGTTAACCAAGAGCACGCACGGTGCTTGGTCTAATTTTTTTATTATATTATGTTTGTAAGTTTTCTTTTTAATTAACCCACCCCACTAACTGTTCCCATTGAACTCATTGCAGGACCAGGAGGGACAGACACCGCTGCACTACGGTAAGCATGGACCTGGGCGTTCACTCGGTACATGGGAAAATATCCGAAAACACCTATTGGGACAATGCGGAGGGCAAGTTCGTCTGCTTCTCGCGCAGGGGGTACCGGTGACGTCAGAACGCCGTGCCCTGATTGGCTGATCACGGCCCCCCTATCTGAGCGTTGTCTGCTCCTTTGCAACGTCGTCTGCGTCTGTCTTGCCTTTCCTGCGACTTTCGGAAGTGCAGAGGCCAGATTCACAAAACCATGTTACGCCGAAAGAGTGCGTAAGACAAAACGTGAGAACAAATTCGTATTCACGAAACGAAATTATCGTAAGTTTTGCTCAGGTTAGGACGGAATCCTACGACGATCAACTCAGCATGGCCGACAGCGTCGCTCAGTTACTTGGTCGCGACGACCAACGGACGTTTATTTTTGTACGTGCTCTTCTCACGCGTCACGACTACAAGCAGCAAGAAAAAAAGTAAAAAGCACTTGAAATAAACCACGACGAACAAGAACGCTGGATCCACAAACACCCGGGAAATGCTCCAACGGCCACGATTCCACTGACCCCGTCCAAGCGAGCTCGGCAGATAGGCCTAGCAGCGGCGCAGCGGTGCTCCGACGGTCCTTGGCCAAGACCGTCTGCCCACGACCGGCTGGCGTGCTGAATGGAATATGCTCGCGCGACCCTTGTGAACCCTTCAATCTCTTCCTCTTGTCATCGCCTCGTTTTCCGAGGCAGCGGCGACTCTCGCCGGTGAAAAAGCGGTGAATCTCCGACAGACGCAGGAAAGGTAAAGCAGCCATCGCTTTGACTAGCAGACGTAAAGCAGACGACGTTAACTGCACCAACCCGCCGACGCCGTTTAAGAGTGAGGAGTCTCGCCGCACACGCAAGGAGGGAAAAAGTATTCGGGAGGGAACTTGCGGACACTCTCGCTTCTTAGCAGACAAACCTCGGCGCCTCGGGACACCTCGCCAGCGAGTCCCTTGACTTCCCCCCTTGATGCACGTCTGCTAGTTGTTCGACAAAAACAACGTACCGCTCGAGTTATTTCGTCTCCCCTCTCTGAAAGGTGAAGTCGAGCTCGCTCGTAAAGACCTGCACTTCCGAAAGTCGCAGGAAAGGTAAGACAGACGCAGACGACGTTGCGAGCAGACGACGTTGCAAAAGAGCAGACGACGCTCAGATAGGGGGGTCGCGATCAGCCAATCAGGGCTCGGCGTTCTGACGTCACCACTACCTCCTTTATCATGCGCAGAAGACGAAAATGAGCCCACTTGCGAGGCGTATAGGATAGAATTGTGTCTCTTTGTCCTCCGACTTTTTATAGACGGTGCCACACGTTTCAAGAAGTAGAACATGGTAAAGGATTAGAGTAATGGTGACTAAAATCAAGGGACGAAGAGAGATTAAATTTGATTAACTTGGCTATGACATAATTTAACCTGGAGCTAAAAATACTATCCGACCAAGTGGAGCAAGCCACTGCCCAATCCAAAGGGAACATTCACCATGCATCCATCCGTCTATCCAACCAACACATTCACATTCCATTTTATTATATTAAAACTCGCCGCATTGGCAACGGTTCCTTTTTAACCCCTAAACACAGTCTTTGTAAGAGTTTTGCGAAAAGTGCACGTTCATCAAGTTTGCCACTGCCATTTGCGACCGGTATTCAGCGTCTTCCTGCGGCCACCTGGACATTGCCCGGCTCCTCCTGGAGAAGGGTGCCCTGCTGGAGACGCGAGACAGTGAGGGCCTGACACCGGCCCAGGTGGCGCTTGACCCCGGCCTGCAGCGCCTCCTATCCGTCTGATACCCAGCACGAAAAACCAGCTGCCACAACACTGCTAGCATCGAGGCAAGTTGTCATCCAAGACGCCTACCAATAGAAAAAACTTGATGTTGTCAGGGAGATGGGTGAACAAAATTAATTTTTTCTTTCAACTGAGATGGTGATAGTAGGAGCAAAAGGCTGCAACAAGCTCATCTTGACAAGACGTCAGCTTTGAGGCGGCAGTTGTCAACCTTGAGCAGTTGTTGTGTTACCTCTGTAGAAAAGAAAGTGAAGGAGGCCAAGAGGAAACTGGGAGGATGGAATGCAAAGAAAATCAGCTTTAACTATGTATAGTGGATAAAGACAGGAAATGAGGAATGAACATTAGTTCAATAATTCAAAGAAGAGTCTGTTGTTGTTTAAGGCCAGAACGGGAGTATCGAAAACTAGGACATTAATGGTAAAGTATGAAGAATTAAAGAGGCGGTGTACCGTTTGCCAAGGGGAAGAGTGCACGGGGCCTACTTCTGCCCCCCCAGACGAGGTGACGGATTTGGCCGGAGCGCTGGGGGGGGGGGGGGGGTTTGCATATGAGAATGGAGGGATGGATGGAAAGGTCATCACAATGAGATGTTTTTGCTGACGTAATTCCGTTACCATTTTGTTGTACGGGCTGTCTGGTGTGTGCTGAAGGCGAGCATTCCAAGGATTCACATGACCCCTCAAATACAATGAACTCTCAATTGAGCGAACTTCAAGGGACCCAAGGAAATAGATCACTTAACTGAAAGTTCACTGAACTGAATATATTCACTAGAATATGGAACAGCATAGGGCACAGCATATCGATATATTCAAAGTGCATAACAGTTACGTTGCTGCCTTTCTCATTTTGAAAAAAAAAAAAATACAATTTTCATTTGCACTGGCGCTCTTAAAGCGCATGAAGTAACAAAGCTGTCCAGAGTGTTTTCTTTGTACTTCCTCTGGCACAGCTTGTTGCTGTGACAAAGCCATACCGCAACGGCATCGTCCACTGGCTTGAAATATACTGTGCAGAATTGTTTCCTGTTGGGATTGAACGCAGTTTCTCCTTCAAGCTTCGACTTTTGCTTCTCTATTGTTGACAACGTCGACGGTGGAATCCCATAGTCCTTTGCAACCAGGGTGTGGAACCGAACCGAACCAAAAACCGGAACCGAACCGCTATTTTTAGCCGAACCGGAACTGAACCGAACCGAAATCTTCGCCGCCATCTCTGTTTGCAACGTCCACTTGCCTTTGACCGTTGTCCAGATGCTGAAAGATTTTGAGCTTGTCTGATAGAGACAACCGCTTCTGTTTCGTCGTACTCATTACGAAAGTGGGTGCACAAACTGCCGTCCTGCTGTTGTTACCCAAACCCAAGATGGCCGAACGGAACCGATGACAAAGAAAAAATAGACACACCACGTGGTTTGTTTTTGTCCACCGCACCGCCGCTTTGCCTCGGCGGCGTTGTAAACGCCAGCGATGACACGCCGCCGCTGCAGAGGCGGTGGCGGCAGGGCGGCGGGCATCACCTACGCCAGCACTGCAGAGCACAAAATTTCATTGCACTAATTGCAAAAATGATCCTGGGTCCACCGATCTAGTTCGTTGAACCGAAATATTCGCTATTCTGAAATTCGTTTTAACTGAAACATTTTTGCATAGAATGCATAGGAAAACCGTCGGGGATTTTTTTCAAGTTTGTTATTCTAAAATATTCATTAAACCGACGTTCATTCAAGTAAGAGTTTGCTGTACACAGTGCTCAGAAGCTTACAAGTCTCACCACGCTGACATCTCAAGAGGTTACGATGTAATCCTTTAAATCAATAAATGTGTCTGAAAAAATAAACTAAGAAAATGGCAGATTGACACCGTGTGAATATACCCTATAACAGAGGTTTCCAATCTTTTTTGTTAAGGGGCTGGATTAGAAATCTGTCGCAGGCTCGAGGGCCGGGTAAAAAAAAACCAAACCAAACCTATATAAGCATATAAAGACAAATATTAATGTTAGAGAAAAGTCTACCGTAAAATCCCGAGATAGCCCACGTAACATCAAGAGCAGATCGGGTGAAACTATGGAATGGGCTAACTTTCGGTGTACAATCAAGAAAAGTAAAAATTGCTATTTTTAGGTCACGTCCTTTCCAAGCTTGTTATGGTGGCGAAGGGCAACAAAGCAACAATGATTACACTTCCCAGTCAGCAACATTCGCTTACTATATCCCGCCATAGCTGACTAGCCGCATTTACGCTGAGGCCATCATTGATCCCAACACTACTATAATCTTTCGGTGTTTAAAAAGATAGAGCAAATCAATCCAAAAATAGGGGTGGGCTATCTTTCGGGCGTGGGGCATCTCTCGAGATTTTACGGTAAGTTTTATGGATACTCGTTCGGCAACGTGAGATTGAATATTCGGCTTATTATTACATTACACAAGAATTGTCACCAAGGAAACTCGCCTGGCATAAATCAAAATGCATGGGAACTTTGGACCATTAATTAGCGCAGTGCAAAGGACTAATTAGAATGATAAAACTAACGATACAATATGCAATAGTTCTCACACAGGACACTAAGCACAATGTATATGAGTATGCAAAGGAATTGCATGCTCATGTCTTTACAACATAGTTATAAAGACATGAAGGAGGGGACAAAGAATGGTTACGCTGGTGATGACAACGTTTAATAATATAGCAAGAGGACCCGCGTTGCGATGCCGTTTCTCTCGTTCTTTCTGGCATCTTCGTTTGCACGTATGGAGCGCGTTGCGGCGCCGTTTTTTTACTCGCACTTCTTTCTGCACCGGTAGCAGCAAGTCTGAACGAAGCAGGCCGCAAGTTGGCCTTCATTAAAAGGACTGCGGCCAACTGCGGGCCGGTTGGAAGACATTTGCGGGCCGGGTTTTGGAGACCCCTGCCCTATAACAAAGAGGAGATTAGAAGACTAATGGAAATTATCTAGAAAGAATTGAAGGACATACTCTAGAAAGAATTGAAGGATGTATGAAAAAGATCAAGGTACACCTAAGCATTCCTTAGGAGTTAGTGAATGCGAAAGCATGCAAGCCGCTCGTCCGCTCCCTTTTTCGTCTGCTGCATACTTTTCGTCGCCGGTCAGCGCGTGTGCTCCCCTGGGCACGGTGACCTTGGACGCTGCATGTTAACGGCGCACTGATGGAGACACAGCACCATGGGGTGAGCGGTCGTGGAAACTGACGAGCGCAGCGGCCAATGGGAGCCCCGTCGACGCACGCCAGCCAATGGAATTGAAGGATGCCGTTTTTGCACTTCAAACTGATGACGTCAGCTCACTTGATGAGACAGTTAATGCTTTCACATTCATAACTAGCACAGCTGGGGACAGGCATGACAGAGAAAAATTGGGACTTCCTCCTGCGTGGCTCTGCCCCAGTTTCAACCCCGTCTCCCAGAGGGCGCAATGTTAGGGTGGCGCCGACAAGGGAAATTGACGACTTCCTCAATAGAAAAAGAAGGCAAAAATTGTTTTTTTTGTTGATTTTTTTAAGGTTATTTTGGCACTATCTTACACCTCCTGGTGATAGTTACAAAAAGACAACGGGGAGAGAAATTAGCGGGGAGGAAAAATTATACTTTTGATTTCTAGGCTAGGTGGCACAAGCTACCACCCATTATAAAGGGTACAGCCCAACCATCCACCATTCCAATGTTTATAGAGTCACAGCCCAGCTACCGTGTGCTCGTCAATTTAGAAAGCAAGCACAGCATTTGCCATACGCACAAATGCTGAAAATGGCAGTGGCCAGAAGCCCATTTCTGGAGAATGGTCTATAATGTGTACACAAAGTTTCTTGCACAACAAAAAAAAAATCCTGAAAATGGCAGTGGCCAGAAGCTTGGTTTTTGGGTTCTGTCAATTCAGATTTATCCGAAAAACTCTAAATTTCGAGGCCACGACGACAAATTGAAAAGCAAAAAGACAGTGTCTTACAAATAAGCTTCATAAGAGCACGAGGTCGGTGGTCCTGAGGAGATGCCACTTCAATTTTCTTTGAATTCTCAAACTATTGACAAAACATTCTTGACTTTTTGCTTGTCAAGGTTCCTTCAGGACAACGGGTCACAATACCCGGACTTGATTTATTTTGTTTTTGAATTTTTAAGCATTAAGAACACAATAAAATAAAATAAATTTCAGAAAATTGTGTATCTTACAAAAATAAACTTCAATAAACCCAAAAATTTCAGCGAAAAGTGAACTAAACAAAACACCAACCTCCGAATTTCACGAGAAATAAACTTCGAAAACACAGAATCCTGTCTACAATGTACACTAAGTTTCTTGCACAACTAAGTGTAAATAAGAGCTTTTTGTTCAGCATACATAAAAGAATACAGTCGCCGACTGATTATTCAGACTTCGCGGGGACCGAAAAAACGTCCGAATAATAGAGCAGTCCAAAAAATCGGCAGATTAAAAAACTTGCCTTTATTACTTCCAAGTGGGCTTAAAAAAGCCGTAAATGGTGCCTCGTTTCAGGTTACACCTCCGTTTCCGTTCGGCAACTTTCTGTTAGCTTGAGAATCACTGCCTTCTTTTCTAGCGTTATGGTCGAGTACTTTCTACGCTTCTTAACGACACATCGCGGTGGCAGAACAACAGATGGGGCCATGACGTCCAAGCCAGCGTTGTCCGAACAAGATGAGAGGCGCAAATCCACGAGCGCAAAATGGCGACTGGACACGAAGGAACGGAAAAACAAAGCAAAACGATAATGATGATGATGATGACGTGCAGCTAAATGGAAAAAAGGGCTAGCATAGCGTCACCTAGCGGTAAAACTCAAGAGTACTCAACTAGCGCTGCCAAGCCAAGCCAATCCATTTGCAGCCAACAACATAGAATTCAAAATGGCCGCTTCTCGATGGTGTTTTCCGCCGATCGCTCGCGACGATTTTGTCCGAATAATCAAACTTTCGGACTTCAAGCTGTCCGAAACATTGGTCGTGAATATACACTATTTCTATGGGGCAGGCACGTATCCAGGGGGTGGGCCCCATGGGGCCCGGGCCCCCCCCCGAAATCTTCCATTTTGCTGGGACCTCCTCTCCCCCCTCCCCCTCATACAGCATTTTGTCATGGGCGGGCCCCCCCCCCCGAAACAAAATCCTGGCTACGTGCCTGCTATGGGGTAAGTCACGGTCCCGCCTTTAGGTCCGAAATATCGAACAATTCCGAATTATCGGAGTCCGAAAAATCGGTCGGCGACTGTAAGTATTTATTTCAGACCACATGGAGCCGTGAAACTGCCACATGGAGCCATTTTCTGTCTGCCCCTTGCTTAGTGCTTGTGTGAGAACGAAGTAGAAAGGAGAGGAATAAACAGAAGGAAACGAGGGAATCTCTGCCAGGCAGAAATCCCTCCTCTTGGAAGCCAACCTCTAAACGTCCAAGGACAGGAGAATAGGCATGCTTATCATCCATGCTGGTGAAGTATGCGACAATAGCTGCGTTCCATTTACCTGCACCTTCTTTACCGGTTAAAAAGTGTAGGGCAGTGTACTTCCGGTATGTGCATTGAGATACGACCGGAAGTACACCGCCCTGCACTTTTCTGCACTGGTGCAGGTAAATGGAACGAAGCTAATGTGTACATGGCCCTAAGGCAGAGGTTGTGGTAGAATTCCTTTCCTGCATGCCCAACTCGAAGGAACTCGGAGGCAGGGTTTCAAAAAAGGAGGCAATATATTTAATATACGCTAACATGAACGGATGAGTGAACATAATAGCAAGTAACACACAACCATACATTGCCGCACCCTATAGACGATTGCAAGCTAGGCAACTGGCCGCCGTCATGTCTCTGCTCGTGCGGGAAAGCCCGTGCAATTTCAAGCTTGCAAAATGGGACGCCATGCTTGCAATTGTCTATACCAGGAGGTCTCGCTTGCTGTAAACGGGGCGATGTTGCAGGCATGCACCCCAGCTACTGGACTTCAGCGGCTTTTAGTCCAGGTGTCCTCAGGATGTATGATGAAGTTGTGGGCCTGGCAAAGTTTCAAATTGGAAATTTCGAAGTTGTTATTAATCATTGCTTCAGCAATAACTGCTTCACTTTGTGGGAAAAAGAGCTTGAGGCAGTCATGGAGGTTGGAACAACAGTTATCATGGGCATCAAGCTACTTAATTTTAAAAAATTCTGGAACCTTTATCAGCAAAACAGAGAAGGTAGCTTAAGGATGCTGACATCAGTGAAAGACAGACAAATGTAATCCCATGGCTCTCACGTCTTTTCTTTGGTGCCTTCCTTTTATCGTCATTTTCTTTTTTAATGCGTTACTGACTAGCTTAAGTCCACACATGACTGCAACAACTTGCCAGAATCAGCCCCTCTGAGCATTGCAAACATTCCTTCGTCCACAGTTTGTCACACAATTGTTGCATTACAAGGTGGCAGGAGCCCTTAGTTGTTTCGTTGGTTCACAACTGCAGGTACAAGGACGTGGCCCGCGATTCCGGTCGAACCTCGACAGTCCTTCTCGCCTCTCCGTCACCGGTCTTCAATGACCGCCTCATCCCAGGGTCCATGAATGTTCCTGAGCAAAGAAGGAACAAGGTCCATCGCTGTGCTGCAGTACTTCAGCTGTCATAGGGTCTTCAAGGTTCTGCCACCTTCCACTCTTGGCAGACAGCTCACTTACATTAAAATAATTAGGTACTTCAGAGAAAGCTTGCTCCGACTCACTAAATAGACGGATAAATTGGTGCTTCAAGAACCTGAATGCCCGTCACCCACTTGCATTGGCTCACAAAGGAGTTCTTGTGATTTCTTGCGATGAAATAACACGCTGGCGCCATCTATGAGGTGACCTTGGAACTGAATTTCACTAGGGCAAAGGTTTTTCAATGTTTGTAAAGCAGTGATGCGATTGCTGCGCCAAACTGCACGAAACTACTTATTATGGCAGGATGTACTTACATACATCCTGCCATAATGTGGGGAATTTGTGCCAACATTGTGCCAAAGCTTAATTTGATACCAAAAATATAATAGCTCAGGCCCTGCTACCTGGTTGGATTGTTGCGACATTTCAGAACTTTTGATTATTGCCTCAAATAACCTACTATTTGATTGGTTTTCGTAGCAAAGACTGACAGTACTTAAAAGTTTTGCAATAATTCTTATGTTCGTGGTCTTTTCTGGCGGTTATAGTGTCGTTGAGTGTGCTTCTCACCGCGCACTGGTGTACTGCAGAAGCGGCAACCGCGAAGTAGGCATCACAATTTTTGCATGTCTTGCTTCGCCGCAGTGCACGCTATGCTAAGGGGAAAGCACTCTTCCAGAGTGAGACGTAGCACAATTTCTGCATAATACTTTGGCTTGTATACAGCTTTCCGATGTATACACATCCACAGCCCAGCGTGTGATCTTCACAGCCCAGCACGCACGCGCTCGTGTCTTTGGAAAGCGCGGAAAACACGTGCCATACACACAAACTCTGAAGGGGGCACCCGCTTGAAGCTCTTTATTGGAATGGTCTGACACCATATTTGAGTGCGCTATTTTTAGCGGATACTCGGAACAAGCTCACATTAAAGGACACATGCAAAGGAAAGAAACATTTTTTTTAAAGAGCCTAGATGGAAAAAGTATGTTATAAAACGAATTTACAAAGAAGAAAGAAACTTTTTAGAGCTATATTTACGCGCAAAACGAATTTGTAGTTGGCTCCCGCGGGAGCTGCCGCTGGTCACGTGGTAGACCTGTGCGCCGCCGCGCTGCGTCGCCGCCGCCGCACGCTGAGCGTTGTGCGCCACCGCTTCGACGCGTTTCCCCACGCCGCCGCTGCCGCACAAGTTCAAATCACGCCTGCTTGCGCTTTTTCAGGAGCTTCCTTTAGGCTCTAAAAAGTTACTTATTAATCTTTGTATTTTGTTGCACTTCAAACGAAGATGAATAAGTAACTTTTCGAGACCATAGGAAGCTTCCGAAAGAGCGCAAGTACCACGTGACAAATAGGGGCCAGTCATGTGATAAATATGGGCCACTTTTCTGCGGCGCCCGTGGGCACCAACTACAAATTCGTATAGCGCCGTAAATATAGCTCTAAAAATTCTTATTTCTCGTCGTGAATTCGTTTCATGACTTCCTTTTCCCAACCCGGCTGTTTAAAAAAAAGTTTTTTTCCTTTGCATGTGTCCTTTAATAGGCTGCTAAGGCTGATAATCTTGATGGTTTGGAATGTACACTCGGCGTTGAACCTGCCTTAGAGTGCGGGAGCGGTGCGCTCCGGACTCTGCGTGCAACATCTGCCGGCGGACGCTGGGCCTGAGATACCGTGCCTCTGAGCATGCGCCGCCATTGTGCAGCACCGGGCAGATACCAACGCTTGTGCTGACCCATCCCCAGACTCCGCCGGCCGCCAGAGGAGCGCTCGGCGCCTCCAGGCTGCGAAATCAAGGCACCCGGTGTGGCGGCCCACGCGCCGCCGGCTCCGCATTATTGCACCTTCTTCCTGAGAGGAATTAAGCCGCTCGGCACTTGCAGAGTCTGCAGAAGGGTCAGCACGAACGTCGGCATCTGCCCAGCGCCTCTGAGCATGCGCGTTATTCCGGGCCCAGTGTCCGCCGCCAGATGTTGCATGCGTAGTCCGGAGCGCACCGCTCCGGATGTATGGACTCTTCTGTAGGTTTAATTTTTATGCTTTGTTTTTATCTGATTAGGAATTGCAGTTTTATTACAACCTCTTAGAACTTCAGGAAAACAAATTTAGGTGCTTAAAAGTTATTGTATTCTAACATTACTTCAGTGGGATTTTGTACCTAAATATCCATTCACGGCAGTTTGTGCTCTCATTCATCAGTCATCTCCTTGTTACCTGCACGCGACTAAAAAGCTAGTTCTGTGTTTGAGGGAATTGCTTCAGCGGGGCCATCAATGCTAATAAAAGGTTAAACATAACGGGGGTGGCAAGGTAGACATTGCCTTTCAGTTGGACAGGTTAACACATCAATCTTAATGTAATATTTGCAGTGATATGAATGAGAATGAAGTGAGAACTTCATTTTTCTGCTCCAAAATTGACTTTTGACTGTTCCAAGAGCTGCTCCAAAATGACTCATATCGATCACATCACCGGTAAGGTCAAATGTATGTACTATCTATGAGAAATGGTCGTTTATAACATTGCCAAAAGTTTTTCGAGCAAAGAAAAAGAATGATGCGCGAAAGAAAATGTACGGAAATCCCGAGTGTTCCACGGCTGCCGCTGAGGTGGCGCCACCGTGTCCTCTCGTCGCATGAGCTTTTAAGAGGTTTTAACACACTCGGTCATGAGTAGTTGCAAGTGTGTGAACCAGCCTTAACTATCGAGATTTCTATTTGTAACGTTACTTCTTGCGAACAGCAACTCTTATCACACGGAAAAGGGTAAGAAGCCGCAGGTACATGTACCGTGCGACAAAGTATGTCACGATTCACCGTAGGTAATGCAAGAATAGGAATAAAGACCGACGGCGTCCAAGTACCAGAGAGCCGTAGAGAGAAATCGGAAGAGAAAAGAGAGAATACACACTGCCTCAGCCGGTGGCAGTGCACGAAGTGGCAGGGTAGCAGCAGCCCCACGCAAGCCAGGACGACCAACAGGACAGGATGTCCACTCCCTGCTAGAGCCACACCCACGTGACCGACGGTCAGCGCGACCTGCACCCTGTGCCAGCGGCCCTGTTGCCACGCAGAGAGAAACATTTTGCAGTCTTTGACATGTCGGAAAAAGGGTTCCACTCCTTCCAGCTTACCGTAAAATACTGCAGAAGCGCCCACTATTGACATTTCCCAAGCCTGGAAATTTTGCAAACTATACGTTAAGCGCCCAATTTAACCTGACAAGCGCCTTTGTCTAGGTTAACCCAGTTTTCAGTGGAAGTGCAATGGGCATTTGCCCGGTAGTTTACGGTATTCTCGACTGATGGCAGACCTAGACATCTGTGTTGCAGGGTTACTCGTATCCAGAGGTTCATCCTGGGGGGGGGCTGTTACAAATTTTAGGGTTAGTACAGTCGACACCGGTTATAACGAAGTCGGTTATAACAAAATAGTGGCTACAGCGAAGCGATCATGGTTACCCATTCCCGTTTGCACTTTTTCAATGCATTTGTGTCTGTTTTTAGCAACGGAAATTGATAGGCTCCCGCAGATATAGTGAAAAAAGTTTTGTGATAATTTAAAAAATAATGAAATTCAGAAAGTTCACTAAGTCTCAGACTGCCGCACCTATGCTGCCACGGCTGAGCAACCACCAAGAATGGGCCACAGACGATGCTGCAAAGGCCACTGGCGGCAGCCTGCTCCTCGCTCCTTATCTGGGAAGCGACTTGTCTGCATCGCACGCGAAGAAGCCGTCGTGGCATGCCAATTGGGGCATTCAGAGCGCTAGCGACAACTTACCAGCGGAGATGATGGAGAGAGTCTAGATTTAAGAGAGGGAGCAACTCCAATCATTGAGAGCATTTGCAATTTAAAGCAGATGCCTCCTGGGCAGATTGGTGCAAGTATGCACGCATTTGGTTGTCGCGTAGCCAGTGTGGCAAGGAAACTGGGTGGAGAGGTGGACATGTTTGAAGAAGGTGAACGCTTCAGAGTTTTGCAAACGCAGGCCCACAATCCACTACCCCTATAGAGCAATTGCCCCCTCTCTTAAATCTGGGCTCTCTGTACCGAAGAAAGACGAGCTTGTGTGCAAGCTCGGTCTCCGTGCTGTGCGTGCTTTGTTTGCTTTGTGTTCCATGTTGGCACCGCTGGCTGGTGTGGTCACACTTGCGCGAAAGTCTAACTTCGCTCAAGCACCGATTCGGCGAATCATCGCCACTCAACGATGAAGAGTCCCTGCCCCGCCGGCATCTCGACGGGGAAGACGAAGTCAATATCCTTGAACCAAAAGCATGCCATCCTCGACGAAGTGCGCGTAAACGTAAAGAACGCCATCCACCGCTGGCGTCCTCCGCGGCGGCAGTCGCAGCTGACGACACGGTTTGTACGTAGCTCGCAGGATCTTTTCTCAATCGGAGCTTCTCGCAGTTGGCGAGAAGCGGCTCTGATCTAGCCGAGAGCGTGTGCAGGCAAGCCTATACCGCTTTCTGCAGGCACGGTAAACATGTGCTTGTGACGGCCCGTGTTATCTTTTTTTTTTTTTTTTGCCCGTTACTTTTACGAGTCCAGATAAAACGAAAAAAGCGGATATAGCGAAGTGATTTCCGATTCCCGTTAACTTCGTTATAACCAGTCTCTACAACAGTAGTAACTGGTAATTGTTTAATGTCCCCTAAGTTAGCCTAGCAGTAATGTTCTGGGGCTGTATGGGGAGGGGTGTACATTCATTGCAATGGCAACACCAGAGACTTCGAGTCAGCTATGCACCATATAATGCACGGTAACATACACGAGGACAAGTGCTGGTAGCAAAAAGCAATTGTGAGTCGAGAAGAGATGCACATATCCTCTTCTCGACCTGCGATTAGTCAGTCGCAAGCGACGTGACCAAACTACCTGCTTCTTGTTTGATTACCATGCAATGCACAATATCCACAGTAACTCACGGTTGCTGGCATTTCATTTAAAAAGGAACAAGTCAACATGCACCTGGTCTCACACCTCCTCTATCCAGCAGAGACCTCTGGCATAAAAATGGTTTTTGCTGTATGCGATTTTAGAAGCGAGAAACGTGGCGGACGTCCCACCTGGATCCACGAGCAGAGCAGCGGGGCGAGAAGGAACAGCGCCACAGCCAGAGTGGACAGCGCAAACACCGGGCCAATCCCGGGCAGGCGCGATGCCAGGCACACGGCAGCAAAGAGGGCACCATTGAGGGACACTGTGCTCCAGGCATTGCTGCCACTGTATTGGTCGAGATGGACATATCGGTTTAGTGGCACTCCTTGCTGCTTGACCAACCGGTCAATTACTCACTCGTCAGGCGAGAGATCCTCAGTGTTATTCTGCTCTGACCTGTGGACCATGAGAGAGGGCTGTAATTAGCAAAACATACAAGTATCTGATGACCTGCTGGAGAGCCAGAGACACTAGTAGAATGCATCAATTGTGTTGTGGGTTGCAGGGACAATGAATCGAGTCAATTAGACCCTCCCTTTAGAAAATGGGAACAGGAATTAATGCAAATATAAAAACAAGCCACAGGATGTTTGCGAGAAAAGTGAACCACGTTTTTCGCTATGCATAAACTTTAAATTTCAGGGAGTTTAAGCATTTAGGTTTAGATTAGGATATGAATGTTTTAGATTGTGAAAAGTTTGGAGCGACTTTGGGAAACTTTTCATGAAAAAGTTAGTCCAGCAATGCCTGCAGATGGGTTGGAGACAAATTACATTTGCTGCCAAAATTTTCTTGTAGAAAACTTCCAAACGAGCTGCAATTAAGCCCTTGCTGTAGAGAAAAAAATTAGAACCACATTTCTATGCCACGATTTGAGAAAATGATAAAACACTGAAAACATCCAACGCTACACATTCCTCAATTGCGGCCATAAGGAGGCATGGCGTACTTGGCATCTTCAGAGTAGTCGTGGGTGACCAGGTGAAGCAGAAGCATGCCGGCCGCCATGGCATACACGGTGTCCGTGCTGATGGTTTCTGTCAGCGTCTTCAAGATCGGGGCCAGGGAAAACCCAAAGGCAACGAAGATGGCAGCTCTCCGCAAGTCCGCAAGCACTGACCCAACACAAAAACAGGTTGTAGGGCATTACCCCGAGGAATTCAGTGGGCGGCTGAGCGAACTAATGCACTGCAGCTCTAAAACATGTTGAGAGTTCTGAATTAAAGACGAACAAGGGTTGTACTGGTGTGGATTTGTGTAACCAATGCTGCGTTACGTTATTTCGAGAGTGCAGCTCCAGCACCACGCTATTCTACTGCCGCATAGAAAATGCCCTCAGTTCCATCTGCACAGAAGCTGACTCTTTATGAAGGAACATTCTTCATTGTTAAGCGTGGGCTTGGAGTAACGTTTTCTAGGCTCAGAAAAAGAGTCTAATGAAAGCAGTCTTCTCAAAAACTCTGCAGGGAACCCAAGGGAGCACTCAAAGCATGGAACACTCACTCTTGCCTAGATGTCTCCGTTCCACAACCACGTAGAGCAGGTACGCCGGGCAGCAGAGCAGTACTATGCTGGCCAGCAGGGTGATGGGAGACAGACTGCCCTCCTTGAGCCATGCATACAGCACCACGAACAGAACCGCCCTGCATGTAGACTGCTTGAAACGTCGTGCTGCAGTAAACACTTGCAGATGAGTGGCCATGTTCGAGAACCATGTACTACACTTGGTGCACGCCCTATCAGTATACATGGCTCGCACGTAACGTCATTCTACGGCGCTGGTGGTTATTCCTGCTTGTTGCCTGCTTCGCAATATGACTTTCATGGTACAAAATTAGGGGTTAACGGCTGAGCTCAAAGCGTGTGGAGCAAAAGACTGCACTGCAGAACCCAGGGATCTTGGGTTCGATCCTTACCCCTGCCCATTTCGACCTGGATGAGCATCGTACCGGCGTGTGGTTGTGTCATTATACTGCGTGATGCACATTAAAGACCCCCAGCTAGCAGTGATACTGTACTTGATAAATTTCTCGTCTACGGCCAAGACACCAGATGTCCACTCAGGCTGACTAACTTCAGGCTGTCCAAACATGCAACAATCATAATCATTATGGTGTAAAATTTATAAAATGAAGATAATGCTCATTACACATAAACCACCAGTGACACATGAAAAGATGTTGAGGACAGTCTAATATATATGTATTATCATTAATTTGGTGCTTATTTTTCTCAACCCCACTGTATTGTTAACCCTTGTGCTCAATTACGTCAGAGGTGCAGTAAGACTTCGTTCAGTGAAATTCGCGCGCCGTTCGTACCTGCAGATTTGTTGAATCACTCCTGTGGCAGCATAGAGCGCTTGGGGCACGGTGAACTGCACTGGGTTTACTGTAAATAAACATTCAAATACAGCATATAAACAGAATAATCATCAAGGGCAAATTTGGCGCCTATTTAAGATATCAAAATTAAAAGAAAGACGGATAATCATTGTAGTGCGTCCTTCGTTTCTTCCAAATGACAGCGGTTCGGTTCATCAGCTAACTGTAAAGATGTGAGACGATTTGCTGCACAAAGTTTTGTTCCCTGACAACACACTTACCGTTTTTGCGAAGCTGACACAAGAACGATTGATCGACGTAATTGTCTGGCACATACTGGTCCTCGTACAACACCTTTCGCCAGGTTTGCGCCTTAGGCGTTGGTAAAGACTCGTCCGCAGGCTCGTTCATGGTACGAGACGACTGGTTCTAACACCACCGGTCAAAGAACGTATAACATCGCGACACGCGTTAATGATGTGATATAATATGATATAACTTTGGAGTTATAACTGTTACCACTTATCTAGCTGTTCGGAAGTTGCTTTCATGATGGTTACGTGTTTTTTTTTTTTCTTTTGGCTGTTGCCGCCGCCGAGCCCTCACACCTAGGCGCACACAATATTTTCGCTAATTTTCGCTTTCAGCTGTGGATATGTTGTGGCTGCGCTAATGGATTGTGTTGGCTATCTTTCCATCTAAACTATTCAAACTTATTTTTTTGTTTTCTGCAATGTTCTTGAGGTAAAGAATGGGGATAGAATGTGAAGGATGTAGAATAGACTTCAAATTAATGTAAGAGTAATTTTAAACAAATAACTACTTAATACCTCTTAGAAATATTAATTTTATTAGGTCGCATCAAGCCAATCAGTAGCCAAGACAAGCATTCTTCTCACCACGTGTAACTTGAGTTTGGAACATTGCAAATGTCAGACTTGTAATCAAAAAGTCTTGTGCAAGCATTACAAATATTGCACTACTAGCCACTAAGTCTTGTGTAAAAATTAAGTAATCTGTTAGTCTTATGTAAGTCAGTTAAGATAATGTAGGATGTCATCTTCCGCGTGCTTGTCCACCAAGATTTCAAATGCTTGTGACACTGAACTGCTTTACAATGGCGGTCACAGGTTGCGACAAGATCTCAGCGGAAGTCTGGGAGGGTGAGCCCAACCGATCGACTCGTCAAACGTCGAAGCCCTGAGAAACCCCCTAGTGCCAAGAAAATCCACAAGGTACAAGACAGTCCCAAGGTACGAGACAGTCCCAAGGTACGGCACAGTCCCAAGGTACGGCACAGTCCCAAGGTACGAGACAGTCCCAAGGTACGAGACAGTCCCAAGGTACGAGATAGTCCCAAGGTACAAGACAGTCCCAAGATACGAGACAGTCCCAAGCCGGAACAAAGCCAGAGCCCTGCCCAGGAATCGAAGGAGGACGTGCAGGCTGATACCGGCAAGCTTCCTGACGACATTGTTAGTCAAATTGCAACACTCCCAGAGCCATCCATAGACATGCACTCCGGCCGACAGAAAAAACAGCCCATTGGCAAAGCTCCCGCCGCACAGAGTTCAACTGGAAAACAGCGAGGAAGTGTCCTCCGTGGGTAAGCGCCTCCAGGGGTGGAACGGCTGCGCCATCCTGCGCCATTTTGCGGAAACTGCGCCACAGCCAATACTTTGCGCCATTGTGCTCCAAATCGCACAACGTGCGCCAAAATAATTCTATTTTGTCTTGGTTTCGGTTTTTATCGACTCGATTGGCAACAATGAGCGCGTTTAGCTTGGTCCGTCTTGCCATTTTTTGTTCCGTTTATTTTTCCTGTGTATCCCGAGTCGGAAGCACGCAAAAAAATTCAGGGGTCGGATTCCAAGTGCTACATCACCTGCGAATGGATTGTTATTCTTCAACCATAAGCGGTTGAGCAAGTCGGCCGAGGTGAGGTCAGCCTGAGGGTCTGCGGCCCGGGTTCCGGACGTCAGCCAGTTGAAAACACATTAGCGAAAGATTCCTTTTAGCGCTTCATCGTTAGAAGTTAGAACCGCATTCCTGCAAGATAAATCGTGATTTGATTGAACTGAAACGCTGTCCGATCCGAATCCTTGCCGGCCAGCAGCTCTCACACGAGTGGTAGATCTGCTCGGCGTACTTTAATCTTGCTCTGGCTCATCGCTTCGAATATGTTAACTCCGTTAATCGTAGTCTGATGCTTCGATATTGAGTTGTACATTAGGATAAACTCAAAATTTGTTGCCCTGTTCCTCCGCGCAACTGCACGTCCGTTGCTTACGCACGTCACGTGGTTCGCACATATAATTACTATGTCGAGCACGTGTGGGTCGTGCTATAAACAGTGCTGGTTTGCATTTTGAGCAGCTGAAAGCCACTCAGAAAATATCAAGGACACTATCTTCAGAAACATATGGTACTTGCTTTTTGGTTCTCACTAAGGCCAAGTTTTTGCACCTGTTACACTGTTATCCCATCTACATAGGTTCTTAATCACTCATGCTCATCTGTGCTGCTAAGCACAATTGAAATTGCTTCCGTGCTCGTCTAAGGCACAAGCTGAAGTGCACTGAAAACTGATTTGAGCTGCTCCTAGCCTGCTCCAGAATGTAGTTTTAGCTGCTCCCAGTCTGCTCCGAAACAGCAGTTTCAGCTGCTCCCGTGGCTGCTCCCAAGTACATTTCATGAGTTCTACCCCTGACCTCTCTAAAAGGTTTCTCTGTGGAAGGAGTAGAAGACAGCAATTTTGTAGGATACTATAATGCTATAAAAGATTGCACCAAGTCTCTCCGACTTTGTACCCTGTAATATTGGAGTCATCTGAGTGGCAGGCAAGATGTGCCAATGATCACCCGAGGTAACTGCAATGGAAATGTTTTGCTGCCATGTTTCTCTGGCTTTCCACCTTGGTGGCTCTGTGTCGAAGCACTGGTCTATGAATCCCCAGGTGGCAGGTTTGAATCCTGGCAAAAACACTTGCGATCTGATGGCATCTAATTGTAGCTGCACAACAAAAGATCCCCAGGTGGACTAAATTATACCTTGGTCCTTTGCTGAGGTTTGCCAAATGCCCTTCGTTGGCTTGGCACTATAGTTTTGGTTTTGATTTCAGTGATTTAGATGTCTCCAATACTTTCCATGCTACTAGTATTTTTATTTTTTTGTTTTTAATGCAATTAAATGCAAAGTTCAAGCGAGCTGGTCAAGAATGACGAAAATGATCCCTTGAGAAGGGGAACAAGAGGGACAAAGGACGAACACAAATCTCCCAACACAGCTAGGTGACTGGTGCACGACCGAAAAAAATCCGCTTGGTCCAGGTATCGAACCTGGGACCTTTCCATTTCCAGTCGAGCGCTCTACCAACTGAGCAACCCAGGGGTTAGACGTCAGTAGAGCAAACAGGTTCTATCTTTTTATTAATGCACGGTGCCTAAGTTAATGAATCTAGAAGCCAGTCGAGGTTTGCGTCATAAAACCCAACAAAGGTGCCATAGTGTCAGTATTGATGCCCGTGATTGATTGTTATATAAGATGTGTTGTTTAGCCAATAATGCCGGTGCTGACTGGAACTTTTCTTTTGCCAATCTTGTTTCTGTGGCTTTGCAGTCGCAAAGCGAAGGCATTCAAGCACGATGCCCTCTTTGGCTCGCACACCCGGAGGACCACAGGTAAATCGTGCCCCTCGGGGCAAAAGTTTGTCCCATACTCGCGCTGTGTACCTTTTTCTGAAAACTATTAGGGGTCATTCAACTCCTCTGTACTTGAAAGGATTGTTAGCCCAGGCAGTTTCTATTCAAGTCATAGGATACAGCCTACACTACCCTTTTTTTGATGCCTATTGTACTATTTTGCTTCTTTGTTGAACATCGGTATACAACCTTAACTTTCTGCAAGGCAGACAGTCCTCTTAGTTTCCTCCTCTCCTTCAACCTGCTAGAGTAGCATGGGAGAGAAATAAGGGGCAAAGAGAGGAGGATGTGGCACCATGTGCTCTCTGTTTGGAGGGAATGGGATTGAACTCTTCAGTGAGGTGTGCAACAAGATACTTGCACGTCTGCTATTGGCGGGGTGCAGCATTAATTTATTTAAGACCTGAAATGGTCAGGTGGCTATTGAGGCTTTTTTTCTGGTGGATCAAATCGCCAAGAGGATATAATGTTCACAGGCATGCATGGGAGATAGATGACACACCTCGAGGAACTCGGGCAACAAAACTACACTTCGGTCCTCAAAAAGGCTCCTGCAAGGTGGGCTTGATGGACGAGGGAAGCTGCCAAAACAACTCTCTCCATTCAGGACATTATTTTATCTGCTGTATGTTAAAGGAACACTGACACCCCCCAAAAATTTTTTTTTTTCATTTTTTGCCAGGCGCTTTATTATGGTGTCGGAGGACTACCCAATTAATATTTTGCAACAGAGTAGCGTATTTTTTTAATAAAGCCAAAAGACGCAACTGCTCGAAAACGAAACCAAAACCGCGCACGGAGGTCGGAGAAGTGGAGAGGGGAGATGAGTGGCGGATGTCACGTGGCTACACCCGACCGTGGGGTTTTTTTTCTTTTTTTTTTTTTTCCCCTCTGCGTAGCAGATGACATGCGAGGCCGCGTAGCGGGAACAGCTTGCAGTGTGATCCTTTTGCAGTTATGTTTGTTCCGCTCGCTGTTCTGTACTTGAAGATGAGTTGTTTTGTACATTGAGGAGTTGGGGATGAGTAGTGAGTGCTTGTGGTGAATTTCCATGATCGGCTCCGAAAAGAATACGCCCAAGATGTTGCATGAAGAGCTGGCTCACATGTCCTGCGTTCGAAAAAAAGTGGCATTGTGCAACAGAGTTTCCGAAAGATCAACGGGATCGGGACCAATGGCTGGCTGCAATTCCTGTAGAACATTTACGGGCACCTCGGAAAGCGGACGCTACCTGATTTATATGCTCCTTGTATTTTGTGGAAAGTGATTACATTGAGTTCTCCGGTGTCAAAAAGGAAATCCCATACCATTTAATTCAGTGACGTGTCGTCCACATTTGTTTATTTTTTTTGTTTGTTTCTTCAGTGATAATTGAAGAAAAAAAAAAAAAGAAATGTAAACATCGGAAAATGTTTGAAAAAGAAAAAAAAAAGCTTTCACTGGGGATCGAACCCGGTCCTGCCACGTGTGAAGCGGACGTCTTTCCCACTGAGCTGCTGGAGGTTCTCGTTCCTCAGTAATAATACAGCCGATAAACTGTAAGTTGGAAAGTTTGCTGCCGATTTTCCTCCAGCAAAAGCACTCCTGGGTCGAAGTCGGGAAGCACCATGCATTGGCGACATTCGCACCTAGTAAAGAAATCGTGCGCGTGCATATTCAACTTGAAGTAGACACGTCGTGCTTGACGTTTGCGCGAGCGATGTCTTCAGCCACGAGAAGGGAGCGACGGCTCGACGACGTCTTCGTGCGAATCGGCTTGGTGGTCGGGCGTGTCGTACGGGATGAGTACCAATTCTTTTGATCAGTCCCAAATTTCTCTTTTAAAGGCAGACAGAATTCACCGGTACCGCGAACGACAGTTCTGAAGTAGAGGTCCCACGCCCGTCGTCCGCTGCCATCGCCGTCCCCGCGAGTCCCACGATATGCGAAACGACGCACGCACAGAATGCTTCCGGTTCTCTGTGGAATTTTTTTTTTCAATCAACGCATTTGCAGCTTTTTAGAAGCCACAAAAAATGGGTTTTATGTTTTTTTCTATTTTTAATATTGAGTGTGTGCCTTCAGTGACCAAAGACTTCGATTAAATTTGGTGGTCGCGTCACAGCCTTAGAAAACGGCCCGTGACCACAGAAAAGAGAGTGAGCGAGACTCGAACCGGCCAGTTCTTGATCGGCGGTTTTCGGGCGGAAAGGAACCGAATTTCGAGCCGCAAATTGTGTTCTGGTAGCTGGGCTCTCATATGTCATGTACAACTAAAAACCTCGGCAAACATAAATACCCTCTCAGTGTCCCTTTAAATACAGAGGAGCTAGTCATCCTTTACAACAGGCATAGTTAGGCTGATTAATTGGTGGGCATGTTGCACCGAGCAGTCGAATAATTCTTATTGTCTTTGTATCATTTAAGTTCTTTAGTTTGGCTGATTCGAAAATCTGGAATTCATCCAATATGTGGATAAAAAGGATGAAAGAGTTTGGAACTTGTCCAATCCATTATTAAGATAAATTAAAAGTATGATGTAATGATTGCAATGCTCTTTGTTGTTGCTGCTGCCTGATAAGGTAATTTGGGTCAGTGAATCAGGCTCATCATGTCTTTTTACTTTGCACATGCCTGATTGGCCCCAAAGCCCATAAAACTTGGTGTGTGTGAAAGGTGGTTCAAATAGAATAGCACTATGTCATTTATATCCTTCACAGTGCTACAAAAGCCCATGACATACCGGTTCTCTTTGTAGCATGGAAGCTAGGGATGACATTGTGCTATTCGATTTGAGACAGTATTTGCACACACCTATTTCAAATGCAAGCTTGGCACAAGAAAACAACCTATCCTTTTGGCAGCAAAGCGTGCTGTCTGTTTTTCGGCAGCCACCAGCTTGTAAGCCGCCGAAAATGTTACAGGTTGTAGCAGCACTGGGACTTTCGTGGTGGGATTGTGGCTTCTGGAAACTTTGCTGCAAGACAAAGTAATGTCAACATGCAACTGTTCTCTGCTGAAGTTAGTGGCAGGAAGCAGATACTTGCTAATGCTACTTTCACCAACCCTCACTAGTGACAATAGTGATGCCACCAAACAATAGTGTGCGTGACTTTGACTGCAACTTCTTTGCTGCAAAAATGCCAAAACATATAAAAGTTTATACAATGTAAAGTAGCATGCCTTATCTTTTAGGAAACTTGCATCTTTAGGGGGCTCGTTGCAATAACAAAGAATTAAAGACCACTGGGTTTTGTGGTTTTGAAGTATTCATATCTGTACCACTTTGAGTAAGTGTGCCATGAGGGGCTCATTAGTGTCTGCTATGACCAAATGATGATGATGATGACACATTGAAAGGAAAATGAAGAAAATTCATTTTCCATGGTGCTTAAGTCGTAGTACAAATAAAATCAAATATAAGGAACAAAGCAGTACTGCTATGCCACTCATGCAGTATGAATGTAGTGGAGTGAAAGAGAAAAACTACAGTTACCATCTGCTCTCAGAATGTGCTGCTGTAAACCCTAGCAATAAAATAAAGAAATACTTCTTGATATTGTTTTAGGTACATGTATAGCTAGATGTGACGATAGCAGCTGACCTGGCAGGAAGTTTTAGGCAGCTGTGTGTGCTATCAGATGGTTTCAGCCTCTGCACTCGTGTTGGTGCGAAATTTCCGTTCCGGTGGAAGGGGCTGCAGAACAGTGTTAATGGGGGCACTCCTTGGACAGATGTAGTTCCCAGCCCTGGTCCTGCAGTTGGTGTGGAAGAGACACGCTTTAGACTTCGCAGCTTCCCAGTATCTTCCCTAACTCCTGCTCATCTGAAAAGATGGATGTCCATAAAGTGTCTATGCTCAGCCGCTATTCTTTTTGTGTTTTGCATACCGGAATTTCTCCTTTTCAAATGGGTCGGGAAAGAGCTAAGCATCTTTGCTTCTAAGTTCATTTTTTGACGCTTGGCCTAGGTACTCAGGGTGCCCCTTGAATCTCGTAGAAACTAGTTTCTTAAAAAAAAACTATAACAAATTAAAAAAAAACTTCAAAAAATGTATGTTGTTTTAGTAGTATTTTTTATTTTCTTGAGTTTTGTTGTTTCCAAGACCCTCTACTCTTGTCCAGAACGATTTGTTCTGACTGTTCTCATATGTTCTCTTGCGCCTCTAAAATAATCTTGCTAGTGCCTAAACACCTATACACTCTTTATTAGTAGGGCACTTATCTAGAAGTTGGCTCTTTTTTCCAGCTGCTTCATTGTTGGGCCAACAGCGGAAGAGAGCAGTCAAGAAAACTTAGCAACAGGCTGTTCTTACGAAAATCGGGGCATCCTGCCATCATTGAGTGTATGGAAGCAGGGAAACAATAAATGGATTCTGAATTAAATGTCTTTGCCCTTTCCCTTATTAGAGCTTATCAAAGCTCATCGGAATTAGTTCGACAAACCATGCCCGAAAGAATCGAAGAGGGGAGGAGGCATGCCTCGTTCCCCCTCCTGCTCTTTTCAATGCGAAAGCATTTACTGTCCCATGGAGTGAGCCGACGTCATCAGTTTGAAGCGCGAAAACGGCACCTAGTTACCGCGATCCCTTCGGTTCCATTGGGTGGCGCGCATCGACGGGGCTCCCATTGGCCGCTGCGCTCGTCAGTTTCCACGACCGCTTACCTTGTCCATCAGCGCGCCGTCAACACGGAGCGTCCTAGGTCAGCGTGCCCGGGGAGCACGCGCGCTGATCGGCGACGAAAAGTACGCAGCAGACGAAAAAAGGAGCGGACGAGCGGCTTGCATGCTTTCGCATTCAAAACTCATAAGAAGTGCTTTGGTGTACCTCGAGCTTTTCTTTCTGATTACTGTCTCTACATCGTTTTCTCTTTGTTTTGATTTGCGCTTTGACTCAACAGTTTTTCCCTCTCCCAAGCAAGCTCTGGCGGCATGTTTTCAACGATCGTCCTTCCCTTCGAGTCGTGTGTTTGTTCCTTTGTGCCGTGCCGAACAAATGTTGTGTACCAACTTGTCCCGGGCGTTCCAATTCGATTAAAAATGTGATTGTATCCACAAGACCAAGCGTTGCGGAGGGCATGGTTACGCATTATAACGCGCACACACGCACACACAAAAAAGTTTTTTTCTTTTTTTTTTTAGTAATTAGTAGCGATGGGCCGAACTTTTGCCGAATCGAAAATTCGACGCCGAATCTTATGATTCGGGGGGTAGAAGCTGAGCTTGTTGGTGGTACATATTACAACGGTTAAACCAGCTGAACCACGAAAATAGGGAGAGAAAATCGCCTTGTAAACGCCTTATGATTCGGCAAAGCCGAAGTTTTACCGAACTTTTCTAAAGATTCGGCAAAAATACCTTGTTGCCATACTTTCAAAGTTGATATTTCGTGTTCGTTTGCCTTTTCGGGCAAAAAAAAAAAAGTATTCTTTTAATGCATATTGACACAGTTATTATTAAACAAGGCGATATTCTACAAGATAACTGTATCGGTGTCATTTTTGTGTGTTTACTAGGAATTAACACAGTGACTTTTTGCAGAAGTCGTGTGACAACGAGGTTGGGCGGTAGCAGCGCAGTCACGATACGCGAGTTTCGGTTCTGAGGCCTCATCAGCGCAAGCCAATGTTGGCGCAAGCCTACAAGTGTTCATCGGAAAGAAACAACGCGCAAAAATAGATTGGCTAAGGGTCACTTGCCTCTGCATTGTATTGCTTGTAAACGCCAGCCCAGATTCAACATCATCATCATCGTGAGGGGCACAGATAAAACCACCAGAGATTATTGGAAGCGTATATGCAATAACAGAAAAGGGGCAAGATACATGTGTCAGCCAAACATTGGTTTTTCTACACAAAAAAGAAATTGCTTATCTTGATACGTGCTGAAGCGATAGTGCGGTTTACTTCGTTGGTGTTTTTTCCATAAATGTTTAGTTGAGTCCAGCGCTCGTGTCGTTTGCATCTTCCCTCTTGCCCTTGTCTATTTTTGGGCGCTGTTTATTTTGGATTACCATAAACAAACTCGCCTATATCACGACTCTAAAGCAGTGCATTGTTTAAAAAAAAAAGTGGTAACACCGTAACAGTCTGTTCTTACTTTCTCTGCGAGTCACCGTTTTGTGCGCGAAAATGAATGCAACGACTGCTTAGCCTTCACCAGAAGCGATAACAATATTATTGTAAATATGAATGTTTTTTTCTATTTGAGTCACTTGGCGCCAGCTTTGCATAAACGTGTGCGTCCCATATTCGCAACGTCTGGTTTTTAACTTTTAAAATTCCGGTTTCTGATGTTAAGACACGCGCGGACGTTTAGGAAGATGGGGAGAGTTAGGAATATAGGATGTGCAACGCATGATAGTTCTGTGGTTAGTAGTTTTATGCGGATAGATGAAAACCGCGAAATAGCTCTAATGAAAAAGCAATATTATTTTGTTTTCGCACAAACTACTTATGAACTGAAAACAGGTTTGCTACAATTTCGAGGAGGGCTTTAAAGTACTTGTTGTCTGTCAATGGTGCGACTACCTCGTCGCCTCACTGGAAAAATCAAATGAAAATCACGTTATCCAGAATGCACAGCATCATTTGTCACTTGCGCAATGGACTGCGTCAATTTCTGGTCGATCTTCTGTTCTTGAGGCAGAAAATATTGAAGAGAACCGCACTCATAAAGGCTGACAAACACACAGTTACCATGTCGCCTACTTTGCGCATTACCGTACACTGTACGATGGTAACCGCACGACCGCACGGCATCCATTTGCATTCCATGGCCCCGTCTGCCCCGTCGCGTTTTCGCGCGTGCGCAGACGTTGGCCGAATCTTTGTTGAACTTTCATTCAAAAGTTCGGCATGTGCCTATCTTCGCCGAATCTCAAGTTCGGCAGATTTGGTCCATCACTAGTAATTAAAGTGACCTTATATTTTGAAATCTTCGTTTATCATGCAGAATGCAGAGTAACTAGCGATGTGGCCGTTGAGGGCTCGAATCGAGCGAGTCGTTTCTGCTCAGAACGCTTCTTATTTGAGGGGTTCGTGGCCTTTGTCATTTGCTCGCGTGTACGACTTTTTAGCGGCCTGTTACGATGCTACGTTACTCGAGTTGGTTTTTATAGCATAATGATTGTGTGCATTTTTAGACACCGGGAAGCCAGTCAACCTCTATGGGCGTCTGGTGTCTTCCGAGTCGCTCAATATCATATGTTCACAAATGTTTTCCAGAATTCATTCACACCCATATCACAAATTTTTTCAGGATCCAAATGTCACCACTAGTAATATCACAAGTTAGTCAATATTCAAGTCACCCCACTCATATCAGCACTATCGCTAAAAAAAAAAAAGGATTTTTTTTTTGCAGGCTTTTATCGTGAACAATACCATCGATATCACCGAAATCAGATTCACAAATACCACGAAATATCATGGACTTACAAATATCACCGACTCACGAAATATCACGGACTCAGAAATGTCACCAATATCACCGGCTCAGAAAATATCATAAAATATCAGGGACTCAGAAATATCACCGATATCACCGACTCACAAAATATTATAATAGGTACATCACGGGCTCAGAAATATCACCGATATACCCAACTCAGAAATATCACGCAGGTTCACTTCACTGTGCTGGTCGCTGTCCGGTTCGGTTTTGGTATGTGCCGTTGAAAACCGAGCCGAAGCAAGGGCTCCCAAACTCAATAACGCGCAACAGCTCCGTAACAAAAAAAAAAAAAAAAAAAAATAATAATAATAATAATAATAATGCCGCTTGTTTCTTTTTTTTTTTTGCTTAAAATATTTTTTCTTCTTTTTTTTTTCTTTTAAGCGTCACGTGGCCTGCAGGTGCGGGTGGGCTTTGTTTGAAAACATGTATTTGGCTTGAAAATGGGGGACCTCGGCTGTGGGTGGTGCGCCCTGAGACAGGGAGGGAGATGGAAGTGCGTAGAATGAAAAGAGCGCGGCTTTCGCTTGTTTAGTTCTTTCGCTTCCGCTCGCTCGTCTCTTCGCTCGCTGCGCCCGTTCGTGCGGTGGGCTCAGTTCAAACTCCGCCGCGCACTTTGGATGCCCACGGCCGCTGGCTTTGGGGGATCGCGCGCTCCCGGGATTTGCTTGCGCGGCTACGGGCGATGCTCCAGTGTACCGTACGTGATTTGCACGCGTTGGTTGTGGCCCTGGTTAACAGCTGTAGCTGTTAATGCACTCAGGCGCGCGGGCATGCACGTTAGTGCGTGCGTGTGTGCGAGTTTTCGTGCTCGTGTGCGTGCGCGTCCGTTCGCGCCTGCGCCGCGCGCGTCTGGGTGGGTGTGCGCGTCGGCATGCCAGTGCGTGTGCGTGCGCGCGCGTTTGTGCACATGTGTGTGTGCGCTTGTGCGTACCTATGTGTGCCCACGTGTGTGCGTGTTTGTACGCGTGTGTGAGTGCATGCGTGCGCGCGTCGGCATGCCCATAAGAGCGCATGTGCATGCATGTACGTGGGAAGGCGCGTGTGTGCGTGGGTATGGCCTCCGAGATTTTTCACGCGCTGGCTGCGCTCCTCAGGCCATTGCATTCGCCGGTAGAGACTTACTGTGGCATTTGTTGTCGCTCGCGACCAAACCAAACAATACAAAGAAACAGCTGCGAATTATCATCATCACCATTATCGTCGGTCTACGGAACTTAGGAGCAGCGCGAAATATGTTCCCCACCTCTCGCCGCAACGCACAGACCTTTGGCAAGGAAGAAGTTGATCGAAATTTCAAGGTTCATCTTTTCAAATCGCGAAAGGTGTAGAGAAAATGCCCGAGCACGTAAGTGAAGTGCATAGCATTGTTACGTCCACGGGAGGAATAGGACCCGAAGACGGTTTAAAAATGCACTCAGGCTCGCCAGAAGGACATGACCGCCCTAACCCCGGGGTGGCTGAGGGCAACGGAGTCGCCGCGTACGCCTATCCCGGGGGTCCTCTGAACAGCAGCAAACGGAGCGGTCAAGAACGAAGCTTGGCGACAATCTCCAGCTACTGTCAGGACAGCCTTCCCCCAAGTCTCTCCCTTGTCCCGGGTGACTAGTGAGTCATCCTCTTCCTCGCACCGGGAAGGGAGAAGGGGAAGCTCGAGGGTTGGTCACTACCCCCCTCTGTCGGACCGTCAGCAAACTAATTATTTATTTTCATGTAACAGCATCTTCGATCAACTCGCACCGGAATCGCCCTGAAACCTGGACAGTGCACAGCGCTCCTCAGTCGTGTAGCACGAAGTCGGTACAACATTGAATACAAACTGCGCCGCGGCGGTGCACCGAGGCGAGCTCCACCATGCGTCACCTCGCATTTTGTTCGTTTTTTCTTGCGTAGGTCCGCGTGCGGTGCCCGTCTGCTGTCAATCTCTCCTGTTTTTTTGACTCGCGGATTTGGCGGTCCCACACGAATGAACATCGTGGACGTGATTGTCGATGGGGTCACGAAGCGGGTGACAATTCCACAGGTATATGCTGCCCATCATTGTTGGTTCGAGAAAGAGAACCACCACATAATGGCCGTACCTCGGTGTCATCGAAACACCTCGCAACGCTTTCCACGAAGTTCATACCTTTCGGGCGCTCCTTGCCACCGCAGCAATCGACTGTAATCGCGGCGATGGTAAGAAGATCGTCGTCTCGCTCTCGGAGGAGCTGAGGAATTAATCGAGTGCAGCTGCGAGGCGTGTTCGTCTTCACAAGGTCGCCACCTCGATAGACTGCGCATCTGCTATTCCCGCCATCTCCTCGATTCCCGCTCCTGGCCGCAATGCCTGAGGGGACTGCACCCCGGCGCACCGTCGATTTTCTTGGTGCGCGTTGGGGCAACGAAAAGCTGCACCGGGAGGGTGCGCTCCGTTGATCAAGGACGTCCGGTGCGCACATGTGCACTTGATCGAAGACGATGGGGCGAACCTCGCTGCCCCGGTGCGCACTGGTGCGGGTGATCGAGGATGCTATCAGAAAGCTGTTCTCATGCGTGACAAAATTATTTCTATGCCTGTTCCGCCGGCTCAGACAGTCTTCGCAGATGACAAATATTGATTCGCAGTAATTGGTCATGTCACGGAGTCACTCAATATGATCTCACGAAGCCAGTCATCACGGAGCCACTCAATATAATGTCACAAAGTCACTCATATCACGAAGTCACTCAATATTATCTCATGAACTCGGACTCGTATCACGGTCACTCAATATCATCTTACGAAGTCACTCATATCACGGAGTCAATATCATCTCACCAACTCAGTCATATCAAGGGGCCTCTCAAATTCACTCACAATTACGCAGTGAGTGTGAGTGCGTGAGTTTGCCGACGCCTGAAGGATGTAAAAGGTAAATCCACGCGCGATGACTTCGTCGCCCGATCGCCTTCTCCCGCGACGTCACAGAAGGAACGCTGCAGCCTTCTCCATCTGCAGAGTAACTGAGCATGTACAGTTATCTAATGAGTTAAGGGGGAACTCTCTCACCTTTTTTCACTTTGGCAGAGCGAACGCTAGAGACGAGGCGATCTCTTAGCATTGCATCATAGAATAACTATATGGTCGCATTGGCTGTGGACGCC
The DNA here is from genome assembly GCA_013358835.2 of Ixodes persulcatus. NCBI lineage: Eukaryota > Metazoa > Arthropoda > Arachnida > Ixodida > Ixodidae > Ixodes > Ixodes persulcatus. The sequence continues at coordinate 171,860 of JABSTQ010010006.1, read as the reverse complement.
CTTTGCGTCTGAGCCTTTCGATGATGAAGTCACCGATTGACTTTCTCTTGGTCTCCCCCGAGAAGGCGATCGATCGGTGCCACAGCCGATGTCAAACAGTGGGTTTAAAATCAACTAAAGCTCGTACCGCTTCGTTTGTTCTCTAAACTTTATTCACTTTTGGAGGCGCTGCAGACTCAAGAGCATATATAGGCGCCTGCCGAAGTCTGAATATTTTCCGGTCACAAGCAGCGGCGGGGACGCGGCTTTATCGGATGGCGTGGAAGACGAGGAGCCCTGTGAGCAAGGCGGTCAGCGATCCGTTGCTCGGGGCACCCCGGTTGCAGTAGTCGGTGAAGCACTGGCACACCCTGGCGGCGCCGCCCATCGGGAGTAACTTGCGGCAGTCCTTAGTGTCACGCTTGTAGCCGCACGACCGGTACACTCGCGGCTCTATCTCGGGCTTGGTGACTGCACCGGAAAGGCCGATCAAAGGGCACCGGGTTACACCACCTCGGAGCGTCGGGCAGGCGAACAACATTTCGAAAATGTATCAAACAACGTGCATACACTGTCAAAAAAAAAAAAAAGTAATATAGAATAACTATTTGGAAAATTTCGGTCAAAAAGAGGAAACGGTTTTATTAGGTTAAAATTCAGACGAGCTTATGGGTTAAAAAGCAGGGCTGCTGTTATTCGCCAAGAACATACGTTTTTGGCAGTCTAAATACTAAATATTCGTGTAGGGCGGCGGAGAAAAGCTCACCGGAGAAAAGCTCACCGGAGATAAGCTCACCGGAGAAAAGCTCACCGCAAAACTGGCAGATGCGGAGAAAAGCTCACCGGCCTTTGAGCGGATACGGAGAAAAGCTCACCGATTTTTTTTAACTTAGCGGATTCTGCGTCAAACGTGGCAATTTAACACAATTCGCATTCGCCACTTCATTAAAAAAAAAAAAAAAAAAATGTCCTATTTTTTGTAATATTTTTGAAGGTCATTGAGCATATTTAATAATTCCTCAGAAATTAGTAATCACCCATTTTGTCACCCATTTTGTATATCAATGAAGCCGCTAGTATAATATCAGAAGATCGTACACCGGTAAAAAAAAAGAGAACAATTTATTGACAACTGAGGGTGCGCCGTCGGTAGCTCTGTCAAATAAAGAGGTTTGTTCTTTGTGAGCTAATATGAATAGCGGTGTGCGAGCCGTTTCAGCTCCAAATATTGTGTAGTGCCTAATAGATAAGTAGGTGTTTGTTGATGTAATCAGTGTCGGCTACGCTGTTTTCTTTCTGCTAATTTTACTAACAAAAATTTAGTTGCGAGAACAGCTTCGTCCTGTCGTGTTTGTTGTCTTCACTCCGTCGTCGTCGTTTGAGCGGTTTTCATCATGCATACCGTTTACCAACTCGCCCTATTCGCTACCTTACAAGACTACTTCTTATACAGGTCACGAGTAACTACGGTGCCAGTGTGCAGCTCTGAAGGTCATGGGTGGCTCGCCGTAGAAAGGCACTATCACACAAAGGCAACGTGTGGAAACACCAGCACGAACGGCTAGAAAACGTGCTTCTCCGTGAAAGAAAAAAGTTTCGATATCCTACTGACTGTTTTGTCCTATTTTCAAAGGTTAACAAAAGCTTCAAAGAGAATTTCAGGCACCACGTTGTTGCGCGTGCACTTTCGGATTTTGGGCATTTACAGTTTTGATTTTTAGGTTTTAGGCAGACATTATTAAGTTTTCGAACTTTTTCCTGTTCTTCAAGTTCATGAAAATTTGAGTTGGGCTTTCGTTGCCTACAGAGTAAGCCACAGAAAACACTCGCCCGCAATTATTAATTTGGGAGCAATATACCCAATAAGCTTAACAAATAATACAAAAAAGGACATTTTCTTTTTTACAAAGCTGACGAATTTTAATGATAATAAACTAATATATGTTACGCATAATCCAACAGCCTCCATTAAAAAGAAGAAAAAAAAATCGGTGAGCTTTTCTCCGCATACGCTCAATGGCCGGTGAGCTTTTCTCCGCATCCGCCGGTTTTGCGGTGAGCTTTTCTCCAGTGAGCTGACCTCCAGTGAGCTGATCTCCGGTGAGCTTTTCTCCGGTGAGCTTTTCTCCGGGATTCATACGTGTATTATCGAAAAAAAAAAAAAAACTTAAAAGGAAACGTAGTTTTTTTTTTTTTTCTTTAACACTTTGCAAAACATCCCGTTATCTGTAAGAAAACTGCTCACGTTATTCCCACATCCCAAACATCTTTTTTTTTGCATACATATTGCTGGCTTACATATGAGAGCTGTAGCAGGTGGTAACCGGACAAAAGCTCACCGGACAAAAGCTCACCGGACGAAAGCTCACCCATTTTTTCCAAGACCCGGACAAAAACTCACCTCATTTATTTTTGCTACCCAGGCGAAGCACGGGCTGGGATAAAGTGCGGACGCGATGGATGTTGCACCATTTTTTAGGAGAACTGGTACCCCATCCCATGCAAAGGTGTTGACAGATACGCCATAGCAGGCAGAGAAGAGTGACCGCAGAAGCGAAGTCACCCTTCGATGACCTCGCTTTTTCGTTGTGCTTATCTCACGCTCAACGCGCAGATAAAGGTTAAACACAATGTCTCTTCATTAGTAATGCATGGGTTTTCTTGGGGTTCAGGGTAATATTTGAAGTGAATGTTAAGGAAAATTAAATTCTTTCCGTCATTGTGCGTCCTAAATGTATTTGAAATCAATGATTATTTATATCAGGGTTATGTGAAAGGGAAGCTGAAGCAAAACTGTAATATACAAACCATTGAGTTGCGAATTTTTAAGAATATTTTGATGGAACGAGAGTTGGGCCTTTTGGACAAGTACAATACAGATGACCAATGTAGAAAGCTGTGCGGGAGTTTGGATAGGCTGGCGCTCCCTCCACCACAGCATGTGCCCGAAGGACTAACCTACATTAGGGAAAAGTCTACCGGTGACATTGGCGACCTGCTGGACTACTTTGATTGCACGTATGTCAACGGCTTCTTCCGTTATGCTTCTGCTCCTGCGGTGGCACCCAGAGCGAATTCTTTCGTTGGCGTGACTGTGCGCCGACGACGACCGGGGTTTCCCCCGGAACGGTAGAATATGTACGACGCCACTGTTCTATAGATAAAGACCGGACGAACAACACCTGCAAAGGGTGGAATACTGGGTTCCAGAAGCTTGTCGGCCACGCCCATCCAAGCGTCTGGAGGCTGATTGAATGCCGACAGAAAAATCAGGCGCTCGTTGCCACGGCATTGACACAAGTGTGTCAATGCCGTGGCAGCGCGCTTCTCTGGGGTTCACCGGAGTGGTGAACCCCAGAGAAGCGGGTGCGAAAAATCACTCTGCGCCTGCAGAATAGTCTGAAAAATATTTTCGAGGGGTTCCAGGTACGGCCGAGATCTACCAAGACTGCTGGAGCTAGTAAGGAACTGCATTCGCTTCTAACCAATCGATAAATAAAGTTGTGTCTACTCTAATTAACAAACCATGCGCCTGTCAGAGTTAGTTTATGGTTGCATTTCAGTGCCGCACGCATGCACCTAAGTTGTTCGCACTCGTGTTAATACCAACATGAAATTTTATCCTGGTGAGCTTTTGTCCGGGTCTGAAAAAATGGGTGAGCTTTTGTCCGGGATTCGTAGCAGGTGGTGTCTAAACAGAGTACTTTTCGGCTAAGGGGCCGGATTAGCGGTCTGTCGCAGTCTCGAGGGCCGGGGAAAAAAAAAAGTACTTATAAACGAAGAAAAACTAAGCAAATAAATAAAAATTAAAACAGCGAAGGACAAGAACAGGTAGACGAACAAGGAGCTTGTTCGTCTACCTTCTTGTTCTTCTCGGTGTCCTTGAGCTGTTTTAATTTTTAATCATGAAATACCAACTAGCCCAAACTTCTACGTTAGTTTAGTAGTAAAGTTTAGTTTAGTTTAGTAAATAAACTTAGATAAGCATTTAACGCATAAATTAATCTTGGAGTAAGTATAAGAAACGATATATTTAGCTAATTATGACATTACACAACAAGTGTGACCAAGAAAACTCGCCAGGCATAAATCGAAGCGCGTGGGAACTTTGACATGTTCCAAAAGGGCAGAAGACTAATGAGAATGGTTACACTTTGTAACAGAGGACACTAAGTGCAATGTACACTAGAACGCAACGGAATTTTTAGATAGCTACGCGTACATGAAGCAGGGGACTAAAGGCCCGTTTATACACTTGCACGTTGCAACTGAGTACGACCGAGAGAGACGAGGCATGTTGAAACCTCTTAATTGTCTTAGGACGAGAGAACACACTGGCACGCTGGCGCCATCTATGCGGCGACCCTGGAACTGCATTTCACAAGAGCGAAGGTTTTGCGGTATTTCCGAGGTCAAATGTGCGTAATACCTATAAGAAAGGCTCGTTTATAACGTTGACAAAAGTTTTTCGAGCCAAGAAAGAAAGGAAAATGCGCGAGAGAAATAGAAAATATGCCGGACCGCCAAGTTTACACTGCTACCCAATAGATGGCGCCAGTCTGTCCTCTCGTCGTAAGAGATGTTAGGTTCTAAGGCACTCGGTTCTAAAGGCCCGTTCACACTCTTGCAACCGAGTACGACCGAGAGAGATGAGACCTGTTGAAACCTCTTAAAATTAGGACGAGGGAACATACTGGCACTCTGGCGGCATCTATGTGGTGACCCTGGAACTGCATTTCACAAGAGCGAAGGTTTTACGGGATCTCCGAGGTCAAATGTGCGTAATACCTACAAGAAAGGCTCGTTTATAACGTTGACAAACGTTTTTTTCGAGCCAAGAAAGAAAGAATAATGCGCGAGTGAAATAAAAAATATGCCGGACCGCCAAGTTTACTCTGCTACCCAATAGATGACATTATGTGCCCTCTCGTCGTAAGATATTGAGACGTTCCAAGGCATTCTGTTCTAAGAGGTCGCAAGTGTGTGAACGGGCCTTAAGAATGCTTGTGATGACAATGTTCAATTAATAATATGGCGAGACTACCCGTGTTACGAGGCAGTTTCTCTCGTTCTTTCTGGTATGTTAATTTGCGTATGTAGAGCGCGCCGCGGTGCCGTTTCTTCACGCGCACTTCTCTTTGCACCCCTAGCCCGGGCCTTTCGTAAGCAGGCCGCGGGCTGGGCTTCATTGGAAAGACCGCAGTCAGCCGCGGGCCGGTCGGAACACTTCCGTGGGCCGGGGTTTGGAGACCCCTGAACGAAGCCATGGTTATAAGGCATTATTTTATGAAGGAATGTTTGTTCGCAATACAAGGTATAGTACATAAAAACTTTCCTTGCAGCCTGAAAAAAAAAAAAAACTTTTTTTCACAAACTTCCATAACAAAAACTTGTTTTTTTTTTACACGAAATTACCGTTTTACATTTCGAAGAACAGAAACTCTTCTTCTTAGCAGAATGCACGTTTGGGCAAGTTGGTATGAGTTCATCGTTTAAAACAGCGTGAAAGAGACAAGGACAAAAAGGGAGGACTAGACAGGACAGCGCTTGTCCTGTGTAGTCGTCCCTTTTTTGTTATTGTCTCTTTCGCGCTGTTTTTCACGATGAACTGATCTTCTACTAGGCTGGACAAGTCAGTCATTTTACACACATTGAAAAAAAAAACGTGTTTTCTTTTTTTTTTTTTACAAAAGTTACAGTAACAGTGAAACAGACAAAACATCATTTGTGACAAGAGAGCTGCCAAGCTTCGTTTGTTTTTTTAAACATCTTTTTTTTTATAGTGTAGTCATAAAACCGGAGCACTTGGCTTCGCTAATTGCCGACAGTGTTTTGTTACCAGAACGATCTGCTGAAACCCTTCATGGCGGCTTAGCGCCGAATTTTCGGCATCACATAAAGGGTAAGGCCGAAACGAGAGCTCGAACACGAAAGCAGCGTAAGGATTCGAGTTCTTTCTGATTGGACACGAATCCCAACCGAATGCTGACGCATCATGCACTCGTGCCCTGGATTGACGTGACGCCGAGAATTCAGCATACGGCCTTGCTACCTAAGAAACGTCGAAGCACCCGTGCCTGTTCACGGCACGTATCTGTGCGGGAACGTCCGGCGCACACGTGACGAGCTTCCCCAACGTATTTTCCGCACCAGTCGTTCTTGGCAAGCGGAACATTTGAGCTCGTTCTCAGGGTGCGCTGAGAACAGCGCGCTCGACAAGCTGCACCGAAGAAGTGAGCGGTGAGATTGTGACCTTACCTGGCACCGTGACGTCACCAAGTGCTTCCCCCGCTGAATCTAGAGAAGATTTAGTGGGGAAATTGTGACGTCACGTAGCACTGACGTTACATGACCACGTGGTGTCGCAGCCACGCAATGTATCTGTCAGAATCAACGGGGAGATTCATCCGCTAAATTTGGCGGAGCAGTGCTTCGCGTGATGTCACGTGACGTGGCCGCTAGACTTTGCGTTAGCACGGCCCCTCGATTTGCGCCGTCGCGTCGCGGAGCGAAATCGAGGGGCTGTGACACCAGACACACCCCGGGATTCATACACCACGGGATTCGCTTCAAACAGCTCGATCGCCGTAAAAGTGGCGGGAAAAGCTGCGTACACGATATGGTAGTCTTGCGGCACAGCGTTGTCAGGTCCGTCTTGGCGGCGGTGTCGTTGGCCCCGGCGGCGGCGTCGATGGGTGGCGGCGGACATTCCGTGTAGTGCCTCTGGGGTGCGTCCCTGCAGCTCCCGTCCGTGAGCGAGTTGCACACGGCACACCGGAGCCCGGAGGCGACGCCTGCGAGCCAGGGAGGGAGAGTTCGATTAGTAACGTTTTCATTGATGTCATCTTGTCTACCATGTTGTCGGGAGCTGCCTGGCGCGTGCTAAATGCGATCGTTTGAAAGATTAATCTCATCAAATGAGGCATCTAACAAAAAAAGTCACTTGAAAACCCCCTGTAGTAATAGTAATACTTAATTCAATAGTTCGGTAGTGGTTTATTGCACTCATGAGTAGACCTCCAGGCGTGCAGGTGACGAGGAAAGGCAGGTAGCCCATGCACAGTGTGTGCCCACGTCGCCCACCTGGAGGCAAATTGATCTATCTACAATTTGGTTCAGGAGAGCTGTTGCAATGCGGAAAGGCAAATAGCTCATAGCACGAAGGCCTGCGGCGCCGCATCTAAAGACGACGCGGCCGCTGCCCCGCGACCACGGCCACGTGGTCGTTCTGCAGTCGCATACTCACGGGGTAAAGACGCCGGCAGCAGGAGAACCAGCAGTAGCCGAACCATCTTGCTCCTTCCTCTTCTTCTTCCTCTTCTTGCTTCTGAGAACCCTTTCTTTCTGTGCGTGGCTTTCACGTGCACCAGCTCGGAACACGTGGAGCGAAAGCTCGCGCTCCTGAACCCAGGGCAGAGCCTCCTATCTGTCAATCCACAGCCCCTGCACAGCTCCGCATAATTATTTCGGAAGTGCCATTCCGTGGCTTCCGTGGCTACAAAATGGTGTGCGCACGATGCAACCCGCGCAAGCTCGCGTGAACGTTTGGCTCTTGTACATTTTTTTCATTGACGGGAATTCTAACTATTATATATAATAAACATGTTGTCTCTCTCTCTCTCTTGTTCACCTGAGCCCGAAGGATCCAGTGGTGTCTCAGCAGTTCTGAGCTTACCGGGGTTCCACGCCCACCCCTGCCCGTTTCGATCTTGATGATCAGCGTACCGGCGTGCGGTCGTGTATCACTACTGCGTGGTGCACGTTAAAGAGCCCAGGCTAGCGGTTGTACTGCACGGGCTAAATTTGTCATCTACATCTGGGAGACAAGTCGCACGTTGAGGCAGACTAAGTTCCAGGCTGTGTAAGCATACGCACACCCCATTTGTTTTTGTGAGTATCGAGACGCTGAGACAGAATTGCCGATGCTAAAACTTTAACTATAATTTCGTCCAGAAGAATTCTGTCTTCATTTTTCTTGCCGGCTGTATCACGTCAAACGCCCTTTATTTATTTTTATGTCGTAATATATTTGTAGCACGTCCACTTATCGTACATCTGGCATATTGCTTCTCACTATACTACCACCAGTGCTGTATTTATTCGTTACATAATAATGGTATTGGGCAATCAGGTTTAAATCTGTGAAGGTTGTAACCTCAGACTATTATTACCAGTGTTTTATAAGCTGAATTCAATGAGAAACTAGACAGGCTAATCTGTACGACACGTTCCAGCGTTACGCGTACATGGGCCCCATTGCCTTATAAGTTATACGTAATTAGCCCATAGGGATGTCATATGCCACGGTGTTGTGTGACAGGACGTCACGTGGGTTTGTGACGTCGCGTGACGGACATCACGTGACTTGGTGACGCCATGGTGTCGCGTGACCCATAACCTGACCAACAATGCCGTCAATTTATTTGCCAGATTAAAATGGTTAACGTGCCGAATGTGGAAAATTAAAAACGTAGCGATTTTATAGCTGTAACATTTTGACATGAAAGAGTGGATATTTATAGGTCCTAATCCTCCCATTTCAAAAATCAGAGTCGCCTTGTGGCAGTCCCAAAAGCTCCAATATTGCTGCTCTCATTGGCGGTGATAGATCATCACAACTGCCAGACGGGCCAGTTTAGTGTCACTTCGATCGAGTGCACTTCGCTCATGGCGTCGATTCTATGGTGCCACAGAGTCACACTTGCTGAAAAACACACTTGCCATAAAGTGCCGCAAAAGCAAACAAATAATATTTAGGATTTAAATGTGACATTTCACACACAATAATCAAAAACTGCGCGTCAAACCGATTTCGAGGAATAATTGTTTATCACGCGCTCCTCTCGCGATTTAGCAGGAATGCAATCGGCATCAACTTAAAGTGCTCCGTTTATTTATCGTGTGATCAAGAACGCCGTTTACTACAAGTACCTTCAGCTAAGAAAACCTAAGCTAAAGGTAACTCTACGCTAACGTGTGATTTGGGTATGACACCCTGACATCTGGCGCTTTTCTGTCTTTCACGTGGCGTTCTAAGCGGCACACGACGGAAAATGCACATCAAGCTATTCTTGAACACGTGTCGCCATCTTATTTTATATTAAGAAACTGAAATTTGCCGTAACTGAATGGGAAATGTTTGAGGTCTAATAACATTCTTAATGTGTAATATATCAATATGGTAGTTCTGGAAAATGTAATACCGAAGGATGCTTTATAATTTAATGTCTCGTAATTTTGATTAGTTGACGTGATTCCGTTTTTATAGCACCATAAAAGAATACCATTTTAAACTTGACTCTTTTATTTTAAAATATGCATTATCTGTACAGTTCGTTGCTTACTTTTTAATTTATTATATCTAAACGAACGCTCACGTAAAATATCGTGGACGATGGGATGTTAAAACTCGAGAAATAGTTTTTTTCAACTTTAGAGATTGTGGTCTATTAAAAGTTCAATAATTAACTAACAACTAAAATTAATCGTAATATCGAGACATTAAAGTATCGACGAAAAAGAGCTCTTTAATTTGACATTAACTTTATAATTGTAGAATACATAGAAAGAAAGGTATAAACCGTCAAAAAGCACCAAAACGTCATGCACGGTGGGGTTGCACCTTAAAGGGGGACCGGCAGTCGGGTGCTCGTGCTCCTGCTCGTGAGCTCACGAGCAGGAGCACGAGCACCCGACGGCGGACTGCCATACGGACATGGCTAGCCCCTAAGGAGCTTCGCCCCTAAAAAAGAGGGCGAGGAGGACTTTTCGCCAGGCTGAAGAATATTTCTGCTGGTCCCCCTAATCAGAGTTAGTTGACAAGCTTGCTAGAGCGCCGTAAGATGAATGCTTGCACGAGCGTTTGTGCAAGAAAGGCATTTCCGAAAGCAATAGGCTCGCGCCGCTGCCTTTGCCAGCACTGCACGAAACTTGTGAGACGGAGTATAAGTCTGGTGGCATATGCGTCGTGCATTTTCGGTGCTCAACGCCCGTTGACAGTAGCGTTCGATGACGTCAAACAGCTTGCGTCGAGGACGAGAATACGGCCGGTTGCTGAGAGCATAGAGTTATTACAATAAACACTAGAGGCTCAGCTGGCGCTAGTGTCTACGGGACTTCCGGTTGCAAATTGAAGCAGACAGCATGCAGTCTACATTTCCAGCCTCCCTGTGTATTCCTATGGGAAAACGCGAGTGAATTTTGTCTCTTCGCCGGAAAATAACATGAATAACTTTTGTCATTTCGGTTGTACCGGATATTATGTACCTTTATTGGTATTGTGAAAGTGTAATTGCTTTAGTTACAACATTTTTCTTTACCACTGAACGATGTTAAACTTCGCTCTATTTCAGGCCCAAACCCCTGTTTCAAGAAAGGTATGTGAAAACGAACGACGATTCTAAGCAAACTAACGATCGAAAGGAATGTAGAGTGTGTTCAAGGTTTGCTAGCATTTCGGTGGTGCTTATATATTGCTAATATGCCCGTCCTGTCATTGGATGAAAATGACTCCGTCGTGCATCTTTACGATCGGTTAAAGAAACATTCGAACGCAAAAAATAAAGCACGTGAGCTACGAAAGGTGTGTCTTTTTATTATTTCCTATGTCGGGCAGTTTTTATCGGGCATCTGCTCTCTGGCTCTCCCTATCTGCAAAGATTTGGAGTGTGCGGGTGATGATTTGAACCCAGAACAAGCATCTTCACACATATTCATGAGCAGAAAGAATAAAGCAGTACTTATTTATTGCAAATCTGAATATATTACGTGACTTTCAATTTATTTTGATCGTCTGCATGCACAAGGAGTTACTTATCCAGTGTTACTGCGTAGTTCTTGCCGTCTCTCTTGGTTTTCCACATGTCCTTCGTTCGTTTGGCACATATATCCCCCATGCTGGAAAGCGTCGACGCCGTGTTCGCGCTAACAGTGTCCGACAGTGCACATAAATACACGTACGAAGCGGTTTTAACACCGTCTTTCATGCCACGAATTTCAAATAAAAATGCTGTAACTGACCAATTATTTCGTCTGCGGGACTGAAAAATGTTCCAATGTGCCTAGTACGTACAAATTATTCCTGATATATGCTCTTATAATCGAGCGCAGAAAAAAAATGCACTCTCTTTTTCCCATAGAAATGCATTACCGGAAGTCAATTTCTGACTGCTTGCTGTCTGCTTCAAAATGCAACAGCACACTAGCGCCACCTGAGCCTATAGCGTTTATTGTAATAACTCTATGGCTGAGAGCCTTTCCACACAGAGCACGGGTTGCGCGTGAAATTTCTCTCGCAGGCCAATACTTACGGCTTATTCACGCGATGCATCTTTTCAACGCGCCACAGTTTAGCGAAACCGAGATTTCGCGAAATCGGCCTGTTCACACGTGGAGTTTGACGCACGAAACTTGTGACGTATTGACTCACGAGAATTTCGCCAAACCTTGTCAACTGCACCGGGAATATCAAGCGTTTCGCACCAAAATGATATGAAGTACGCACAGTGTGAAGAGACAGTCTGTTTTATTAATACCACTCAATAAACTTCGTCAGATTCGGCTCACTGGGTTTACTAGTCTTGCCAAACCCGGGAAAGACCGCGAACGTCAAAGAACAAGCGAATGACCTCGAAGCATTTCGGACATTTTTGCAGCGCTAATAAAGAAAGTTATCCCCAGTCATCATGTATATATGCGGTGCTTGCATTCGTCGCGACTGTTGATGAATCTGCACCGCGCCACCAATGCGCCGATCATACACTTGCAACCGAGTAGGATCAAGACTCATCGCCCGTACGCACCGCTTGTAGCTGGCCATGTGTGTTTTTTTTTTCTTTCGGCCTTTGGCTTGAATACGGAATTGGCCCAAAATCAGACTCCTCCAAAAGCTCGCTCCTCCTCGAAGGTCAGACGTCATAGCGAAGTCGAGCGGCCATTGGCAGCGTCCGCGTTTCTCCTTCGGGTGATTGACAGGCTTCGGTGAGGTTTCAGCGAAAAATTGCTCCAGAAGCGAGGAACACGCGCCACTTTTTTCGGAGGCGCGCCACTTTTTCGTTCGCGTTCAGACGGGGAATCTGTTTCCCGAAACCTAGTTTCGCGACACAAGATTCGCCAACAAGATGCATCGTGTGAATAGACATTTATAGGTTGTTTTGGCAACCACAAGTTTTCCCCAAATAATAGACGCTGTAGAGCGTTTAAAAAAGATGGTATGCTTGTGAAAAGCGTCATATATGCCCGCGTAAAAATTGTGCATGTGAAAAACGGTCACATACGTGTCTTTGCGTAAATATATTTATTCATTCATTCATTCATTCATTTACCCTTAAAAAGGGGCGGTGCAACGATATTCAATAGACCCTTTCCGAAATTCAGTCTGGCCACTTTGATCACTATCATCATCTGTGGAACGGCATTTGTGCCATACCAATGGCGGCCTTCTAGTGACTGATAAAGGAAGACGTTGAAGATGCTCCTAAGCGAATGTTGCGAGGCCTGTACATTTGGGGGGTCAGTACGACGCGATGTAGGTCGCGTCGTACGGATCAGTACGACGGGTCAATACTGACGGGTCAATACTGACGGGTCAATACTGACGGGTCAGTACGACGCGACGACGGGACGAACGCAAGAGCTACGTAAGCGTTTATTTCTAATAACTCAGATTCAGTCAATCTGTGGGCGGTACACAATCGGCTTTGAAGCACTTTGGTGTATAGAAGTTTCTCGAGGCATCTGAGTGGGTTGTAGCTTTGTTCAGAATGCGGGTTCTTGGTCACCATCGAACTGAAAGTGATTGAGAAAGAACTCACACTGAACAATTCCTCGCGTGCCGTTGACTTGCGAAAGTGATGGTGCCGATACAAGTTAATTTCCGCCATTGATATGGCAAAACCTAAACTGCTTTACAAACCACCAGATGGCACTGAATTTCGGAAAGGGTCTATTGGGAATGTTTTTCACTTTACACGAGCTTACTTGCACTAGTGGGACTCAAGGATACTGGCACGCAACGCCACTGACCAAGAAACTTCTTTGTTGCGCTGTAATTTCGAGGACAAAACCGAGTGTTTTCGTTCAATAGAGAGTTTTAGTAGATCGTTTCTCACTCCGATAACGATACCCGATACTGCGCCGGAGCCATTACGCATGCGCTAGAGTATCGGGTGTTTCGGGCGCAGGTATCGGGAATATCGGGAAATATCGCGCGCACTCCCGTGCCACCCACAAGCCACCGGGGGAGACTAGATTGGCTTGTCTCTACTTGGCTAGATGTAGCTTGCTGCTGCATTTCTGTAATTTCTGCAACTTATCAAACTTAATTGAGGTTTTTTTTAATTGTATTAAATGTAAGAACTGTTATTTTTCCTTCAGTGAAACATCTTTCTTTTAATTCGTTATTTTTCATTTTGGAAAGTGCAAATCGTTTTCACTAGGGAGCGCCCCAGCGCCTCAAACGACCGTATCGGATGTATCGTCTTCAAAATGGTCTACTAAATGCGCATTCCTGTTCTGTGTATCGGTATCGTATGGTTATCGTATCGTTATAGGGTATCGTTATAGGAACGATCTACTAAAACTCTCTACTCTCTCCTTCGCAAAACCTGATGACGTAGCTGGGCGGTAGCTGTACCGCCCAGAGGCGATATTTGAATGCGGCTCATAGATTGGACCCGAGCATTGCGTGGGCACTCGATTTGGGCTCGTGATAATCGATAGCTCGAGAAGCATTCGGGTAGCGTCCTGTGTCCAATCGCTGCAATGACGACAACAGCCGAACCATAACAATTTCTGGAACTCAGCGCGTGTCCTGTACCTTGCCAACTCTAGCCGTCCTCTTTCGGGGACATTACATAAAGGGGGGGGGGGGGGGGATCAATCACATATCAGTCAACGAAAGAAAAAAATGAAACAGCAACAAACAATGAAACAACAACAACCATTTCATCAACAAACACGCACTCAATAATAATCCACCAGGGAACCAAAAATAGAGAGCAAACAGGCAGTCATTATTCCCCTTGAAAATGCAAAACCAAGGAGGAACGGAGAGCGTCCGGGCATATTATTGAGGAGACGCACACAGGTAGTACATTCCATTCTGAAAGCGCTAGTGGAAAAAATAAGTTATTAAATGCGTTAGTGGATCCAGAGATGCGCTGCACACAGTTAGAGTTCGTTAATCTACGAGAGGATCGGGGAGGAGGTTGTAAAAGCATCGATCCAATGTCCGGATGATGGTGGAGTATGTTGTGAAATAGGCAGAGACGCGAGCATTTACGGCAGGTAGCTAACGAAGTTAGGTTTAGTTAAGACTTTAGAGCCGTAACGCTAGCAGTATGATCGTATACAGAGAGTATGTAGCGAGAGGCACGATGTTGGATGGCCTCAAGTTGGGTGGTAAGGTAGATTTGGTGAGGGCTCCAGATGGCGGCGGCGTACTCACGTTTTGGTCGGGCGAATGTCTGGTAGGCTAAAAGACGAAGATTCGGAGGAGCAGAGTGTAGGCAGCGTCGGATGTATCCCAGAGTTTTTGATGCGTCGAGTGAAATGAATTCGATGTGAGCGGCCCAGGATAAATCGGAGGTAAGGAGTACAGTACACCAAGGTACTCGTATGATGGGACGTCCTCAATAGGTTAAGTGCCAAGAGAATATATGCATGACGAAACAGAGCGCTTGCAAGTGAAACGTACGAGTTTACACTTATGAATAATTTAGGCTCAACTGCCAGTCGGAACACCAATTCATTATGGTAGACAAGTCATTCTGAAGGAGCACATGGTCGTCCGGAGAAGTAATTGGTCGGTATAATACTCAATCGTCTGCGAAAAAACGCACTTTGGAGGAAATGGAATGAGGGAGATCATTAATAAATATTAGAAAAAGGAGAGGGCCGAGGACCGACCCCTGTGGTACGCCTGACGTAACGTTGCATAAACCAGATTCGTGACTGTTCACAACTGAAAACTGCACTCGTGAAGAAAGAAGTTTGTGATTCCATGAAATGACGCTATTGTTTATTTTGAGTACAAAGAGCTTTGTTAGTAAGCGAAGATGCGGAACCCGATCAAATGCTTTCGAAAAGTCTAGAAAAATTGCGTCGATCTGATGATGAGATTCGAAGTTGGCATGAATTTCATGGGTAAACAGTGACAATTGGGTCTCGCAAGAAAGACCCCTACGAAAGCCATGTTGGTGGTCAAAACAGAAGTGGTTTTGATCAAGATGAGACACCACATGAGAAAACATTATATGCTCTAGAAGTTTGGATGGGATACACGTTAATGATATAGGTCTGTAGTTAGAGGGTAATGATCGATCACCGTCCTTGAAGACCGGTATGACTTCTCCTACCTTCCAGTCCGGAGGAAGACGTCCCTCTGCCAATGACTGGGTATATAAGAGCGTGAGGTACTCGCTTGATATGTCTTTTGTGTTTATGAGGATTTTTGAAGAAATGTTGTCAGGTCCGGGGGATGATGAAACTTTGAGGCGATCTATAAGTCCGGCTACGCCGTCAGGGGAGATGATAATAGGTGCCATGGTGTTATAAGCAGCTGGTGGGACAGTAGTGATGTTCCGATGGTACTCGCAAGTAAAAACAGAAGCAAAGCACTCGTTTATTACTGAAGAGCAGGAAGCTTCAGGGACAGGGCAGACGTTGGCATCAATCAAACAAATAGACCGGGAGTGGTCACTTGGAGAAAAAAGGGTCCAGAATTTTTTGGGGTTAGTTTGCATGAGGGTGGGTAGGTCTCTATTTATATATTTGTTTTTTGCCGCTTTAATCTGGCGGGTATACTTTTTAAGGCAATCATAGTAGGAGTCCCATGCTAGTGCAGACGGGTTCTGTTTAGCTTTTCTGAAAAGACGCTTTTTCTTGTTCCCCAGAGACCTAATAACATTGTTGAACCAAGGATTACAGGCGTCACTGTGAATACGAATCAATGGCACAAAACGCCCAATAAGATCATACAATTTGTTCCTAAACAACAGCCAGTTGCATTCGACCGTTCTTGTGCAGTGTTTGGCAAGAAATTATACGTAATATGCAATTAGTTCTCGATTTATTTCCGCGTAGTCAGCCCTATTGAAATCATGAATCATTTTTGAGACTTGGGTTTTCACAGTTTTGGGTTGTGTTAGGGTGACTTGCAATAACTTATGGTCGCTGAAACCGTTGCTATAGTCAATGGAGCAAACCAGATCGGGTGACGATGACGAAACAAGATCCAGGTATATTGTTTAGCCGAGTCGGGGAATCGACCATTTGTGTTAGGTTGAAAGTTAAACATAATTCGAGGAGTTTCCGCGATTCACTAGGGCCCTTAGACGAGAGACTTGACCAGCATATATCCGGAAAATTGAAATCACCAAACATTAAAAAGTTGGCATGAGGAGAGCGGTTTATTATCTCTAGTAAGGAGAAGTGCAGTTTAGTAGTGAAATTACCGTCACTGCTGGGTGTTCTGTAACATGCTATAAGTACAAGTTTGCTATACGCCGAGCAAATACAAACACAAACGAGTTCAAGGTCATGACACACATGTACAACAAAAGATGCAATGTGCTTCTTAATTGCGATGAGGACGCCGCCGCCGCGTTGTTGCGTTCTGTCGCATCTGAAGACCGAAAAATCTAAGTGACGGGGGAACACTCGTCATCCCGAACATCAGGCGACAGCGAAGTTTCAGTAAGAACGACTATATCCGGCTCACTATCTTCGCAGTAAGCGCTTAACACGTCCCTCTTTTGTACGAGACTGCGTATGTTCGTAAATACAACCGAGTAACCGGAAAAGTTTTTTTTTTTTTTTTTTCTTGACTTTGAAGATGTTGCCAAACTGCGGGGACTTGATTTCGGAGGGAGTCAGGCGCGAGCCTCCATAACTGAATCAGTCGCGGCATCGTATATGAAACACTTGCCGGCCATATACAATTTATTAAAACGGATTTTAAAGGGCACATTTTGGGGCTGGGTCTCTGGATTGACTGCAACGTCAATGAACAGCTCTTGATTGACGTTGCAGAGTACTTGTTCCATGCTGTGGAAGAGGCCGATAAGATTCTCGGCATAAAATATGTAGCTGACTACTTAAGAAGCAAGAAGTGTGGATTTTGGCATGTTATAGAAAGCAACAATGGCCTAATTTTTGTGCACATTATTGACGATGAAGCACCACGGATCAAGTATTCGATTGTCGTGAATGCTGATTTTCGTCTTACATTCCATGTTGTGAAAACGGCGACCAAAAGGCTATACTTCGTTTCACTTTATCTGCGAGCGATGTCAAAGCTAGAAGCGCGAGACCAGCGCTTTTTGCGTTTCTCCCCGGCTCGCGCGCTCGAGCAAAGCCTGAACGCACGGAGCTTTCGTGCTCGCGCTTCCAGCTTTGCCTTCGCTCGCACATAAGGTGAAACGAAGTATAGGATCCAGTTGACAGATTCCTGCTGGCGTCAACAGCAAGAAGGCACTAATCAGGCTCCTAGAGGGCATTGAAATGTGAGACGGCAGCGTAAGCATCCGGGATGCAGATGAGGACATATTCAAGAACATTCATCTGCTACTTGGCCAGTTGTCCACGACACCAGCGGAGGATAAAGTTAATGACATTCAGTTCCTTAGCGAGCAGTTGGCGCTACTATCGAAGAAGAAGGAGCAGAGGCGTTACTTGGTTAACTTCATAATTTTCTGCTGCATTTTTTTTTTTTTTCAATATCATTATCTGCTCAATCTGCTCATCCTACGGGATGAATCCTCAACACGAGCGTGGAAGTTCAACATTCCGGAGCTATATGTGGAAGAGGATCTTTGACCTCGATGATCGCCAGCGTTTTGTGACACTTATAGTGGATGAGGTTCACATCAAGCCTTTTTGTTTTTTACTATAAAGCGGAAACATCACCGGTGTGGCACTCAACTCCACAAAACCAGCCAACAATGCGTTTGTTTTTATGCTTCGAAGCATCACGTCCAACTTCAAGGAAGTTGCCCACATTGTCCCTGTGGACCGAGCGGATGCGAAGTTTCTGCACAAGATGGAGACGTGATTTGTGAGCTGGAGAACATCGGTTACAGGGTTGTGTGTGTCATGAGTGACAACAATGCGGTGAACAGAAAGGCGATGTACGACTTTGTTTCATCACCACCCAAAGAACCACGGATTGTGTATCCACACCCATCTGATCTTTCCAGGCCACTGTTTTTCGTGATAAATCGGGTGCACATCCTGAAGTGTATCGGCAAAAGTTGGCTCAAGCAACAAGATGACAAGGTTTGTTTCTACTACCCAGAGTTAAGGGTGAGCCGACAGGGCAGCGGCGCATGCTGCGTGCATCTTTTGAAACCGTCAGAGATGCTCACAACTTGGAATGCGAGCAGGTGCTGAGGTTTGGCTACACTCTGTCAAGGAAGGCTCTAAACCCGTCAAGTATTGAACGGCAAAATGTGAAGCTTGCTTTGCAGATCTTCCACGAGTCCTTGCCCCGTGCCCTTCGTGCCCTTGGATCGAACACAAGTCTCCGATACTGTGAGGAAACAGCGAGCTCATCAAAATCATAGTGAAATGGTGGAAGATTATGAATGTCAAGACACCATGCAAAGGAATGGCAAAAAGGGATGACTTTTAAAAAGCACTCTTTCCTTTGATGGATGATCCCAAGGTGGATTTTCTGTACAACCTTCTTGACTGGCTCGAGGAATGGAAGAGTAGAGACTTTACCGGAGGCAAGCTAACCCCGGAGACCCATGCTGCTCTCCACCGACGACTTATTCACTCTTGGAGGTCGCTAAGTAATGCTTCGAAGAATTGCAGCTGTCCTACTTTCTCTTGGGGAAGATTCAGACGGACAGCTTGGAAGACCGCTTGGGAAAGTACAGACGGCTGGCTGGATCCTAGTATCATGTATCTATAAGGCAAGTTTCTGAAGCTGAGCATAAACTGCGGCTGCAAAGCAGCTCTGCCAAAGATCGCCACAGTTTCCGGAAGTGGCAGCGAAAGAGACGAGCAATGGGGTGATCTCTTCAAACGCACGGATGCCCATGCATGCCCCAGTTACAACATCGTAGTAACTGAGGAAACGCTGTCATAAATAAAGGACATCATCCCGGTCCTTGTTTATGGGGCAGGATATGCTGTGTATGCAACTTTGAAAAAGCTGAATTGTGAGAAATGCAGGGCTGCATTGACAATAGATAAGACAATCACGGTTCCAGTCATGCAGCAGCAGCACTACGACCTTTTGAAAGAATTTGACAGGCGAGGACTCATCCACCCAACAATGTTTGTTGTAAATGCAGTGGCAAACAACTATGTTGTTCTCCAACTGTCAAAGCAGCTAGAGTTTCTGCAGATGCCGAACCAGCGGCAGGTGGCAACAGAGCTCACTTTTGAACTTCTAGCCAACGACGGATGCTCGGACTTTGACACCTGTGAGGATGGATACACGAGCGAGCAGGTGCTTAAAGGGATGCTGAACCGAAATCTGGATTCCACAAGGCAAGGCGGCAAAAGCGTGGAACGGACATCAAAACATCGCTCAAACAACGATATATCGAACGAATGACCGTATTTTTCAAAAAAGAGGAGGCGCATTTGACAGATATGTTCACGTCTTGTTTTTTCCGAGAAGGAGAGGGAACGGCCTCGCGTCTTCTCCGCCTCGCCGCCTTGAGGGGGCGAAACGAAGAGGGGAGGAAACGAGATATCTTGACGTCACGCGCCTCGTCGGCCTCGTTCAATCTCGACCTTTTTTTTTAGGGGCGAAGCTCCTTAGGGGCTAGCCATGTCCGTATGTCCGTCCGCCGTAGGCCCGGCGTCGGGTGCTCGTGCTTCTGCTCGTGAGATCACGTGCTCACGAGCACGTGAGCACATGCTCACGTGCTCGTGTAGGGCAAAAAAAAAAAAATTGGAAAAAAAAAGATGAAAAAAATTATGAAAAAAGAAAAAGAAGAAAAAAAAGAGTATGGGGTTCTGAGATGCCATCCCATCTGTGCTTAAAAAAAGAAAAAAGAAGAAAACCACACATTCTCCTACTGACATGAATGAAAAGGCTCGGCATGCTGCGGCTCCGCGTCTACGCAGACAAGCACCACCAGAGCTTCGCCCCAAGCAACATCATTCACCACGTGGAGATGCGGTCAATTTTTTCTCCTAAAATACGGCCGTCAATTTGAGATATCGTCTTACGAGTAGTGTTGTAGGGATTGTAGCGTCCCGCCTACAGCTCCTGCATTGTTTTCTGAAATCTAAATTTCGGTTCACCATCTCTTTAAGCATGTGGTACAGCACAAACATTCTGTTGACGAATCTGTTCCGCAGGTTATATGACAAGATATTTAATGCGAACGCCAAGGCAAAGAAAAGGAAAGCGGAAGCTCTCAGAGTCAAATCAACCACTATTGGACCTGCGCAAGCTCGCACAAGTCTTCCGATTCAACTGCCACTCAGCCATAAGTTTTCCGGCTTTTACTCCTGTGAAAGCCTCCATATATGGACCTTTTCCGAGAAGCGTTCTGCGCACGCGCGAGCGCCCGATGCCAAGCGGTGGAAGTCGGCACGAAAAATCGAGGAAATTCGGAAAGAGGCTGTGGATCAGCGAGTAGAACACGTAATTGCAGCATATATATAATTGTGTTACACAAAAAAAGAAAGTGGACGGAAAGAAAAACACGACGTTTGGGTCGTGTTTTTCTTTCCCCTCTTTACCCCCCATTCACACTGGAAGCGGATCCGCGTTCGCGAAGCGGTTGCGAACGCGGTTGTATAAAGATCTAGTACAATTGCACGCGCATTTGATGTCATCAAATGCGCGTGCAATTGTACTGAATCCTTATACAACCGCGTTCGCAACCGCTTTGTGAACGCGGATCCGCTTCCAGTGTGAATTAAAGTCGCGTTGGGCACGCGCCGCAGCTCAGAGAGCGAAGAAACTGGTAGCGTAGCTCCCATTATCGACTGGTAGCGCAGGTAGGTCCCTTCCTCGATTTTTAGTTCGTGCAGCCACCGCCTGGTGCCGTCGGTATGTGGAAAAGGTCCATTGCAGGCACCTCGGTGTTATATTTCATTAGTGATATTTTGGTGATGACTAATTGAGATATAAACATAATTGTTTATCCTGACAGTCACCCAACCAAAGAACTCAAGCCCTTTGTTGTACACAGCCGAGACAGTGTATGGGTGTGCATCTAAATTATATGTGCTGCAGGTTTATGCCACATTATTCTGTGTTATGTGTGCTGTTTCTCGAGTATTCTGGTGGTGATACGGTATTGAAGTCGACATGCAGTATGAGTGGTGCGTGTCACATTGTCGGGATAGCTACAAAACGGCATGTGAAATGCACATGCGCGGCTATATGAGAACCATTGGATAGACGGGTTTTCTTCCTCAACTCTCTCATGTGAGAAATGCAGTATTTACAATTCCCTTTTAAAGTGCTGAATGTAAGTCATGTACATAAAGATCCTATAACTACTCACATTTAAACTGAAAACTGTGATGCTCTCCAGATTCAGTTTGTTGGAGTTTGTAGGCTTATCAGGTGACATTGGAGTACTATGTTTTTGTACGTGGAGAGATTTTTTTCCCCAGAGTTTTCATAGAACACTGCGATTTGCCTAAGAAACTGGATTGGGGCTTTCTCTTTGCTGCTAAGCACGAATATTTTGATCTAATGCGACTACTATATTGAAACAGGGTGAAGGCAATAAACATGCTGCACCAAATTAGTTAAAACTGAGTTCTTAAAAAAATTATTACTGGCTTTTTTTAATGCAAGCTTTTCACCTTTGTTGGTGTTAGACTGCTGGCAGCTGATAAAACCTGTTTGCTCTACTGACGTCTAACCCCTGGTTAGCTCAGTTGGTAGAGCGCTCCACTGGACATGGCGAGGTCCCGGGTTTGATACCCGAACCAGGCGGATTTTCTCGGTCGCGCATCAGTCACAGCTGCGTTTGGAGATTTGTGTTCGTCCTTTGCCCCCCTTATTCCCCTTCTCCAGGGATTATTTTCGTTACTGGCTTGTTAGAAATCTACACAATTTGATCCCCAGCATTCCTGGACACTAGAGTTCCTGTATAGGCTCCCTACGGGAGCCAGAGTTGCGCATTTGTTTTCCCCGCGCCGCCACGCCGCTATTCGCCGAGATGCATCACGTGAGGAGCAAAGCATCCGACGCCGTGCAAGAAAGCCACCTTTATGGTCGCTCCGCCGTCGTTGCTCGCGCCCCGGCGTATCTTCTCCTGCTTTCGCCCTCCCTCTCCTCCTCTCCTGTTTTCCATGCGCGGCGGCGCGCGCGGCGCCGCTATTCGCCAAATTTAGTCACGTGAGGAGCAAAGCATCCAAGGCGTGCAGGAAAGCCGGCGCTACGGCCACCCGCCGAGGCTGAATGCGCAACTCTGCTACCGTAGGTAGCTATATACAGGAACTCTACTGGACACGGTCCCCTTGCGCCCTCTCTTGGCTATTCTGAGCAAAACGCAGTAAAATGATAATTTCAGCCAAACTACTGCAAAAATCCTTACGTTCCCCGGGATATCTATAGAGGGAACTAATACACTCTTATGTAATACCTACTTGAACCTCAGGAGTGTATACTTCTATTCCTGGGGTCGATATAATATTGTTCAATTGGGTCCTATGGGCCACTTTGACAAAATTTTTAATTTATTGTCACTGAAATGAAGAATCGTAAAGTTCCCGGGGAATATGATAGCTGCCGACTCATAGCACACACCGCAGTTAAAATTTCGGTATTTTAATTATACTTTTTATTCCTCGAGACTTTCAAATTCTGCCCGCTTTTTGCCCCTGTAAAGTTAGCACTCCACCGTGCACCAAGAAGCTTGCTGCCAAGCTACCTTTACATAGGCTTATCGAAAAAAAGATTTGTACGATGCGTTTGTGACATCATATTGACTAAGGGCTCATTCACACTGGAAGCGGATCCGCGTTCGCAAAGCGGTTGCGAACGCGGTTGTATAAGGATTCAGTACATTTGCACGCGCATTTGATGACATCAAATGCGCGTGCAATTGTACTAGATCTTTATACAACCGCGTTCGCAACCGCTTCGCGAACGCGGATTCGCTTCCAGTGTGAATGGGGGGTAAGAATGTGGCGGTTATAATATGACTATACAATAATTAGATTTTTATAATCAAAATTTGTGCCCTGGATTTCAAATATAAGCAATTGTCATGTAGGGTCAGAAGCATTGTATATATTGTGCTTTGAATTTGCCTGTGTACGCAAAGTTTTAGCTCGGTTACAGACACAAACTGAACAAAATTCTTTCAGGCGTGAATAACTAGAAATAACTAGAAATATAACTAGAACGGCGCGCCGCTGGCCGTTCTATTTTGTGTCTTTTTATCTATCTTATTTTATTTATACATATATACGCGTATAAATAAAGGACACAACGATGACGACGTTGAGAGGATGACACACCGGGCGACGGCGGTGCCTCAATCTGAGCTCTGGTTCCTCGGAAGAGGCAGCTTCTACTTTGAGGCTACCTCCTTGTAGCCTGATGCTTCGACCCCAGTGGACCCCAGTGAGCAACAGCGCCATCATGTTCCTGGGGCTCCTTCATGCACCGATCGAACGGCGTGCCAGATCCCCATGGCTCGCTGCTGACCCGCCCAACACACCTCCACGAAATCTGGACTTCTGCGAATCGGACTGCCATCCTCCCCAATACCAACAATTCATGTCGTCGTCATCATGCATGTATATACTTATCACATTATCATGTTCACTAGACGCGGCACCGCGGGCCTCCATGGTACGGGCTGCTGCCCTTCCGCAGTGCCGCGGCTCTCCAGAGTCAAATAAATAAAGACTAAAAACTAAGGACTAAAGACAAAATGCTTTGCTGAACAACAGCCGGTAGCGCCTTAACAATAGTGTTTCCTCGTTTAGAGGATACGAATTCCAAAATACACCATACTAGTGGCGCACATCACTGAAATAACATACGCCATACAGAAAATAATAGAATAGGGAGTTTTCGTAGACCGCGTTTCCCCCGCCGCTAAGCCCACCACAACGAAGAAGCCGCTGCTGCACCTGCGCGCCGATAGCCTTGACTGTAGAGTTCCGGGTGTCGTAGCGTGTTGCGGAGAGCTTTGCGGGACGGCTAAAACGATCTACGAAAACTCCCTATTGTCTCTTGAACGCAAAACGGCGAAATACACATAATTGGGGAAATTTTTTAGAGCGCAGCTCTTAGGCGCCCGTTTCCGGCTTGAGCGGCGTCGGCGTCGGCGTCGCCGTAACCGCGCGGTGCATGATGGGTAAATTTCCCCGTTAAATTTAGCGGAAAATTTTCCCCGCTAAATTTAGCGGAAAAATGTCCCCGCTAAGTTTAGCAGAAAAATTTTCCCCGCTAAATTTAGCGGAAATTTTTCCCCGCTAAATTTAGCGAAAATGTTTCCCGCTGACTTTAGCAGGAAATTTTACCCGCTTAATTTAGCGGAAAACTTTCCCCACTAAATTTGGCGGAAAAAATTCCCCGCTAAATTTAGCGGGAAAAAATCCCCGCTAAGTTTAGCGGAAAAATTTTTCCACTAAATTTATCGAAAATTTATCCCCGCTAAATTTAGCGGAAAAATTCCCCGCTAGATCTAGCGGAAAAATTTCCCCGCCAAATTTAGCGGCAAAACTCTTTCTCCGCCAAAGTTAGCGGAAAAAATTTCCCGCCAAATTTAGCGGAAAAAATTCCCCGCCACATTTAGCGGAAAAATTACCCCGCTAAATTTTTGGGGAATTTTTTCTGCTAAATTTAGCGGAATATTTTCCCCTAAATGGGAGCCGAGCAGGAGAGAAGGAGGACTCCAATTCACTATAGGTGGCGCCACTCGTTTTCCAAAATGGCGGGTTTAGTGAGGGTCGAAGATGCGTGCCGCTCCTGAGACGGTCTAGAGTGCTGGCTTCACTGAGCGATACAAATTATTTCTAGTAACACTAGGAGGCTAAGGTGTTATGAGCGCAGGCCACCTCTTTATGCTGAAAAAAAAACGGTATTTAGCGTAATATTTAGGCCAGGAGGTACGTTTTAATTCCGGAGCGAAACCGAAACTAACCTTGATTTTGGATTTAATTTCTCGGTATAGGACTTAATTTCAGATTCTTTCATAACTCAAAGTGCGTATCACACCGTAATTATTTAGTTAAAGAAGTTGTTCGCGGAAACGTTTGTCCCTTTAAAGACAGGGTCTTTCATACACCTTAGAGGTAACCTAGAATATTATTATTTGTTGAAAAAATCAGTGCTGATATTTGTGCGTTCTTTCTGCCTTTTCTCGCTCAGATAATTGTCATATGAAATAAGAAACTGCGGTTCTTTCAATGGATTTTTGGGCATTTAGATGATTAATCTAAATTAATTAAAAAACGCTGTTCTCATTAGAAAAATTCAAAGACGGAATCCGAGTCAGGCAGCTGAAGTGTGCGTGTTTTAAAGCAACGCGTGACGCATAGGAGTTTATATTTCATCCAGTGTTTGACTGCTTGTCTATCTTGATAACGATGACAAAGTTTTTCATATGAAAAAAGAAAACGAAATAATACCTTTCAGGAAAGACTAATATGGTTAATGGCGTTTTTTTATGTGGTCGTAGCGTTAATTGCGGGCATCCATTTCCGCGATTTGCATTAATAATAATATAAATATTAAACGTAAGATATTTTAGTACGCAATTTTTCAAGCTCTAAAATAATTAGTTGCGTATGATCTAATTTCAAACGCGCGAACAAGTATGACAATCTAAAGTGTGCTAATTATCATTACTGGTGCGAATTTCAGCATTTTCAATTAACAAGTGATAAAATAAACTTTAAAATCAAAGACAACATTCTAGCTAATGTGAGAAATTCATGTAAAATTTGACTAATTGAGGGTGCTATCAAAGTAGCGACTTTTGACAGTCGGCAAAACTTCCAAAGTCGCCGCCAATATCCCTCCAAACCAAATCCTCCCCCCACCAAAAAAAAAAAAAAAAAAAAATTATTACTTTTTTTAACATACATTTACTTTTGTATTTGCTCGCCGTCGTTTTGCCATCCTCAGCCTTTCCAGTTCGAAGGAACGCCTACCGGCTTGCGCGTCTGCTCATTGCAGCACGTTTCGTTGGCGTTGGAAGCCGGTGAAACAGTAGTGAGTTTTAGTATTTCGTATACGAGCGAACGCAAGCGCTGTGTGTTTGCGTTAGCTTTACGTGTTGCACACTGCGCGTGCGCGGAGCCCAAACTTACGGTCTTAAATGACGCATGGCGATGAGGCGCACGCACAACGTGGGGCACGCAACTCTAACGCAAACGCACACCGCTTGCGTTTGCTTCTATGCGCAACACTAAAACTCTCTAATAAGGTACAATCCCATACCGGCTGCAGCCCCACGTTGGGACAGTGAAGAGTGTTGTTTGCATTCGGAAATGACATTTCGCGAGCCATGATTGCGAGCAGTTCCGCCGTGCCCGCTGAGCAGGAGAATCGGGGGACCCTCACTAGAGCGCTTCCCGTTTCCGCCGCGGGAGGGCGAGCGTCGAGCTGGAGACGCGAATAGCTCCCTCTCCGTACCTTCCCCTCTTCCTCCTGAAGAGCTGCGCTCTAATTCGGCGTTAGAGGGAGTTGTAAACGGCTTTCATTTTTGTTTCTAAAAGCCAAATTCAGAAACCTAAACTAAACTAATGTTTGCTGAAACTCGGGGTATATCGTGTGAATCGTTTCGAAAACGTATCAAACAAAAACACCACGCAACACATTTGACGTTGTTTCACACCTCGAGACATTGGCTTGCACTGGCGCACCGACCGCCGGCGTAGCATAGCGCTTAGTAATGAAATGTCTGCGACTAATAATAATGATAGCTTATTTGCCAAAAAAAAGAGGACTCGGCGAGGACCTTTTTTCCGTCAGGGCTGGATTCGGCGGTGTTCGCGTTCTGTCTAATGCAAATGAGCGGAGTGGAATGTATTCCCCTTAGTAAAGTATTTGGTTAGACGCAAACGGTGAAAAGGGTGGGAGGCCGGAGAGATGCACAGGAGAGGAGGTTCAGATAGCGGTCGCGCGCTTCGAATTCTCCGTTTATGTTGCTCTAGGATGCCTACATGTCTGTCTGTCTGAGGGTGAAGACATCCATTGTTGCCCTGAATGTGCCAGCGCGTGACGCTCTCGCGCACTCGGTGCGCGACTTGGGCGGTAAAATGGCGTCTATGCATTAGCCAAAGCTACGCGCTCGAGCTGAGTGACACCAGATTGCGCGCGCTTTCAAATGCATAAAAAAACGATTGGGCGGAAAAATGGCTGAGATGTCACCACTCAAGCAAAAGCGCGCGTGTGTATGAAGACACTCTATCTTGCTCAAGGTTGATACGCCACGTGTCGTAAGAATCTGGAACTAAAACAGCGGGTCTCAGAAAGCTGGCCATGTATCGCAAGCATGTGATAAAGCACACGAGCTTTCTCCTATGAAAGCTTTTGATGCAGTGTAAGATAGTCATTTACCTTAATAACTTACTGGAATATAATTGATGATTTTAGTTAGATTCTAGCTGAGAAGTATCATGCAGACTTTCTCAGAAAATGTTCACTGCTTTTGTAATTATTGTATTGGCAAGCACTTGGTGATGTACGTTCTGCATTTACGCATGCGAAAAAGAAAAAAAAAAAAACAGTTCGAGATCCAAGGAATTAGACCACTCCTCTTCAGTCATGACTTCTGACATTTTAATTTCACGATAGAATGTGGTTAATTCGCAATCACTGCATCTAATCACTTCATGATAATTACTTTTTACAAAATCATTTGTTTTCAATGAATAATTACACCACTCAGAATATTTCTGCTTACAAATGAACTCAACATATCTTGTGACAATATTAAACACGTAAAGAATTCTTCTATTTAACGTCGAAAATTTGACGCCGCAATACTTTTCCCGAGTAATAAAATCAGCTTCTGAGCTTACATTAGCAACGCAGTGGCACTTTAGCTAATTAAACACGCTTGTGTGACTAAAAACGTGCAGCTACGACGGCCGATCCATGTGCGCTGCCTCTTCGGCGCTTCGACGCGCGCCCGCAATGGCCTTCCTTTGCGACGTCACGCGGAGAGCGCTACGGCCTTGTTTTCTAGGAGGTGTTGGTTTAATCCTCCCCTCTGTCGCGGTTTCGATATGAATTAACTCTGTGCCGTCGTGCTAGCGATAATATATGTTAAAAAGAAAAGCTTGGAAATCATTTTGGCGTTGCGTTTCATCAACTTTTTTTTAAATATATTTCTTTCTGTTCCGTTTTTTTTTTTTTTTCTGTTCAACGAGCCAGGGACGCTAAACTCAAATGACACATTGGACGAAAAACATTGCACACGAAGCTAGCTCGGATTATAATTGGTAGTGCGTAATGGCGTCCTCACTGTGCTATAGAGATGCTTCTTCTGTAGAGGTATACCAAGAGTGTAGTAAATGATAAAATCTGCAAACAGTGGTACTTAGATTTTTGCTTTCTTACCGATGCAGCTGCAGGTTATGATACTCCAGCCAGCTGTGGTCGAAATATCAAATTCCAGAGGATTACTCATTGTTGTCTTGTTACATGAGGATCACTCACAACACGGGGCACAAAGGAATTGCAATCGGGTTTATGCTTGTCAAATTTCGACCATTTCAGGAGCTAACAATACGGGTCGTGTCAGGGGAGTGCGGAACAGAGTGTGCGATGTATATGTAGTTGTATACTAGAAGTAGTAGCATACTCAGTGGCGTCACGAGGGTCAGGGGCACCCGGGGCGGCAGCCCGCCGCGACCCCCCCCCCCCCCTCGCTCTCGCGTGGCCCGCCGTGACTCCCCCCCCCCCCCCCCCCCCCCCCGCTCTCGTGGCCCGCCGCGGCACCCCCCTGAGCGCTGCACCCGGGGCGGTCCGCCCCCCCCCTCCCCCCGCCCCCCGCCCCCCGCCCCCTTGTGACGCCACTGAGCATACTACTACTAGTTGTTGTGGTAATAGTTATTACTTGTAGTTGTAAAGTATACTACAACTACGTGTAGTAGTAGCAGTAAAGGCCCGTTCACACTCTTGCGACCTCTTAAAACTGAGTTCCTTGAAACCTCTTACAACGAGAGGACACACTGGCGCCATCTATTGGGTAGCAGTTTAAACTTGGCGGTCCGGCATATTTCCTATTTCTCTAGCGCATTATCCTTTCTTTTTTGGCTCGAAAAAGTTTTGCCAACGTTGTAAACGAGCCTTTCTTATAGACGGACACGCTGTTTACAAACAAACCCGCGTTTGCCCACACCAGGTGTGGGCACTGCGCGTGTGCAGAAACCGAATTCGGGTGAAGTGAGGCCTCTGCGCATGCGCAGTGCCGTTGACAGCGCCACCGCAGCTGCGTGACGTCAGGGCCGCGTGTCGGTCTATAGGTATTACGCACATTTGACCTCGAAAATCCAACAAAACCTTCGCTCTTGTGAAATGCAGTTCCAGGGTCACCGCACAGATGGCGCCAGCGTGCCAGTGTGCTGTCTCGTCCTAAGAAATTTTAAGAGGTTTTAACAAGTCTCGTCTCTCTCGGTCGTACTCGGTTGCGAGAGTGTGAACGGGCCTTTACAGAAAGCGTTTATCTAGAGCGCTTTAGTGGGAACGAGGGAGGGGAACGAGGCCAGTGGCGTGGAGGCCGACTCGCTGCCACCGACTCGTTCAGCTGAAAGATATATCGGCTGTCTGCGAGAAATCAGAACCCAGTTTTTCGCACCACAAAAATGAACTAGACTTCAGGGAGAGCTCAAACTCCGTCGGAAGGTAGCCCCAGCCCCCAGCCGTTCGAGCAAGATGCCAAAGTTTCAGCACGAACCGTTATCTTGTTCAAAATTTATAGGTGATTTTCTGAAATGTTTCTATGGGAAAATGGGGCCCATCTTCGCCCGTTCTCGATTTCTGGCGCCATAGAGCGCCATGTATTCGAAAGCTCCGTCGGCCGCCATTTTTTCATCAATTTTTCAGAAAATCGCTTAAAACGTTTTAATAAGATAACGGTTGGTGTTAAAACTTTGGCATCTTGCTCGAAAGGCTGGGGCTACGTTCTGACGGAGTTTGAGCTCTCCGCGAAGTCTAGTTTATTTTTGCGGTGCGAAAAACAGGGTTCGGATTCGTATGTGTGAATACGTAATACATTTTCCGGTTTTTTCCCCTTTTTAAAAAGAAGTAATTAAAGTACATACTTTATTTCATCCGCTAAGAAATCAGCACTGCAATGTCTATTGTTGTCTGTAGTGGCGGCGAGATGTTATGCGTCCACTCACCTTTGGATGTGATCGTGATCGTACTTTTCGGGACACTGGAAGCGCGATCGAACGGCTGCATTTTTGGCTGTCTGCGAACGTCGTGTGGATCGCAGGCTGGGTAGAGAATCACGATTTAAATAATTAATATGACTTAAATTGTGATTTACGTTATGATTTAAATCACAACGATTTTGATATGAGGATTTAAATCTAACATTTCCCGCAAAAGATAATACCGAATTTTTTTTTTTTTTTTTTTTTTTTTTTTTTAACCGTTGGTGTATCATATATGATGCGTTTTATCTGCATTTGTTTGTATTAAAATGAAAGAATCATCCAGGCAAGAAAGTTTTATAAGCCGAACACAAGCAAAATATTGTGCTCTTCTGAGGAAATAGGAGCGTTTACGTTTTTACCTTCCACACGGTTTGTTAGTCACGTAACATCGATTGTAAACAAATAGAAACGTGAAAAAAAAATAAAGCGTTTTTTTATTAATTAAGCACGGAAGCTGCTTTTTTTCTAGTATGCCGGGATTTTCGTGGATAAAAGGTTGTTAATTAAACTGCTCAGTTTACAGTAATTCTTCCGCGTTGTTTTCAGCGATCGGGCGGATTGATCGATCAATTTGTCATATCTAAAATACATATACTGATAGAGAATCCATATTCTCTAGCTACAGTGATTCAAATCATAATAATATAATTTAAATTAAATAAAACTGATTTGTTCGGCAAATACAAAAAAAAAGTATGCTTTTTTTTAATTTTGCACTGTTTCCACTGGGAACAGTGCACGTCGATCCTTCGCCACGTGTTCACGCTCTCGCCCGGGGCCACACCTCCGCGCGGAGAGTGAGGTCGGCCGATGACACGACGGGAAGGAGGGTGATTTGCCCGGCGAGCGCGTGGGTTCCTCCGCGCTGTCGGCTCGAATGGAATATATAAAAGCTCTCTTCAATAGGCCCCTTTCAAAACGCCATCAAGGAAGATATATGGGCGCTCCGATATTTCTTGTGCACGATGGCGTGTGACTGGATCCTAGTGCTTGTCGAGCGCTGACGCGGCGGTTGCTTCTGATACGAGCCAAGTTGAGATCACATGCAACGCTGCCGCCCATCGTGTTCAATACATGCTTCAGAATACGCGCCCAAACAGTGGCGAGAGCCCGGATAATTGATGCAGCGGCTACTAGGTGGCCTGTACTTTTGAAAAAAGAGGGTCTATTTTCACCCTCTACTCACGTTGCGCTCTGCCGCCGGCGACGTTTCACAGCGCGAGAAACAGCCCTTCGCCAAGTCTATATTAGAAAGCGCGAAATATTCGCGGTACAGGAAAGGGGCACGTGACCTAAAAATGAATAAAATAATCGTAATAAAAAAATGGCGGTCTCGCTTTTGCAGTACGTCTGAAAGTTCCTTTTCCTCGGCGTCGTCGGCTTCCCAGAATTGGCGACTTGCCCGAGTCGACCGGGCGCGCTTTGCTCGACCCTATATTATACCGGACGGCTTGCACCACCGTCCGCGCGTCGCCGATCTAGCGTGGCGAGATATGAGGGTGATCGTGCAATGGAAGCAGTTCTGCAGTGCTGCGCGTGACTTTGTGAGACGGGGATACACGTATGGGTAACCTGCAATGCTCTTTGGTTTAGCACTATCTGGCGACTGAAGCAGGAAACTTTGGGTATGTCTGGAAGTGGCGGCTGCATTGCTCCAACGTGAGCAATTGTTGCTTTGGTGGCGTCGCTTAGCCTAGTGTCCGAAGTAAGAAATGCTGGGTAGGCCAGGAAGCCGGGGGCATGCCAGTACGGCGGAAGCTACGGCCCCTGCGGGCCAACCGGAACAGCGGAGTGAGGAACGTGACTGTATCGCCAGAGTGGGCTTTAACATGCGAAGAAGGGCCTTTCGCTGCGTCAACCTCCAGTATGTGTGCGTTGCGCTCGTCTATGTAACGCATATCGAAGCCGTCGGAAGGCAACGTAAGGTGTAGCGTTCACCCTTTGCCGAGCTACAACGAGACAGGGTGTAACTGTGGGCTCTCACTCTGCTGGCGCCGCCTGACCGTCCACTCCGACCACCGTAATCACTCCGACCCGGCTTCATTGATGCGGAAACTGGCATAAGAGTGAGTTCGAGCTGTCAGCATAATTTTAGTTTAATTTAATTAAAAAAACAAAAAACTTCAAGGTTTGTTTAAATTTTGTTATTGACAATAACTACTGCACACGAGTTAATTTTCGCGAATTTCGCGAGTTGAATAATAAGGCGAAAAATGAAGTCGCGAATATGTTTCCTTGCGCTAAAAAAATACATACCATATCTACCACCCTCATTTCGTCGAATACTTCGCCGAATTCGCGAAATATTGAACCCGCGAAAATAAAGTCGTTTACAGTATCTTTGAGGAACGCCTATAAGACACAGTTGAGACGACGGGCGACCTACACCTTGTACCGACAGTGCAATAAAGCCACCAGCGACCTTTTCTTGGAATCACACCCTACAGTAATTTCGGAATCGTACCTCAATATCTTTCTTTCTTTCTTCCCTCTTTTTTAATTTTTTTATTACGATGATTAAACATTGGTCCCCTTTAAATAAGGCGTTCGGTTGGCTACATGCCAATTTTCGCAAGCTCGGCAAGCGAGTATAGATGCATTACAAATACATTTGTTCGTCTGCCGAACCATCAAGCATTTCAAGCCTTGGTGTGGCTGTTGTGCGATGGAAACCACTGCCTTGGAAGGAGTTCTGGTTCAGCCCTTCTGATGCGGTTTCGAGATATCGCGGTGCAAAACATATAAAACGGACGCTGCTTTTTTCGTAACGACTGACTTTCTCTATTTGAAAGCAAATAGTGGGCCAACACCTCGGTACGCATCAGCGCGTGCGCCTAGAGCTTATATCGTTAACTAACATGCTACGTGTGCAACTAGAAGACTGCTCGAGCCAACGCACACACCTTTATCTTCCAGTAAAGATAGTTTGTTCCGGGTGAGGCTTTCTTCGAGCATAACCGGTACACCCGCATTCTGTTTACTCGTCCGAAAGCTGTGACCACAAAGATAACACATTACGTCGTCAATACACCTGTCCTTAAATTAAGTGCATTCATTGGACAATGGTGCCCGACGTATGTTGGCGGCCGTGCTGTATCGGACCTTTTTAGTTTGTATTTAACGACCAGTGTTAACGGAAGGCGCTTTTCCAGGTGTGCTGAGAGTTACCGGCAGTTAAAAGACCCCAGATACTATTACCAGGGTATTATTGTATACAAATGTACAGCGGTATAGTGCCAAAGCACATTGAACCCGACAAGGCCTTCAACTCACGGTATCAGAGGTGGCAGGTAATGAGAGGACACTATTCAATTATGACTCAGGGATCAAAATATATCGTTTCAACGCTATTTGCGATTTCTATATATATATTATTTGTTTAATAAGGGTTTACCTTCACGTGTGCAGCCAAGCTGAAAAACCGGCTGCTTCTCGGCCCTTTCCGCCGGAGAAAGTTTCCGCAAACAACGATCACCTTGGACTGCGACGTCACACAGCAGTCTAAAGGGCGGCAGGTGCTCACAGGTCTCGTAACCCCTAAGATACCCTTCACCGCGGTCAAGTTCCATATGGAGAGCAAGTCGTCTGCTTCAGGAGTTGCGGTGACGTCACAACGACGCCGAGCTCTGATTGGCTTTGATTGAAAGGATACCTCAATGCTAGATGCCTTGAGGTCTACCCCCTATTTTTTTTTTTCGATCAGCCAATAAGCGTATGGCGTTCTGACATCATCGCAACCCCTGTGCAAGAAGCAGACAAACTTGCACTCCGCATCGGCGCGCGGCCAGTAGCGCCTATACTCTGTTTCATACTTAGCGTGCAACGTTGTCAAAGCTACTGGCGCGAGCGTGGGGCTTGATCTTGTTGATCATTTGCACGCGTTCTCGCGCAAACAAAACCATAGATGAAGCCACGCGCTCGCGTTAGTAGCCTTGACAGCGTTGCACGCTAAGTATGAAACAGAGTATAGCTACATCGTCTCCGCCAACCAAACAACGCCATTAAAAAAAAAAAAAATTAAAGAAAATAAGGTGTGTTATGGCACCCGGGAGCACGCGCTTTCTGCCCGGCGCGTTTGCTCTGACCTCGACGAACGCTGGCTTGAACACCGCGCCAGGGATCTTTCTCCGCTTCGACGCGTTCATGAAACTGTTCTTGTCCCCATAGAGGCAGGAAACTAACGTCAATTACAAGGCTGTATCTACGCAACTCGCGAAGCCTAAGTGCTAATTTCTACATGATGAAGCACACCCAAAAAATGATTAAAAAAAAATCATGAGCCATTCCACTCTGTGAAGGTGAATGACCAGCGAAGCTGTTTGGTACACGACACAGACGTGACGCAGAATTTAGCGTATGCTCCATTAAAGTTGTCCAATTCAGCAGCATGATATCTGCGTCTTTTTTGACGCGTTCTCCGCCTCGCGACGTTCGTCGTCTTGTCTGGTTTGCCGCATGCGCTTGGCGTTTTTTGCACGATCTTCATCGGTGGTGTTTGCCACCCGCCGCCGCCGCTGACATTCTCGGTGCCGTTCCCGCCGTTGCTCTTCGGGAGTCCGGCGACGTGAGCGATCAAAAGCGTCGCTGTGATCGGTCTTTCATGATAGGCCGAATGCTGACTATGACGTCAGCAAAGGATTTCCCATCGACGGAAATAAGAAGAATGGAAGAACTTCAATTTTGACGGTGTTGCTTTGAGAGTGCTATGATTTCAAGCTTCCCCCATGCTGTTTACAAACACCTTCAAACTTGTTGTTCAAAAGGTAATGACGTCACGAAAGGTAACCATAGGAGGGCGCCATCAAAACATCTCGCAGGAGGGCGCCACCAAAACATCTCGCTGCCAATTAGCCCCGTGCTCGACCGAAAGCGTCGCTGTGGTCGGCCTTCCACGATTGGCCGAACGCTGACTATGACGTCGTAAAGGGGATTTTCATCGACGGAAATAAGAGGAATGAAAGAACTTTAATTTTGACGGTGTTGGCAGTGTTTCTTTGAGAGCGCAATGATTTCAAGCTTCCACCATGCTAATAACAAACACCATCGAACTTGTTGTTTGCAAGGTAATGACGTCACAAAGGGGAACCACAGGAGGGCGCCACCACAACTTCTCGCCGCTAATAGGGAGTATTCACCGGCGGCCATAGCTGTGTGCGCGAATGCTGAGCGCGTGCTGATGGCGAGCTTCCACAGTTCTGTTGCAACGTGCATTCCGCACCATCAAAAGTGCCGGTCTTAGTAGGCTATTAATGTGAGCTCGTTCTGAGCATGCATTCTAAACAGCACCCACAAATATGGCGTCTAGTGAATACGCGGCCTCCTCGTTATGACGAGAGAAGAGAAGTGAAATAGACCTATTGCTAAATTACCCAAGCATCAAGGTGAATGCAGGGAATGGTGTTCCACGCGCTGCACGTGCCGGCGTCTGCAGCAGTAACTGTTCTAAAGCCAAAGCCTGAAACAAATGGCCCATCTTGCACGCGCGTTCGTCAACGCTTTATTTTGGTTATTTACATCGAATCTTTTATACGGGGAAGGCGTGCGCTTACGGCAGTGCGAGCGTAGAGTTTTTGGTCACGCACACGAAAAATCCACGGAACCCTAGCCATAAACAGCTTCGCCGTAAAACATGTTTCTCATCGAGAAGCATGGGGAACCGGGCCCGCGACAGGCTACCCCTAGCCGCTGATCGAAGAGTCATCTGGAGGGGCCGCTTGCAACAAAGGCGAGGAGAGGACTTTATCTGGCAGCTACCTATATATATCTTACACCGTGGTCTCTACACACCTCGATCTCACACTTCGACCGTGTTCGATTGGTAGTGTCCAACGTTTCGTGTTCACGTTTAAACGGATTTAAAAAGTGAAACGAAAAAAAAAAAAAAAAAAGAAATACAGGCCGCTAGCTTTACGTCAACCCACTAATCATTCCAGTCCGAGCTCGGCCTTCTGAAGTCCCCGCGCGCTCTCCTCTCTTCCTCTCCCTCGGATTTTACAGCTTTGACTAAAGGATCGTTGGATCCTTTCGATGGCGTCACACTGTTACATGATACCATGACGTCATCGCAAAGGCGCTCTGAATGCATAGTATTTGTACACCAACACGCGGCCCTGACGTCACGCCACTGCGGTAGCGCTGCTTTTGGCAGGGCGCATGCGCAGACGGTCCACTTGACGCGAATCTGGTTCCTGCGCACGCGCAGGGCACACACCTCGTGTGAAAACTCCGCGTTTGCTCACACCTCGTAGGGACTTGTTTGGAAACAGCGCGTTGGTCTATAGGTCTTCCAGAAGATCACGTCACGTGATGTCATCCCAAGGGCGGTTTAAAATGCGCAGTGTTTATAGTGCTGGGTCATCACGTAAAGTCAGGCGTTACCATGGCTGACATTGCGAAATGCTATCCATTTAGAATGCCTTTGGGAAATGCCCAAGAGAGAACGAATTTCTGCTTTGTTTTCTCCGCGTTCGCTTCGTGCGTGTTTCGTGATCGGCTCACGCATTTGTTGCGTCGGTTCGAGTAATACGACCGTCCGACCGCGATGAAACGACCAGGGCAAGAGCTTGCTCGTGCAAAGCCCGAAGGCGTCTGTGCACGACCCCGTTCGTCGGTCCGCTCGCTGTGGCTTCGTGATTCTCGTTGCCGGGTGTCTGGTAACATAACGAGGCGATGATGACGTAGGGCGTCGCAAATGACGTGAGGAGACGCGACGTCAGCGGTTCGGTTTCGACGATCCGTCCAGCGCCGTCCTCGTTCCGATTTCGGCGGCCGCACGAAAGAGCAAACCGGTTCGCCTTGCACGCAGAGACCGCAGAAAGAAAGATGTGCCGGCGTTTCGTTCGTTTCGCGAGATAGCTGCGCTGTGTGCGACGTGACGAGCGTGCGGAGTACGACGCGGGCGGCGACGAGTGAATGGAGAGAGAGAGCTTGAAAAACTACGTGGCAAGGTCGCGTGTACGACATCCGACTCCTATGGTGCAATTGATACCACGGAAGCCACCGCGTATCATATTTTTGACGCATATATCGCTGCACGATATACGTTATGAAGGTTTGCAGTCTCGCTGCCCTGACCAAATTAGCCTCGTATACAGGTTAATCGAAAGTGGTCATATTGCAGTTCAAACCAAATCAAATTTGGGGGTTTTTACGTGCCAAACCAACGACGACGGGCATCCGGCACGCCCCCAGCAGCGGACTGAGGATTAATTTGGACCAACTGGGGGTGAACTTTTGACGTATACAACCCCGAAAGTTCGGTTACGCGGCGCCTTCTCCGCAATAAGCCCTCAGTCAGATTGCAGGCACCTTGGCCGGGATCCGTAGGCCTCATTATTGCGGGGCCTAACCTCACGCTGTGCAGAAAGCTGGAAATTTGGACGGAGTCAATGTCTACGCAGCGAGAGGTCGATTTGACCGATAGAAATTTGACGATACCAGTTCAAAAGAGGCAGTTCAGCTGCGATGCATCTTGCACCTGCAAAACCTACACGTATATCCTGTACCTGCAGAGACCCGATGGCTTTAACGTGCATCACACAGTAGTGATGACGCTATTGCATGGTCAGCGTACAATGTCGACTTCGACAGAATATTAGCCAATGAAATGGCATTTTATTTCGATACGGATATGAATTAAAGAGAAGCGTCTAGGATCACCGAGAGAACCGAAATAATGACGCCATTTAGAAAGCACCCGCAAATTAAATATAAATGACAGTGCACCCGCTGTATTTACCTTACCATGGACCGCGGCCGAGGCTACAGGCATGCATGCAGGCTCTGCATGCATGAGCGGGTTTCTTCGATAGGCGCTCACAAGAGCCATACACGTGTGTTCGTGCAGCCGAGACGCGCGCTGAAGCACGAAGCTTGCAGCTCTATACCTTTGCCGCAGTCTAGGTTGAGGTTCCCTGGAAACACGGACGGGCTAACTGAACAAAATCTCCGTGCTTGGCCAGAACCCGACATCTTTCAACGCACTTGCTATCGGTGGAATATCGACTTTCGACTTCGTCCCCATTGTTTCCTTTTGTGTGTGTGTGTGTGTGTGTGTGCGTGCTTTGTTGAAGAGATAGTATGTAAATATATGCCTAACAGATTGATTACAAACAAGTTCGCGCTTGCCCACGCCAAGTGCACTCTAAAAACGTCTGTGCGTATACTTTCCCGCACAGCACTAGGAGAGCCAATCACCGCAACCCACGAAGGCACCTCAGCGAATGACGATGCCGAAACATATGTTTAGACCAAAAAACGCACTCTGAGGTGTGACATTAAGCAATGCAAGCGTGACGTTTTGCATTGCTTAATGTCACAACTCAGACTGCGTTTTTTGGTCTAAACATATGTTTCGGCATCGTCATTCGCTGAGCTGCCTCTG
Organism: Ixodes persulcatus; assembly: GCA_013358835.2. NCBI lineage: Eukaryota > Metazoa > Arthropoda > Arachnida > Ixodida > Ixodidae > Ixodes > Ixodes persulcatus. Next base: position 133,153 of record JABSTQ010010006.1, on the reverse strand, counting down.
CGAGTTGCCGTGATTGGCTCTCCGAGTGCTGTGCGTGAAAGTATACGCACAGACTTTTTTTTAGAGTGTGTGGGCCCCGGCGCTTGCGCACAAACCAAATTCGCGCGAAAGGAAGCGTCCGCGCAGGCGCCGTGTGGATAGCATCGATGTTACGCCAGAGCCGCGTGTCGGTCTATATGCGCCTGCCGCCAGGCTGCAGCTCGAGTGTTTGCAGCAGCGCACAAGGCGCGCCTCGTCACAAAATTCACGTTCGCCGGTCACCGATGCCAAGAGGCACAGCGCACGCGGAACAATAACCCCGCTATCACCCCCTGATAACGGGCCACTTGGACGCGGAGATCTATAGTGCGCCAACGTCGTAGAACGAAGCTCGGACACGAACGCGGAGCCGAGGGTATACAGCGCGGGTCGGAAACGAGCACCGAAAGCAATTGCAGCCACCCCCAAAATACTATACGGAACAACACTGAAAAAAAAGGGAAACGCCCAGGGGAAAATGTTTGTTGAAGTTGCGTGTGCATACAATTGGTTTGCGAGCATTTGCGCTTAAAATATAGTCCGGACACTGTGGGCAGAAAAGCGCTTCTTGAAGATCAGTTGATAAAAAAAAAAGTTGAAAAAATGTCAGGTAAAATATGAATTTGAACCTGGTTGTGAACAAACGTCAGGCCTTGGTCAAGCCCGTCTTCTTCCGTGCAGAGTAGTATTTCTTCCGGCTTAGTTCTGAATCCGGTGTCGATCTGACCCTGCGCTTCGGGACTCCGTACAGAGTCCGGCCTCTCGACTGCGACGATAAGACACGATTTGATTCAGGCTGATTAACACCGGATTCGACATTTTCGTACGGGTGTCTAAGCCATTAATTTACGCACCCCAGTAGCCAAGTGACGGCGCCCAGAGGCCGTGCTTGTGACTTCAATAACACATGTTTTCAAGCAAGCCGCCTATGTGCGTCGTCTACTTGTCTAACCCTCAAGCCTTGCAAGTCGTGCCCACCGTTGACTCTACAAAGCGTTTTCCCACTCAAAATAGGCAGCCTAGTTTTTGAAATGCGAAAAATAATCCTATTTGCGGTACTCGAACGGGGCCATCCTACTGTCCTCCGTTTATAAGGCGGCCAGATAATCGGCGATCCACCGCGTGATGTGTGGGCGCCATGAGCTTGTCTACCTTTCATCGCAAGACTTTTGAAATAGAGCGACGGGAGCAGGGCTACATCTGGATAGTAATGACAAAGACAGGTGTTGCCATCCCTCGTACAAGAATATTCGGCACAACTCAGACACCGCGGTACGCACAGTCACGTGACGCTGTGCCACCCCCAGGACAAAGAAGCAACACAACAACACGCCACTAACACAAAGAAAAAAACGCTTCTTTTATATAACATTTCTTTTTTTCTTCTCCGAAGTCTGGTACGTACGGCAACGAGATCAACTTCACTGAGCAACGGAACTGTATATGTGTATGTACGGTCTAATACTGGAGCCGTCTCTCCCTGTGTCTCCCTAGTCTCTCGGGTGGGGCGCGCGGGAGGCTCGCGCGCGCTTTAGATATGTCAAATTATCTACAAATGGTGCCGCTGTACACGCGACTATGCTCTTGCCATCTACAGTCGTATTATAGAAGAACGTTGTTACAGGCGCCGACTCGCTCATCTGAGCAGGGATAACTTGGAAGGTCCTCTTCCCCAAACGGGTGGGGTAGCCCGAACCCACTCAGTACGAGACACCGGTCACTCTAGGGACAGAGTGGCGCCAGGCTGGGGAAGCACGTCCCCCGGATTCCCCATGGCTCGACGCGCACTGGGCTGTGGTGGCAGGCCGGCGTTGGAAGCAGCTGCTGGGTGTGTGTTGGCGGCGGTTTTTTGGGGGCCTAGAGGTGCCCGCGCTGCAGGAAGATGAGCAGAGGCAGCGCCAGGAGAGCGGCGCCCGCGAGCCCCGGCAGGTCCGCGCCGTTGCACTTGTTGTCGAAGCAGTGGCACACGTTTACGCGGCCGCCGAAGCCCGCCTTGTAGTAGCAGGGCCGGTCGGGCTCGCCCACGACGGCGCACTGGCGCACCACCCGCTTCTGCTCGGGCACTGCGAAGAGGCGTCCACGAGATCGATCGTGACGATATTCGGTTCCAACTGTACCAACTCTTTATCACGCAGTGGGACACGTGCGAAAGAACAAACACGGGAAGGCAAGGCGCCAGAAACGTAGATCCATCCGTTCATTGAAAGATCGAGTAAAAATATATATGAATTGAAATTAACCAAAGAGGCTTCGGTTGGCTTAGTATGTAATAAGAGAACTGAAGTCACAGAGCACTTTGGGGAGAATGCGAAAGCCAAACGCCGGATGCCGGCGTTCGACGTTCTAACCACTACCCACTAATCTCTCCAACCAGAGCTCGCCGTTCTGATGTCCTCGCGCGCTCTCGTCCCCTCCTCTCCCTCACTTTCTAGGCGCATACGTTTAGAGGCTACCCCCCCCCCCCCCCTCCCTTTATTTTTTTCCAGCTAAAGTGTAACGACGAAAACGCACGTTTACCCGCCGAATTTATCAGGACGCAACATCAGGTGATGACGTGACCGATAGTGGTACAAACCACGTGACCGCCGTACGTACTCGACGTGTGATTTTGTCAGGTATGACCCACGTGCTGCACATTTTACTGCAGAATGCATTTGAACAAGAACGAAATTGGGATTCGCCATTATCAAAATTAAACTTGTCACGTGACGCCACGGAGTCAACAGCGTAACTGGATCTCGTTGGATGTCAAATCGTGATTCCGCGTGACCCGACCTTCGAAGTCAAGCTCCACTCTGCGCGTGCCCATTGGCATGCGCTGGTTTGCCCAGTGAAACGGGTACGGCCGGTATTGGGTAACTCTCCAAGGTGTTGAAGATGCGCAGGAATAAATTGGCGACCCCCCGAGATGGAGCGCAGCTTGCGCCCTCTGAAAGGCTGGAAGTACCGCTGAAGAGGCTGCTGGTGTGCCACCTCTTCAGCGGCACAGTTGCGCTCCCCTTCGGCTGGTTGTCAACTTAAGCATGGTTCACACATTTGTGACGGTTGCGTCCACAACCACCGAAACGGTAGAAACGACCAGAACACCGGAACAATCGTGACTCATGCTCGCTTTGCGAAGCTAGATGATTGCATCGTTTGCCACGCTTGTCCCGGTGACCTTGTGGTTGCTGTCGTTTCGGTTGCTACGAACGCAACAGGCACAAATGTGCGAACCAGCCTTCATTCTTGTCTGCCAAGCTACGCTGAAACAGAGTGCAGGTGAGATCGTTTCGTTTACGCAATACCACCCAGAACACAAGGCCTGCGCATGACGTCATAGGTAGTGGATTCCCGACCCGCCCCAAGCGGCAAACATGCTGAAGCTCGACCTCTAGTGATGGCGTTTGAGGGGAGGGGAGGGGGGGGGGGGGGGGGCGGGGCGGGGCGGCACAGGCATTGTCTTAGTTAATAATTATTTTATTTTATTTTCACAACTTGATGCCGGCAATCGAGGAAAACATGTATGGCAAATTGCTAGGCAATTGTGTTACATGCTCGCAACCCCCTGGCATCACGAACATTTATATAATCGTTTAGCAGCACGTGTAGCCTGTTCAGGTAGACACCTACGTTCACGGCGCTCTTCGTCAGATAATTTAACGCCTGGTATGTGTGCACTTAAAAAGATAAACCTGGTGATCTTCCAGAACCTTCTAATCCGCTCCTCCTCTTCACTCCGCCCATGTCACATGACCTCCTCGTTCACCAATCAGCGTCGAGCACCTCTCTCCTCCTCTCCCACCCGTCAACCAATCAGCGTCGAGCCTCGCGGCCACGCTCTTATCCAGGCTTCACTTTTGCGCTTCACGAAGTGCCGAACATCTAGCCAAATAACGTTTCACGTTAAAAGCTGCAGACGCAGCTTGACGTGCCCTCGACCGCTTACAGTGCACAACGAGGGACGCGCAGCGGGAAATACCAATATGCGGAGGAAGCAATACACAAGAGTCACCAGAAAAGATTTGGCAAAGATCAAACACAAAGACAGTGAATGACACTAATAATCATATAGCCATCTATAAAGCAATAATGACCGAATTTCTCTTATCGACTATAGTTCTATGTGCTATTCGTCGAGCAGGAGTTGCTGACGACGGACGCGTGTGAGGCGCATGCACTATATACTCACGTCCATTGACGGGGAAGTCGACGTTGATGTCCATCTTGCGGCAGGCCGTGTACATGGAGCCCTTCTCCATCTCGCTGCAGTTCTTCAGGTGGCTGGCGTCGGGCTTGTCCACGCATTCCGGGGTGTCCTTGGAGTTGCACACGTAGCACTCGATCGCACCCAGCGCTGTTGCAAAGAGAGAGACGACAGTTAGGATTATGCCCGGGGCTCGCTTCGCAGGGGGGGGGGGGGGGGGGGGGGGCAGAAATTTTCACACCCTTAAATGTATGACCCTAACCACCCTCACTTCCGTAGGAGATGCTCCGCCCCCAAGTTCCCAGGAGAGAATGTCACTACGCCACTCCAATAGGATGGAACTACTTTTCTGAAGTCACGCAAAAAGAAAAGCTACGCTTAGAAATATGGGGTATTTAATTTTTTTTTTTTGTTGTTGGCGGTGTTTTGTTTAGATCTTTAAAGGGACACTGACAGGGTATTTATGCTCGCCGAGGTTTTTAGTTGTACGTGACATATGAGAGCCCAACTACCCAGAACAGAATTTGCGGCTCGAAATTCGGTTTCTTTCCGCCCGAAAACCGCCGATCGAGAACTGGCCGGTTCGAGTCTCGCTCACTCTCTTTTCCGTGGTCACGGGCCGTTTTCTAAGGTATCGATGCGACCACCAAATTTAATCAAACTCGTGGGTCATTGAAGGCACACAGTCAATATTAAAAATAGAAAAAACCATGAAACCCATTTTTTGTGGCTTCAAAAAAGCTGCAAATACGTTGATTGAAAAAAAAAAAGGTAGCACAGACAACCGGAAGCTTTCTGTGCGTTCACATGGCGTCGTTTCGCGTATCGTGGGACTAGCACTAGCGGATGGCAGCGGACGACGGGCGTTGGACCTCTACTTCAGAACTGTCGTTCACGGTACTGGCGAATTCTGTCTTTCTTCGAAAGAGAAATTTCGGACCGATCAAAAGAACTGATATTCATCCCGTACGGCACGCCCGACCAGCAAGCCGATTGCACGAAGACGTCGCCGAGCCGTCGTCCCTTCTCCTAGCTGAAAACATCGCTCGCTCAAACGTCAAGCACGAAGTGCGTACTTCGAGTTGAATACGCACGCGTACGGTTACTTTACGAGGTGCGAATGTGCCCTATGCGTGGTGTTGCTCGACTTCAAGCCGGGAGTGCATGCATTGAAGGGAAATCGGCAGCAAACTTCCGACATACAGTCTACCCGCTGAATTATTTTGTATGATAGAGTTCCTTCAGTAGCTCAGTGGAAGACTTTACACGCAGAGGGCACGGGTTCGATTCCCGGTGCCTTTTATTTATTTTTTTTTTTGTCAAGCATTCTGCGATGTTTACATTTCTTTTTTTACAATTATCACAGAAAAAAAAAATGTTGTGGACGATACGCCGCTGAACTAAATGGTATGGATTCCATTTTTGGCACCTGTGAAATCATTGTAACATCACTTTCCACAAAATGCAAGGAGCATATGAATCGGATAGCGTCCGCTTTCCGAGCTTCGCGTGATGGTTCTACAGGAATTAGCAGCCAGCCATTGATCCCGACCCGTTGATCTTTCGGAAACTTGTGCACTCTGCCACACAATGCCACTTTCAGATGCAGGACATGTGAGGCAACTCTTCACGCAACATCTTGGAAGTATTCTTTTCGGAGCTGATCACGGGAATTCACCACGGCACTCGGGCACTCACTACTAATTGCCAACACTTAAGTGTACAAAACATTTCATCTTGAAGTACAGAACAGCGAGCGGAACAAACATAACTGCAAAGGAATCCCACGGCGAACGTACGGATTTCGTCTGCTACGTGCGAAGAGAGGAGAGAAAAAAAAAAAAAAAAAAACCGCACGGTCGGGTGTAGCCACGTGACTTCCGCCACTCACGCTATCCTCTCCACTTCTCCGTTTTGGTTTCGGTTTCGCGCAGTTGCGTTTTTTGGCTTTATTAAAAAAATACGTGACTCTGTAGCAAAATATTAATTGGGTAGTATTCCGACACCATAATAAATCTCCTGACAAAAAAGGAAAAAAAAAAATTTGGGGGGTGTCAGTGTCCCTTTAATAAATACATAAAATAAATAATTACAATAATAATAATAATTTATTGAGGGCGAGTATGTAGACTCAATACATGCATTTTACCATTTCACGTGACGTCATTTTGCGTCTCTCATGGTCGTCTTAGCAACACCTCTACGGCGTAAAAAGAAAGCGACCAGCATCTATGGCGGACCAAATCACGTGTGCTGGCTATCCACACGCGCTGCTAGCGAGAAACGAGACAATCGACGATGTTTCACGGCATCCTGGGAAGGCGTTATCTTTAGCGCGAAACTCGGGATCGGCTAGGAAAGACAATAAACACGCAAAGCATGCGCGAAATGTCAGTCGTAAAAAAGAAAAAAGGCGATAACGATCAATGTATCAAAGAGACGAAGGTTTCTGTAGGTTTCCTAAAAACTAACCTCGGCCGCATTTTTTTTTTGGGGGGGTTTTCTACTATACCCGTTAATAATATTCGACACTACATTGTTATACTAAGCCGGTATGTACTTCTCGAACGTCGCGAATCCATTTCGAAATAATGTTGGCTAAGCGCCAAATATCAAAAGCTTTTTTTTTTTTTTTTTTTGCATGCAGAAATTTGCGTTTTGTACATGAACTTTAGACGATCCCACGAAAACTTCCAGCACACACGCACGATCTACGCTGGGGCGGGCTAACGAACAATGCGTACAAAATTAGATCGAATATTAGACACTTTGCAGCAGCTGTGCATAGGCGCCGCCATAACCGACCTTCAGTTTTCTGTTTTTCTCTTATTCAGTTCAATTCATTTCATCGTTACCATAGCAGGTCAGGTTATTGCCATCTTAGATTCTAATGTGTCCTTCTCCCCAGCATTGGCCTTTGTGGAGGTTCGTCAACACCCGTTTCACTAGCTCGGTATATCTCCGTAGGACTAGAGCCACTAAATGAGCTGCGCTTATTAGAGTATTGATACTCCGTTCCCAGACATTGTTGTGGGCGCCGCCATTTCGGGGCTTGTGCAGAGCAGACGCAACTGCCGATCGTCATGACTCTAAAGTGCGGCTTCCTCAGCATTAGATTCAATGTTAGGAAGCTCATGTAATATTGATTTGCTCTGTTGCGAACTGTTTAAAACATTTGTGGAGGACGGAAAAGCGTTTCCTGCAATTTCAAATAAAGCTTCAGCTAACTGGCAACCATGATTTTAAGCCACAATATGGCCAAGTGTCGTTACTCTGAAGCGTAGCTCACTTAGTGGCACTAGGTAAGACGAGAGAAGGTCCGCAATGGCGGGTGTTATCTGGCGCGTGTGTAAAGTATATCGAAAGTCAGGCGTTACGATTTGCCACTGATCAACCAAAAGATATGTGCGCGCATCGCAGGTTTCCGCACGTTTGAGCGTGCGGATCCACCTCGCGTTGTCCAATTTTTTTTTCGCGTTGTCCAATTTTTTTTTTTTTTTCTTTCTCGTACACAGCGCGACACTGTTAGCGCTAACGGCCACTAACTTGAGCGGTAAAACTTGGAGCAATACTCTTTCGACGTAAAATGCGAAAAAGCGTCGATGTAATGTTCGCTCCAACAGTGTCCCGTGCGGTGTTTACAACTATCCAAAGCTTCAGATATGGGAAACGAAATTAGCAAGTATAGATATGTGCTTCCTGTTTTCGTTTTTCATTATTTTAAGGTTCGCTACAAGAGCGCAGGGCATTAAATTCTTCCGAGTCGTGCAACTTTAATTAAAACACGCTGGTCCTTGTCGAATCCCTTTTACAAAAAATGGTAAACCTTAATTCGTCCCGTTTTATCGGGGAACAATTTAATGACCAAGAAGTGGTTTTTCTTGCTTTTTACCAAATGGCGTACGTTTTATTAAGTATCGTACCACAGCTGCCTTCGTTGCGTCGTATCCGGCCGCACGACACCTTTACAACACTTGCAGCCTTTATTGCAGCCATCAGCGATTCGGCGATGCCAGATGTGTGACGTAATGCTGTCACAGCCGGTCTGCTGCAAGCATTCTCTGCACCTTCAGCTCGCTGCTCAATGCCGGGAATCTCCGTCAACTGACATTTCAATCACCTGCTTTACCGCACACCGTCTCGCAAACCAAAAAAAAAAAAAAGAAATTAAATGTTTATTTAGTAGCTCGGAGCACAGCGAAAGCTCGCGCTGCAGGACCCAGGGACCCTGGGTTCAATCCCCACCCTTGCCCGTTTCGATCGGATTGAATGAGCATAGTCCCGGCGTACGTGCGGTCGTGTGCCACTACTTCATGATGCACGTAGCAAGCAGTGGTACCGCACTGGATAAATTTCTCATCTATATCGGACACTTTCAGACGTCCACTGGGGCTGACTAAAGTCAGGACTGACTCATTTTTACTGTCTAAACAAACACACATTATTTTTAATCATCAAGCGGACTGAACACTATGATGACTTAACCGTAGATCGGGGCAGGAGGAAAAAGAAACTTTCAGCCTTTTCACTCTGGTGAACAAGGAAGACCAGCGGAGCTGTACAATGGAAAGTAATGGCCGGCCGCAAGTCGGCAAGCCAGAGTGGAAAGGCTGCCGCCATCTATGAGCGACGGTGGCAACCAGATACGTGGCTTGCCGCCGTCGCTCATAGATGGCGGTAGGTGTCCAGAGTTCGGTGTCTTCATTTCTTTGCGGGGGACACGATCCTGGGGAAACTAGCCCTTAACTGCTCCACCGTAAAAATCTCGACAGTGGTAGAAAAAGAAAAAGGGGACAGACAACGTTTCTATAGGGATGTTGTCTGACGCACTCACCGTATTTTCGTGACTGAACACATTTTCGATTCGCCAGGTATATAGAACGTCTCCTTTTATTTGTATACACCTATAGTATTCACGCCGATTGTAGAATAAGGTGGTGCTCAATCGTGAAGCGAGAGTCACTGGGTCTTTTCTGTATACGACCGGTTCAGCGATGATAGAACACGTACAGAAACACCAAGATAGTGCGATTTTGATGCTGTCCGACTGGTACCCCGTCAGCTCGTATACCGTCGGCTGCGTCTCGACTTGCGACAAAGTGTGGGTGGGGCCGAAACTGCTTCTGCTTACTGCTGTCGGTGATAGGTTGCCAGTGTTTCTCGAGGGCGGGCTCTCTGCCTTTGGTAGCACCGTAGGCAACAAGCGGGTGATGCAGGCGGAGCATCTATCAAGTTTATTGCATGTAATGCGGAATTCACATGGTAGATATGGAGCGATCCAAAAACGCTCCATGCTCGAGTGCGCCTTTAATGCGATAAATAAAAGTGCGCGTTGCGCGAGAAAAAAAAAAAAAAGAAATTAAATGTTTATTTAGTAGCTCGGAGCACAGCGAAAGCTCGCGCTGCAGGACCCAGGGACCCTGGGTTCAATCCCCACCCTTGCCCGTTTCGATCGGATTGAATGAGCATAGTCCCGGCGTACGTGCGGTCGTGTGCCACTACTTCATGATGCACGTAGCAAGCAGTGGTACCGCACTGGATAAATTTCTCATCTATATCGGACACTTTCAGACGTCCACTGGGGCTGACTAAAGTCAGGACTGACTCATTTTTACTGTCTAAACAAACACACAATTATTTTTAATCATCAAGCGGACTGAACACTATGATGACTTAACCGTAGATCGGGGCAGGAGGAAAAAGAAACTTTCAGCCTTTTCACTCTGGTGAACAAGGAAGACCAGCGGAGCTGTACAATGGAAAGTAATGGCCGGCCGCAAGTCGGCAAGCCAGAGTGGAAAGGCTGCCGCCATCTATGAGCGACGGTGGCAACCAGATACGTGGCTTGCCACCGTCGCTCATAGATGGCGGTAGGTGTCCAGAGTTCGGTGTCTTCATTTCTTTGCGGGGGACACGATCCTGGGGAAACTAGCCCTTAACTGCTCCACTGTAAAAATCTCGACAGTGGTAGAAAAAGAAAAAGGGGACAGACAACGTTTCTATAGGGATGTTGTCTGACGCACTCACCGTATTTTCGTGACTGAACACATTTTCGATTCGCCAGGTATATAGAACGTCTCCTTTTATTTGTATACAGTGAAACCCGTTTAGAACGAACCCACGTATAGCGAATTATTGTCGATATCAAACTCACGGAAAGCTGAAATAAAAATGCATGTAAAAAGTATGTTTCATAACGAACAACATATTGGCTATATCAAACTTTTCCCCTCTGGGAAGGCTTCCAGAAACGCACAAACAATCGTTTTCTAGCCTGTCCCTTCCCTTAAAAAAAGAAGGAAAGAAAAAAATTTCCAAAAGCTCAAGTTGCGAACGAAATTGAGCGAAGAGAAGCGATTCAGAAGGGGAGAAAGCTAAAAAAATGCACTGAACACGCACACACAGAAAAAAATAACTTTTCATCCCAAAGCGTTTGTTCCAGAAGAAAAGAAATTCAGAAAAAGATAAGCTAAAAAAAAAAAAACTGCACGCATGCAAAAAAATATTTTTTAGTGCGTTGTTACAAGGGCGGAAGTAAAGAGATGAGAAAGAAAGAGAAGGCTCTCGCCCTACAACTAACTCATCGAGGAAGTTCATTGTAAATGTTTTTTGCTATATCGAACTACTTGCTATATCGAACTGATCGTAGTGTTTCCTGCGGTTCGTTATAAACGGGTTTGACTGTACACCTATAGTATTCACGCCGATTGTAGAATAAGGTGGTGCTCAATCGTGAAGCGAGAGTCACTGGGTCTTTTCTGTGTACGACCGGTTCAGCGATGATGGAACACGTACAGAAACACCAAGATAGTGCGATTTTGATGCTGTCCGACTGGTACCCCGTCAGCTCGTATACCGTCGGCTGCGTCTCGACTTGCGACAAAGTGTGGGTGGGGCCGAAACTGCTTCTGCTTACTGCTGTCGGTGATAGGTTGCCAGTGTTTCTCGAGGGCGGGCTTTCTGCCTTTGGTAGCACCGTAGGCAACAAGCGGGTGATGCAGGCGGAGCATCTATCAAGTTTATTGCATGTAATGCGGAATTCACATGGTAGATATGGAGCGATCCAAAAACGCTCCATGCTCGAGTGCGCCTTTAATGCGATAAATAAAAGTGCGCGTTGCGCGAGAAAAAAAAAAAAAGAAATATATATATTTATATAGAAAAGTTTTAATTCATTAAAGGGCCCCCTTGAGTAATCGGAAAATCTAAACGTCTAAAGACAAAAATTTGCAGCGAAATACAACACAGTCGGGCCTGCACTTTGTGCGCCGTTTGCACCGTAAAGGAAGGCGATTTAATTATCGCAGCACGTCTTTACGCACTAGTGATCACGCGCATGCATGCGCCGGTATACTGCACCCGCGGCCATGTCGAAAGCTCGCGTAGAAGCAACGGCGAGTGATGTCGGAAACCGGCAGTCACGCTCCTCATACGTCCCACAAAAGACTCGGTGTTCGCTGCACACATGATTACGGGAGCATCTGCGGACATGCCGCACCAGTGGTATTTCCCCAGGAATTAAAATTAGGGGGGCTGTCTGAATTTCTGCGGGTCGGGGAAGGGGTAGGCACAAGGGGGCAATTTATTTTCTCTATTTACTTCACTCATTTTCCACTGTTTTTTTTTTTCTTTTCTGCGTGTGAACATAGATGCATTCGTGGTGCCCGACAGACGTATTCTGGAACTCTATATACATTTAAAGTGAACATTTAACGAAGAATGCGTAGTTTCCTCAAGAAAGCACAAAGTAAAGCATGAAGCGACACCATAGAATATCAGTCAGGGTATCAATGCTGCGATAACCGCAAGTAATGTCATAACGAATAAATATATATACATATATTCAACGGGGCAAACCCCTCCTCTGTTCTCCTTCAAGTCAATGGAAGGGGAGCCGAGGAGCTAAGCAGGGAGGAGGAGAGGCGACAAGCGGCTCGTGCTCCCAAGCCACTGCCAGAGCGCTCGAGAAAACAACGGTTTTCGCGTAAACTAAAAGTACGTGTTTTTTTTTGTTTTTTTTTTTCGGCGGACGGTTTTTTTTTAGGGGGTGCCCCAGACAAACTAGGAGGGGGGGGGGGGGTACACCCCATTTAGGGGCGGGTAGGGAAATCACTGCGCCGCACGCATGTTTGCTTCATGCGTGCTTCCAACATGTCTGCAGACAGCGTTTGCACGACCAACGTGCCAGGACTGTCGTACAAGGATGGATGGTTGGATGTTAATGGCTATACCCTTTGTAACGGGCGGTAGCTTGCGCCATCTAGCCTGTCTAAAAAGACTTAGGCTAAGAAGAAACACGCCTCGGACAGTGTCTTCTGCAGACTGAACGCGGCTTATAGAACTGGCCACATGTTCCACGAGAAAATGCGCTGCTGATGCAAGGGTGGCTACAGTCGGGTCGTCGCCGGCAGGGTCGAGCCGATACCGTTCCCGTCGAGTGGACGATATCATCCGTCGAGTGCCCCGACGATCTCGTTGAGAGCGCACACGACATATCGGAAGACCCCCGCATCTCGACGACACGCCGCTTCGGTCCGCGCTCATTGGGGTCAAAGCGCAAAACACCGCTTTTTTCTTTGTTTTTTGTTCCGCGTTAAGGACATGTTGTGACGTTACGGTGTTGAAAGCGCTTCCTACCGAGGTCGTTACGATGAGGAAAAAAAAATATATTCCTTAGCGCTGCGTCGCGTCGTTGACGCCCGTTCGTTGTGGCCACTGCTGCAGCGGCCCGACAAAAAAGCAGCAATGCACTTTTTTTTGTCCTTTTTTTTTTTTAAGCGTCGCGGTGCTCGGCGCTGGTGCGACCAATTTCCGATCGACAAAATAGGCCGAAAACTCCACGAGAGGGCGCCAGTCAACCGTGCCGCGGATCAACCGCGCATGCGTTCGTGTTTCTCTCTTCCCCGGTGCCCTCCTCTCCTCCTCACTTCTTGGCTTCTGTCGATCACTTTCCACCGCACCTCTGGGTCACACTTCTCATGCTGCACGCCGCGCCCACTCTTCGCTCCTTGCTGCGCAGTACCGGTAGCTTCCGAGGGTCTCGAACTGACACCCTGCTGCGGCAGGGTTACATACAGTTGTCGCTTGCGATGACGCGCGAGCGAAATAATGGGGTGCGATCTGGGGTTACAACGCCGAGATGCTGCAGGCCGGGACCAGCCGGGAATGTGACCCAGAGGCCTTTGGGAGGATTCTGTCGATACCAGATCCTTGAGACTGGCGATCGCCTTTGCAAAATTTTGACAATGCGAACGATTGCGTTCGCAGAGCACACGCACCACACCGTGCTTATCCTTTTTCTTGTTTGGGCTCTTTCCTATTCGAATTCCAAGAGACGGAATCTCGGTGTCTGTCCAAGCTTCTCTCGCTTCATCGCCTCTTGCATTGAAATTAAAAAAAAGAAAAAAAAAAAACACTTCCTACGTCCCTAAAATAGCGATAATAGCCTATCGCGAGTTCTGTACTTCCAGTACAGACCTTTTTGTTTTTCGGGCCGTTCAGGGTCACAAACGTATACAACGCACTGCAAACGCATGCAATAATGCAAAACATAATTAGATCTTAGGTCTTATCTGCCTTTCGAATATTCTAAAAATATTCTTCACCAAGCGTTAACTGGCTTAGAACTCTATTGAAAAGAACAGTACGTACTTTTTCGGTCATCACAATGTACAAACTTCACGTATAATTTAATCGACTATGGCAATTAGAGAAAGGACTCTCTATTCTCCGGATGAGACAAGAAGGAAGTCCGAACGTTTGAAAGAAGGTCGTTGAACCAGCAGAGCGTGTAGGCACCGCAGCCGGGGCCGACTTAAAATAACAACAAAGATTAAAGGGACGGCCGTGATTAGGTGACGATTGATCAAAATTTCGCGCACGATCTAAGCTTGGCGAGTGTTTTCCAGGAACCCATCTCCGATCGCATTCCACACGCCCTTGAATGTTTGAATGAAGCGGGCGGTCCACCGAGGGTTCCGCGACGGTCGCCCCCCCCGGCGGCGCCGGTGCGAACCACGTCGCTCACCTTCGCACGGCCCCCGCCGGCCACACGCTCCGTGCTCCGTGGCACCGGCTCCGCTTCGCCCGGCTCTTCGGACACGGGACCACTATTGAGGTCGGGGCGGCTACGGCCGAGTCAGCGTCGCCGAAAACTGCGTCAAATCCTCGCCGGACGTCGGTTTGGCTCGACGCGAGGCGGCACTGGCGAGCAGACGGCAACCGATTTACGCCGACCTCTGGTCGACCTCTAGGATCGGGCGACGGCTCGAGCAGCGAAAAGGCACCGAGCGGAAGGGGGCACTCACCCGTCGGCAGGTAGACGACGGTCAAGAGCACGGCGGCCAGGGCCGCTCGCTGGAGCTTGGCTTGCATGAGGGCTGCAGTTTTGGCGGTCGGAACACAACGCGCGGCTCCTAAGGCACGGCGGCGGAGGACTGAGGAACCGAGTCGGTCGGCGGCCACCAGAAAGACGGAGGGAGTCCCCGCGCGCTGCGCTACTTGCGCCGCCCTGCGCTGCCTCCTGCGCGCCCCCTCCTCCTGGGACGCGGCCGGGAGGGTCACGTGACCTGTTGACGTGACGCTGGGCGTCGGCGGCGCCACCCGCAGCGCCCCGCTGGCGCTAGCGCGTTAGCGCCGCCGGTGGTGCTGGCGTTGCCGGCAGCTACCGGCTGCCAGCTGAGAACGGAAGCTCCAAGCGGCGTTTGGTGGTGCCGCGCGCCGATTTTTGGTCTTTCGTTTGACGCCTCGTCAGAGTTGTTTATTTCGGCACAATGGTTGCAAGGGATATCGATATAATTTTTCAGACAACACTTTTGAGGGGATCCCGTCCTTATGTCGAAGTGAGTAAGTGTTTCAATAAAGACAATACGCAAAACGAAATAAGTTAAAAGAGTGAAGTATTGTGCGAAAGGATTAACGTCAGTAGTTCGATTATATATATATCTATTATATATATATATATATATATATATGTAAATACGCATAGATAAATAAATAAAAACAATACTCAGCGACCCTAACATGCGCCTTACCACAACCGTACCTCTTCTCAAGCAGAAAAAAAAAAGAGACAAAAGTGTAAAGGTTATTTTTTTTTTTTTTTTAAGGCAGAAGTACAACATACATGCCACGTCCGTCAGGTAATCGATGTGAGCATCGCATACAGTGTCGTGTCGGAGGCGTATTAAGGGAGTGCACAATACCTCTAAGCAGCGGCGTCAAACAAGAAAGAAAGAGGAGGGGGGCGGTCGCCCCCTCCTCCAACTAGGCACTTCAAATACATTAAACAACCCGCAAAGAAAGATTACGAACGTCGTGACGTTGCTCTTCTGGCGCCGTTTGATGGGCTCTACAGGCTCGTTTGACCCAGCCAGCCCACAACTTGGACACGAGCGCCGCGTCACCCTCGAGTGCGCCTCGGTAACAATCAATCCGTCCGCGAATATTCGGGTTCCCGAGCGCATACGCCGTAATCGTTTGCCAACTCAAGCGTGCACGTGCTTGTGACGAACATGAGCAGGCACCCTTCCGGTGCACACGTGACCCCCAACTCGTTTCGCTGCTGAGGCGAGAAGGAAAACCGAGTCGGGTGGCCATTTGAAATGCGTATACCATTCGTAACGTGAAAGACAACGCCGTGCCGTTTTGGTGCACTTTTGATATAACTAACTAAAACAGCGCACAAAAAGAAAAAGTCGAGGAAGGTGTAGACGGTAATAAAGTCCCTATATGAGCTTCCTACAAGTAGCGACATCCTTTGAAGCGCCGACTGCATGACGGTGCAGGTTTTTAGGAAAGCGATGGCGGCGCATATAGCGGAAGACTGAACCGAACGACCCCACTTTGTTCCAGCGGAATGTGCTTTGTCATTGTAATTGTTGTCGTTGCGTTGTAAAAAGAAGTATCGAGGGACTTCAGACGGGGACAAGAGCCGAAATTCAACTGAATCTTTTATAAAAGGAGAAACATCGAACTAGCATCACTATCGCGTCGACACGTCCCGAGACTGAAGTTCACTAAGAAGTCAAGTTTGGGGGGCATATCATCCTCTCTGCACAGAGAAGGGCCTTTTGCCGCGTGATTCAGCTCATTTTAAGCCGATCAACAATGCCTGCAAGCTGCCCCGAGTCTCCCGCACCGTACACGCTTCGAGAGAGCTTTCGGTGGCAGGTAACGGCTCGGCACTGCGGGTTACCCGTGTCAGTTTTGCTGTCTGTGGCCGAAAAGCTACTTCGTAAGATAAAGGTTAAGACACCAAGGACGTAGGACGCGCTTGCATCGCCATCTTTGATGCACTTTTGGCGCTGCTTGGTTGGTTACAAGGGAGCACTTTAGTGTCCGCACCCGGTATTCAGTCTCATGACGTACGCGTGACAATAGGGAGTTGTAGTAGATCGTTTTTTCTCCTCCGCTACGGTATCCCCGAAGAAAACTCCGCAGCTGCGCATGCGCGCCGCCAGCCTTGTCTTCATAGTTCAAGGTCTTGTGGTGGATTACGGAGCGCTATCCGGGTGCTTAGCGGGCTGCGGAAACGGTCTACTACAATTCCCTATTAAGATCATGGTGTCACGTGGCCTCACACCACGTGACACCGCGTCGTCGGTTGCAAGTAACGTTTGTCGGCTGTCACCATCACGTTACATCACGCCACGTGCCACCCGCGACGTCATGTGACACTGTTACGTTACGTGGTCGCTTGACGTGGCCACGAGCTTTCCTGATGGTCACGTGACACCATGACGTCATGGAGGACGCTGTAGATGCTACGCACTTACAGCCACTTTGGGGTACGTTAAAGGCTGGAACGCATATGTGAAAAACCAATAAGAAATTACGCAAAAGTCACCCGCACAAAAAAAAAAAACTTTTTTTGGTTTCAACGACGACGTCAACTCGGCGATTGGCCGCCGACCCTATTGAAAAAAAAAAAAAAAAAAAAAAACAAATTACCGGAATTTTATTTCCAGTAAAAAGTCGATTTTATTAGATTATGGGACTCTTTTCACTTCCAGTAAAGCCGGAATTGACCGGATTCACCAGAAATTACCAAAAGTCACCGGATTTGCCGCAATTCCCCGGAACTTAGTTGGTTTTTTTTTTCTTTTTTTTTTTTTCGGACGTCAACTGAAGGCACTTAGGAAGAGGCCTGTGAACCGTGGGTGGTGTATGTTTATCAGTAGTTGGACGATTCGGTAACATTTAAAACGGTTCGTCGACATAGACAGGAAAGTTACATGTCTTTATTTCACAGGGTCGAGTGAAACAATTCGCACAGCTGTAGACAAAAGCAATCGGACCAAATAGAAACACCGAGATCGTTGTCGCAAAAAATATCTTTCAAGGTACTCACAATGCCGCTGGGTAAATTTCTAGATGAACGGTAGTTTAACTAATAAAACCGAGCAGGTGCACCACACGGACACACACACAGTATCAGTAGCACGTTTAGCGAAGACCACGAACGCGCGGAACGAACATCCGCCGCCATTGAGAAATCACGGGCACAGTCACGAATCTCGTCCCTGATGTCGTCGCCGCGGGTACACCAGGCGGACACATACACACTGTCAGTAGCACGCTTAGCGAAAACCACGAGCGCGCGGAACGAACATCCGCCGCCATTGAGAATCTTGGGCACACCCAGTCCCCCGTCTCGTCTCGGCTTCCCCCTCCCTTCGCGTCGGCTTCCAGTGAAGTTGGTAAACGGGGAAACGAGTCACTCGTTTCCGGTATAGATTTCCAGTAAAGCTGTGTCGTCTGGTAAACGAAAGTGGCTCCCGGTGAAATTCCAGTGAAATCTGGTTTCCGGCAAATATTCCAGCAGAGACTGGTAACTACGCTGGTTTCGGATGAAACGGGTGAAACTTGATCAGATTTCACCAGATGTCACTGGAAGTTTTTGCCGGATAGCACTGATTGAATGCAAGTAGGAGCCGACTGCTGATGCAGCACTCGTATCCAACCCGCGTTCGTGCTTGGTCGTAGTCTGGGACGTCACCATGCGAGTGCGCAGGCAATTCGGAGCGCAAGTTCGTCTGCTTCTTGCACAAGGGTTGCGATGATGTCAGAACGCCGAGCTCTTATTGGCTGATTGAAAACAAATAGTTGGTAAGCCAGGCACATCCAGGCCGGGGGGTGGGGGCTTGCCCGGGCTTCCGCTCCCCTCTCCCCCGAAATCTTCAATTTCGCTGGGGCCTCCTCTCCCCCCATCTCTCTCATACAGCGTTTTGTCATGGACGGGCCCCCTCCTACCCACCGAATTAAAATCCTGGCTACGTGCCGGGGGCAGGCGTCGAGGCATCTAGCACCGAGGTCTACCCACTATCTTTCAATCAAAGGCCATCAGAGCTCACCGCAGTTGTGACGTCACCGCAACTCCTAAGCAAGAAGCAGACGAACTTGCGCTCCGCGTAGCTTGCTGAACGGGCTCGGGTTTCCGATATCAGAAGGGTCCGAGCCTTCATTCGGTGACGTTCGTTCTCTCCGCAAGTCGTCGAAGCGAGGAGTCGACGATCAGAGCCGAAAGTTATCGAACTCGAGTTCAGTGCCCGTACGCTCACCATGTATACGAACAGTTTTTCTAGAGTAAAATTCCACGACTGCGTATATTTTCGTTCGTTTCTGTGTAAAGGAATTTCGGTTTCGTAACATTAAGGACGAAACGAAAGAACACCGCGGGTGGAAGAAGCCGCACGGGGAAACCCGCTGGGCGTGTCGATTAAATCCCAGCTCGGTGCAGAAAAAAAAAAAAAATAATACATCGAACACAAGAATCGAGTGCTAGAACGCCGAGTGTCTGAATTACGAGCGGCCGTCGACATCCTCAAAGGTTCAGCGTACGGGGGTTCAAGTCAAGAACGTTCATCGAAATGACGCCTTCGCCAAGCCTGAAGGAAGGCCTTACGGTCCTCGGAACAACTACAGTTTCCAACAATACGGACCCATTTGACGATGCAGTTCAATGCGCCTGTCCAGGATTCGCTCTGGTCAGGCATGCTTTGCTTGGGGTGAGGAAATAAAAAATCCTTCGTTCCATTCGCGCGCCCAACGTATGCTTAGCACTGCTGCAAGAACTGCCTCGGCGAATGGCTATTTTATATTTTGGAAAACGGTTCCATTCAATACATGGCCTGCACGTGACGTCATCCAAAGAGCGCTCTGATGACCACCAAAGAAGATGGGAAGAAGGAGCTCCCCTCCCACCAGGATCCTCTTTTGTGCCTCCCGGATTTGCACGGACGTCGTATTCTCCTCCCAAAAGATTATACGCCTTGCAAGTGGGCTCATTTTCGTCTTCTGCGCATAAGAAAGGAGGTAGCGGTGGCGTCAGAACGCCGAGCCCTGATTGGCTGATCGCGACCCCCTGTCTGAGCGTCGTCTGCTCCTTTGCAACGTCGTTTGCTCGCAAAGTCGTCTGCGTCTGTCTTGCCTTTCCTGCGACTTTCGAGCGAGCTCGACTTCGCCTTCAGAGAGGGCAGACGAATTAACTCGAGCGGTACGCTGTTTTTGTCTAACAGCTAGCAGACGAGCATCAAGGAGAGCTAGAAATCAAAGTACTCACTGACGAGGTGCCCCGAGGCGCCGAGGTTTGTTTGCTAAGAACCGAGAATGTCCGCAAGTTCCCTCCCAAATACTTTTTTCCTCCTTTCGTGTGCGGCGAGACTCCTCACTCTTTAACGGCGTCGGCTGGTTGGCGCAGTTAATGCTAGTCAAAGCGATGGCTGCTTTACCTTTCCTGCGTCTGTCGGAGATTCACCGGCGAGAGTCACCGCTGCCTCGGAAAAGAAGGAGATGACAAGAGGAAGAGATTGACCTCTTAATCTAAAATTGAGGTCAGCGATCAAAGTATAATACGGAAAGGGTTCACAAGGGTCGCGCGGGCATATTCCATTCAGCACGTCAGCCGGTCGTGGGCAGACGGTCTTGGCCAAGGACCGTCGGAGCACCGCTGTGCCTGCTAGGCCTATCTGCCGAGCTCGCTTGCTCGGGGTCGGTGGAATCGTGGCCGTTGGAGAATTTCCCGGGTGTTTGTGGATCCAGCGTTCTTGTTCATCGCGGTTTATTTCAAGTGATTTTTACTTTTTTTCTTGCTGGTTGTAGTCGGGACGCGTGAGAAGAGCACGTACAAAAATAAACGTCCGTTGGTCGTCGCGACCAAGTAACTGAGCGACGCTGTCGACCATGCTGTTTTGATCGTAAGAAGTGCGTAAGACAGCTTCGGAGCTGTCGCAAGATTCCGTCGTAACCTGCGAAAAACTTATGATAATTTTGTTTCGTGAATCTGGCCTCTGCACTTCCGAAAGTCGCAGGAAAGGTAAAACAGACGCAGACGACGTTGCGAGCAGACGACGTTGCAAAGGAGCAGACGACGCTCAGATAGGGGGCCGCGATCGGCCAATCAGGGCTCGGCGTTCTGACGTCACCGCTACCCCCTGCGCGAGAAGCAGACGAACTTGCCCTCCGCATGGAAGATTAACCCGTCACTAAAAATTCTTACAATAGCAGCTTCCCTCTCCGCGTCTTACATGGTGGTCAAACGTATGCGATGTGACGTCAGTGCAAGCCATGTATACGTTTAACATTATAAAGCTACCCGTTTAAACGAGCATTTTTTGTTCGTTTGTTGTTGATAAAATATTTTGAGTGTCGTCGTGTTGCGGTACATTAAATGGTTGGTGACAACGAAGATTGAACATTGTTACTCGAATGAATGACTACCATGATACAATGAATAACGTGAATACTACATATTTTCCCTACTGGGTATGTCTCCGGGAGATCGTCAGCAGGCTCTCTCCCCAATTAAGGAACAACGTTAGAGAAAAGTATTATCTATACTTTCGAAAGCACCTCGACGGCGCGAACATCTTCGTGCGTAACGTCCCTGAAAGAAAGCCTAGAGAGCCTAGATTGTAGAGAGGGTCCATCTCAAACCATGGGCAGCGTTTGCAACATAATGGCGGATGGCTCCCGCGGAAACTGGTCGCAAGTGCGCATGCGCTGCGTTTTCGCACGGCAAGGAGGAAAGCAGGCGGAAAAGGCGAAGACGTTTGCAGACGATCGACGCGTTCGTCATCTCCTCGCAGATTGTATTGCAAACGCGGCGCATAAACCACGTGACACCAATGGAGAAATTGGAAACACTCTGAAATCTAGGTTCTCCAAGAAAGACTTGCCAAAGCTGGAGCACTATATAGCTTCTACGGAGCAGAGTAACGCAATCCTTTGATCCGCGTGTTTTGCCGACAACATGGCCGACAGAGCAGCTCGGCGCGAGTCACGTGGTACTCGGGGTTCCAGGAGGCGACTTGCAGCCCTATAGGGTAAACACAGAGATAGACGCAACACGACTGATTAAAAAATAAACGCCGAGTTCACACTTTTCAAAACTAGTCTGTCGTGAAGTTGGTAAATCACTAAACACTTAATCAAAGATTTCATAATATTGGACACGTGTGAAAATTTTGAGAAGGCAATCTTCAAGGCAATGGCGTTTGAAGCATACGATCTTTTAATGCAGCGGAGATGGACTTTTTGGGTTGGCTGGAGCGGGTCACGACTCATGTGAATGCAGTGATGTGATTGGCCTAAGCCGTTTTGGAGCACCTTTTGGAGCAGCCAAAACAGTGTTTTGGAGCAGCAAAAGTGGCTTTTGGAGCAGCTAAAACAGTCTTTCAGAGCAGCAAAAGTGGCTTTTGGAGCAGATATTCTTAGAAAAAAATAAAAATATTTGTTTCAAGTGCTGGATAGACGAAGGACACTTCGCTCGCCGCAATAAACAAATTATAGTCAAGTTAGACCACCTGGAGTCTTTCAACATGTAACTGAAATGCCTATGAAATGACACATTTTGCAATGCTTCAGAACTGCACATATTAAAATTATTTGAAAATGACCAGCTTAGTAGTAAATAGCACAGTATTAGGTTGACTAGTTATATATTAAATGGAAGCCGTCTCCAACTGATTAAACACGTAACTACTGCAATGCAATGCAAAATTAACGCGCGAGCAGAGATAGCTGTTCGATCGAAACCATGCCACTCTGCTCCGTCGCCAACTGGTTCCCAAAATTGTTTGCAAAATGTAACTGTCCAGCATGCGACAAAAAACAGTCCAGCGCTTGCCAGGCCATCAGGCGAGGTACAAGCTAAACACAGGGGAAAAAAAAATAACCTGAGCACATCGATGCAAGGCATTGCGAGCCAGGGTCAAAAAGTTCTCCTGAACTCAAGGCAAACAAGCGCGCTGTGGCGGGTTCAGAGTGCAGACATTGCCTTCTTTGCTTTAGCTCACTTCTCTTCACCAGCTTTCTTTCGCGGCAGGTTTTTCCCGTACCGGGGTCCCTCCCGAAAGAAGGCTCACCGAGAGAAACCTAGGCAATCAATACTTCGACACAGCAGTTTCTGAAAAAAAATATAGATTTTAAAGTAACATGTGATTTAAACAAGAACAGGAATGTTGATGAACTTGCGGCGGTACTTAGTTTCATTTTAGAAAGCGCCATATCTGCAGCGACGTGGGGACGGCAACACCCGACGTCGCGCGACCAACGGTGACTGGCAGGCAGGGACCAAATATAGTTTTTCCACGGCTGTTGCTTTCAGAAGCGAGTGCTTCAGCTCACAAAGCAACTCCCGCCGCACAAAAACGTAATTTCGTTTCAAAGCATGACGGCATGGCTGGTACCCGGCACGAAGGCCCGTTCACACTTGCGACAGTCGCTGGAGCGACCAGCGACGAGCGACTGGTTTTTGGTCGCGGAGCGACCAAAACAGGTCGGTAGCGACCGATTTTGGGCAGTCGCTCACCGACCGATTTCTCAAGTCGCAAAACCGAGTCGCTGGACGGCGGAGCCAATCAGTGTCTCGTCGGAAGTGATACGTGCGTTTGTTTACGAAAGCGTCGCTGTGTCGGGCTTACACGATTGGCCGAATGCTGACTAGGACGTCAGCAAAAGATTTCTCACCGACGTAAATAAAAGGAATGGAAGAACTTCAATTCCGACGGTGTTGGTAGTGTTGCTTTAAGAGCGCAACGATTTCAAGCTTCCACCATGCTCCTTACAAGCACCATCGAACTTGTTGTTCTGAAGGTAATGACGTCACGAAAGGTTACCATATGAGGGCGCCACTAAAGCATCTCGCCGCTAATAGCGCTCCAGCGAGAGTGGAACGCAAAGTTCGCGTCTCTCGCGATCGCATGCACAAGCTTTAACCCCGATATTTCGCGTCTCCTCATTTCCTTCGAAGCACGTGCTTGCTCTTTCCCCTCATCCCTGGACACTCTCCCCAGCACATATGCGAGCACGCTGGCTCAGTACTTCCTCTATAGACCCTTTTCTTTGCAAACGCCACCAGGCGGTGCTCTAGTCTTTGACATCCCAGCGAACGTCCGGTTCATAATAAGAATGAACAAAGCCCCCCTTAACACCGCTGCCTGAAACGTCGACGAAACATTTAACCTCCAATTCTCCAGGTGAACGCCGAAAGAATTAAGAAGCGTGAGATCTGTTTAAAATTTTCCAATATTCTTGTAAACCAACTTGTCTCCTCCAAGACGTTAAATCGTACAGTCGAAGGCCCTCGCAAAATCTCCAACTTCGTTGTCCGTGAAACATTTATGCTTTCTAACACCGGTGACATAGGCAAGCTCGGCATGCCTGCAAAGACGGAGCGACCGCAAGTCGCCTGAGACGCAAGCACTGGTTTATGATCGCGACACCAAACTCCCATGTTCATGGGAGTTTGGTGTCGCGATCACTTTCCCATCTGGCAACGCTGCTGCGACATTATCGCACCTTTCCTACACCATCTCTACAAATAAAGGATGTATAATAGGGGTAAAATCAAAGCCACATTTGGGTTTCTTTTTTTTCTACGTGCCAAACCAACGAAGGGAATCTGGCACGCTCTAGCGGAGGACTGAGGATTAGTTTGGAGCACCTGGGATTGACGCGCAACCGAAAGCTCGGTTACACGGCGCCTTCTCCGCGATAAGCCTCCGTTAGATTACGGGCACATATCGGTCGGAATTCAACCTCGCCAACTGGGGATCTGCATAGCCGGCGCTTTGCCTCGGAGCCACCGGGGGCGGCTTGTAAATGAGCTACTGAAAAGGTGTAGCCGCGGATGCAAGCCGTCGGAGCACCCTTTTGACACCCCCGAAAAAGGTGTAAAAATTGTCAGCGCGTGCCGAAAGAGAGCATTGTCCGGTGTAGAAAACCGAGTAGTAAAAGTACATTATACGATTACAAAGTGTTTACAGTTGCTGCAAAAGACCCATATTTTCGAAGGCAGGATGGGTCAAACTCAGAAAAAGTATGCATGGTGTCACGACAAACGCAGAGAATAAATCGCTCTCCAGATCTCTGATATACAGTGCAAGAGGTAGGATTAAATTCTAGGCCGCCCATGCATTCTGTTTTTGAGCCTGTTGAACGTTGACGGGCAACCTTGAGAGTCCTTCCCTCGCCCAGTACCGTGTCCCACAGGGCAAAGAAGGGCAGCCAGCGCCCCTCCGCGCGTCTGTCGACTCTCCTCCGCCCAAAGATGACGTTCATGGACGACTGTGAATGGGTCGTTGTGTCTTCATTGTTCGGCACGAGCGCCGCTCGATTCTCGACGACGACCCCCCGGGGTTCCGAGCAACGCTTCTGGCTGCCTGCCGCCTTTGGAGGAGACATCTACGCAGAAGCGGTGCAGAGGCAATACGACGTGAGAACCAAGTGTAGATGCACTACAGAAAATCGCGGTCTTTTACCGAAACGGTTTTGCCGCTCTGAAGCTCCCAAAATGCTTTTTTTTTTTTTTTTCTCCAAGGATCAAATAGAGATAGCATTTGTGCCTGCTGGTCCTTTCGACTTTTTTGAGAGAAGTACCGATTATTTCAGACAAACAACTGAATATGACGGGTATAGGTTAATTCGAAATATCCAGGTACATCTAAACAGTAAAGGCTAAAGTAAAACACAAACAAAGAAAAAAAGCCGAGGCCTGTTGGTTACACGCAAATGCAAATAGTTTTTTTTTTCTTAACTGAAGTTGCAGAAGTACTCTTGTTGACGCGAGCCCCAGCAGGAACGCTGATCGGCTGTTGAATTCACCTGTTTGTTCACTAACATTTTATTTTAGAAAAAAAAAAATTGCTTTCTATAGAATAATTAAACGTACGTTGTATTAAAAATATAGCGATACAGCGCGTTGGACCTTTTGCTTCAGAGGGCTGGTACAAAACATATTTTGTAAAAATTAGTAACAAAATACAAATTTCAATATTTCCAACTAAAGTGGACTTCGCACGTTTATGCGAGTCACGTGCCGGAAAATGAAATTCTCCATTTTAAGTCGAATATTGTGGTTCGAGAACCATACCAACGCCGCTAACTTTGCCCAGGGCCCCCGGGTGACTCAAAGCGAGTAAATATATCTACTCGTTAAAAAAAAAAAAAAAAGAAAAGCTGAGCCAACCAACGGTAAGGTGCCATTACGTCGTCATATATAATGCAGAACTCTTGCGACACGTGTTCACGTTTCACTCGTCGTCGGGCCCCGGCTTCGCGAGGCGAAGAAGCGGCCATCCGCCAAAGCCGTAAGCGTACGACACATTGCCTGGCACATTGCCCTAAAAAACGAGTTCGAGAAGAAAAAAAAAAAAAAAAAAAAAAAGAAAGAAAGAAATAAAGGAGCGGGACTACATCTTTAAAATACGGCGAGTAAAGCCGCCGTCACACTGCTCATACGTCGTAGAAAAGACGCCGAGTTTCTCTGCGGACATTATGACAGAATTGTCTGCGGACACGATCGACTCAAGTATGATCGCGGTGGCGTAGCTCCCCACCGTATACCTGCCAGCTTAGGGGTTCCACGGTTGCACGCTTATCTGGTCGGGGACTACACTATCGGCTTTTGGTCGACTGATTCAACATCTTATTGCACAGAGAGAGAGAGAGAGAGAGAGAGAGAGATTCGGGTGTAACGACTTCGGGGACTTCAGGGGAGCGCGTTCGCGGTGCGGACCATTCCTGCAGGTGGCGGGAGACTATACGCGATAGCTTCCAGCGACGCGTCTCGGTTCCGCGGGTAGCCATTGGCCGCGTGAACATTTTTTCTTTCCCTACTTCGTTATTGCTGAGCCTCGTAGCACGCGGTAGGCAGTTACTGTATATTGTATACTCCGTTTCCCCTTGCGACCGATCGCAATGGATGCTACGAGCCATCGAAGCCAATCCAAGGCCGTGTGAGTGTTACGTGACCTTGGAGAGGGGCGTAGTAACGAGCGGAAAGCGTATCACATGCTACATTCGCAACTAAAAAAAAAAAAAAAAAGAAAGCGCCGAAAATACAGTGGGAGTAGACAAGACAAGGCGCCTTGTCCTGATTCTTTTGCCTACGTTCGTGTGTTATTTCGGCGCCGTTTTCCTTAGCTACGAACCAACTGCACTGATGGAAGCGGCATTTGACCTTTTGTAGCAGGTTCTGTAGCAGGCAGAATATTGGTTTGCAGCAGCCACTGACGCTTTTGGAGCAGATGCCAACATCCGTTAGGACATCACTTGAAAAGGAAAAAGTGATTGCATCGCTCAATGAGTTCATCTTTGATATGGACTAGGGGTTCCGCTTTGATACTGGAGCATATTGCTTATCACCTTTTGTAAAGAAGGCTCTAGTCAGAGTAGATTCCATTAACAATGGGTACTAAAAGAATAGATGAAAAATGACTCATAGCACAACAGTTCAGTCTGGATAGAGCTTCTCTATGATCTATCCCTCGTACTTTTGCAACCGATAGTTTATTTAACCTGTAAATCTTTTTTTTTTTAAGTGCCTGCAAGAAACCACCACACCCGCTAACACGTCTATCAACGAAAAATGCGTCCCCAAGTTTTATGAACCTCCCAAACTCGAGACTTTAATATTATAAATTGCCAAAACAACCACTCCCCACATATTATAATAACCTACCCTTGTGCAAGTGACACTACAACTTAGAGGCGTTGGAACCAGAGTGAAGTCAAAGTTCGCTGTTTTTTCGATCGACAGCTGCAGGGAAACCACCACGACAACCATTTATTCAAGTATAGACCCGCGTTTTTTTCTCTTTCTCGGCGCAGAATTTTAAAATTGGAGACCGACCTACCATCAAGACCAGAAAAGGTAGACCTGGAATATAGTACTGAGCATAATTTCCGAGCCTATCGCGCTAACCCAGGCGCCCACCCAGGTCAGCCGCTGCTCCTAGCACTCCGGTGCAAAGCAGTGAAGCTCGACGCGCGCGCGCTGGTGAGAGGCGGCACGGAGGGATGCGGCAGACATTATAATCGAGTAATCTCATCAGGGGTACAAGAACGTGCTTCTGTTTTATCACATTAGCCGCCATCCTTCAATT
Source organism: Ixodes persulcatus (assembly GCA_013358835.2). Classification (NCBI taxonomy): domain Eukaryota; kingdom Metazoa; phylum Arthropoda; class Arachnida; order Ixodida; family Ixodidae; genus Ixodes; species Ixodes persulcatus. Next base: position 105,562 of record JABSTQ010010006.1, on the reverse strand, counting down.
TGGCAATGTTTTTTGCGGGACTTTTAGCTCCTGACAACGCCAACATCGTCTGGAAATTCAGACGATGTCGGCGTTCGATCGACCAGCCGATGTGACCAGCGAGCCTCAAAGCGCGACATTGTGGCATTCATCCATCTGTCCTTTCATGGACTAAACAATGCAGCGAATGTCCCGTGGCTTGCGCTTTTAGCATCTGTGGTTGTATATGTGTTCGAGCTTTCGACTGTGCTCTGACCTAAGATAAAACAATACTATACGGTGAGTAGAGACGCTGTGAAACCCATATTTGTACCGTTTTCCTTTCCTCCTACTTCTCTAAATATTAGGATCGACCAATAATGTAAAAAAAAAAAAAAAATTCTTTTTTAGTTTGCTCGAGCCCATCTCGGAGCAGGTCTGGCGCAATTCTTAGCAAAAATGGCACTTCGGCGCAAGATGTAGCAGACTTTCGTTCATGGCGCAATTTGGCGCAGCACTACCGCCACTGCAACTGACCCAAATCACTACCATGCTACGTTCACAAAGCTGCATTGGCTGAGATGGGTCGTAGCGTCCCCTGCGGTCGGGCGTAAAGCGAAACGGAGTAGTTTTCTGCTTCCTTTACAGCGAGTTCGTTCTAGCGGATTATAAATCGCCGAAAAATAATCCCTCCCTCCATTATCAGATACGGCGTTAATCAGCCTGCGCCAGGACGGTCGGGCTTGATTAAGACTCGACATTTGTTTACGTGCAAAGTTTCAGATCCAGACTCGACCTGACATTTTTCGGTCGGGTCCTCATTGGACGCTTTCGTACAGGTCGACATTTTAAACCCGATGAGCGACAATTTGCGCCCCGTCCTTCGCATGCATATGGCGAAATTCGGTGGGGAGTTTGAGCATTCGGATGCGCGCAAAGACACCAAAGCGGCCTCCGAAACCACTGCACACCCATCCGTAGTATTCGTGACGAGCGTGTTGGTTTAAGTATTCATCTGGAGCAGTGGTTCTCAAATGGGGATCCGCGAAGTCATTCTAGGGGTCCGAGAAGCCCTGCCTCATCAGTCAAGCCCGGCAATAAAAGTTGTCTTTTTTCAGGTCGAGAAGAAATGTTTTAGTTTTCGGGCGAGTTTTCTCGTGTGTATGTCAATAACAGAGGTTGACTTCACACTAGCCCTTAGTTATATCCATTTATTAAATCATCCTTACATTTAACCTACACCTTTCCAATCCCCTCACCACGAGCGGGGTCCTCCATTATCTCCGCCGACCCACAAGGGGTCCGCGAAACATCGATGGTTGAGAACCATTGATCTAGAGCAGTGGTTCTCAGCCATGGATGTGTCGGGGACCCCTTGCGGACCGCTGGCAGTGATGGGACCCCTTCCAGCGGGGGGGGGGGGGGGGGGGGGGGGGGGGGGGTACGTAACTAAGTTAACACGTCTGGAGCATGAAACAGGTGCCTTTTATTGCTGTCGTAGTTCCGGAAGCAGGTTGCAAATTAGTCACGGCCGGACTGAACTACAAAAAACGTGCCAAATAAAAAAAAATGTCTTTGTTGAGGGTCTCGCGGACCCCAGAAGTGGCTTCGCGGATCCCCATTTGAGAACCACTGATCTAAAGGAAATATTAAAACAGAGAGGACTAAACTTGAAATAATTCTGCTTCCATAAGTATCGAAAAAAAAAAAAACAGCAGCTAAAAAGGAATAATAAAGAAATGAAAGACGTTTACAAATCTCTGTAATGCGAAACTATAGAGCGCAGCTCTTGAGGAGGAGGAGGAGGGGAGGGTATGCCCCTCCTCCTCCTCCCTTTCCGGAAATCCCCTTTTCCTTCTCTTCTCCTCCTGCCGCTGAATGTGTTCATGGGTACGTGACACGAAGTCGTGACGTCATTTTCCCCTCTAAATCTAGTGGGGAAACTTTCCCGCTAAATTTAGTGGGAAAAAATTTCCACTAAATTGAACGGAAAAATTTCCACTCAAAATTTAGTGAAAAAATATCCCGCCAAATTTAGCGAAACATTTGCCCGCTTTACCGGGGGAACGTGCTATAATGCAACGCGCGGTTACGCCGACGCCGACGGCGACGCCGCTAAACACGGAAACGGGCTCTAAAAAGAAATATAAAGTGGAGCCTCATCAATGCATCTCCCCCTCTCTCTCTCTTTCTCTCTGATAAATAAATGAAAATACGCATAAAAAAATCTGATACCTACTCCAAACTTTCTGTATGTGAAGAGAACCAGCTAGCCATAATAAATACAATTTCATAAACCCTTAGAGCCGAAATTATGGCAATTTGTCGGCGCTGTTCGAACTCTCCACCAATCCTTTGTTTCTCAGCCTCCTTTCATGCTTCTCGCGAGCTCGGCGTCAATCCTTGATCGTGTTTTTGAATGACCGTGTTTGCAGACATTTCATGTTTCTCTATGAACTCCCAAATCAAAAATGCTTAAACCCACAAAAAAAAAAAAAAGAAAAAAAAAGTAGTGGGTCTTACAGGGCGAGAAATGTCACCCTTGTACACTCAAACCAAAACTAATCGAGCAAAGAGCGCACGTGATGTCGATCCCTCCGCTATGCGCTTGCGTCGCACCCCTGCAGTCAACTGCGGCGTGGACACGTGGATTGCGGAGCTGGACCAGGGCGGAGAGATCGACGTCACGGGCGCTTTTTGTTCGCTGTTTTGTTTTGAAGTCGTGTGCAAGGGTGACAAATTTCTGCCCCCGTAGCGCCCACTACGATTTTTACAGCGAAGCTGTATATGACTCGTTGGTCGGTTTTTTTTTCGTGTCCGTCGACAGAAGTAGTCGACAGAAAACCATCGCGCGCGCCTTATCATTTACCATGTGGTTTTGACACTTATTTCAATAAGAAAACCACAAAAGAAGTGTCAAAACCGCATGATAGATGATAAGGCGCTCGCGAACAATACGAAGCACGCAGCGCTCCCCGCATGCGTTTCGCGGTAAAGATTGCGCTTGCATAAGCTGTCGCGGCAACATCAGCGTACGAAGTATTTCATATATATATAAAAAAAAAGGTTTTGATACAGTGCATGAGGTGATAACACAGCATCGCTGTCCAACAACCTTCACAGCGTGGATTGGAGCCCACAACTTTAAAAAAAGAAATCAAAACAGGATCAAAATGTCACTTCACGCCTAGACGACAGTAAGGTCGAGCGTCAATTTTCAAAATACATTATGCCCCCCCCCCCCAAAAAAAAAAAAAAGAAAGTATACGTTTTAGTTAATTAGCTAACCAATAACCCATTTCGCATCTTTTCTAGTGGCCCTCAACGCCACCAACTTAGCACCAGGGCTAAAAAAACGCTAACGCAAGTTGCTTTTTTTGTGGACCTACTGAAGACACACAAGTGCTGCCGCGGAATGGCATTGGCTTGCATGACGTCACGATAAATGCTATCACCGGTACACCGGTCAACGAGGTACGAACGTCACGACAAAGTCATACGCGTTATCAAAGGGTGTGAAGAAAGGTAACGAGGGCATTATGGAGTGAGTGAAAATGCCTCTTTTACGCAGTATCTTTTGCAACGCGCGCGTCTTTAACTCGTTGATAAGGGTGACGTCCTTTACGCGGTAGGCCCCCGATACGATAAGGGGTGACCTGAATCAAAAGATTAAGTAAAGCACCCTAGGACGTGACGTACGTTCTGTGAAAATGCGCTACCGGTAACTAATAAAAATAACGAGTTATCTTTCTTTTTTTATTTTATTTGTCACAACAAAAGTAAAGTGTTGTCCACTAACAAGTTATGCTAGAGGGGGTTCCTCCACAAGCGCCTGATGTGTTGAAGCAAAGTGAAGAGGTCACATGTAGCACACTGCGCGACACTGTTAGCGGGAACACCACGTCGATGATTTTTCGCAATTTATTTCGAAAAGGGCAATGACTTGCATCAAATCTTACCGCATAGCTTAGTGCTCCGAATAAGCACTTTCCACCACACTGGTAATCTTAATAACAACCTTTCAAGTAAAAAAAAAAAAAAAAAAAAATTCTTAAACAATTTGGCGACGTGATTGGCCTGAGTCGTTTTGGAGTACCCTTTGGAGCAGCCAAAAGTCTATTTTGAAGCAACAAAAAAAGAAAAACTTTTAGAGCACAGGCCCACACACTTAATTTTCATTCCTACCACAGCACATGATATATGTTAAGATTCATGTGTTGGCCTGTCTAACTGAAAGGCGTTGTCTTCCAAATAGAAACACCAGGCACAGCAACAAGATGCTGACTGATGGAGGACAGTCTGGGCCACTCTGAATGGTTGTTTTAGGTATGGGGTCAAAGGTAAACCAAATATATTCCATGCAAGTGACGTTAGAATAGAATAATCAAAAATCGGCACGTGAACAGCAAATATGCATCCTTAAAATTCAGTCGAACTCGTTAAAGGGACACTGACAATCCCCACTCCACTCGCCCCCCCCCCAAAAAAAAAAAAAACTTTTTTTTTTTTTTTTTGCCAGGCGATTTATTATTGTGTCAAAAGACTACCCAATCAATATTTTGCTACAGTGTCACGTAATTTTTTAAAAAGTAAAACAAAACCCAACTGCTCGAAACCGAAACCGGAATTGGACTGTGGAGGAGAAAGTTACCAAAAATCATGTTGCTCTGCAACTCTTTTTTTTTTTTTTTTTCAATCAACATATTTGCAGTTTTCTAGAAGCCAGAGGAATGGGTATAATTTTTTTTGTCTATTTTTAGTATTGAGTGTGCACCTTCGATGACCCACGACTTTGAGTATCTTTGGTGGTTGTGTCTAAACCATACAAAACGGCACGTGACCACGGAGAAGAGCGTGAGCGGGACTCAAACCGGCCAGTTCTCGATCGGCGGTTTTCGGGCGGAAAGAAAACGAATTCCCAGTCGCGAATTGTGTTCTGGGTAGTTAGGCTCTCATATGTCATGTACAATTAAAAACCTTGGCGAGCATAAGTACCCTCTCAGTGTCCTTTTAAATTTATTAGAGCTTCCACCCACTGCCCCAGCTAATTCATTTTTAATTTACTCGTTTCACTGTACCTTTCCAGCGGCAGTCTCGAACGAAGCGATTTACAGTGTGTCCTTGGTTTTGAAAGTGTGCGTCAGTGTTGCCCAGATTTGTAAGGTACTCATTACAAGTAATCAAATTACTCGTAATTGATTACTTTTTAAAGTAATCTTGTAATAATTTCATTACATTTATTAGGAAGTGATCATACCAGTAATCTGATTGCTTTTTGCAAATACTGAAATTACTTGTAACAGTTACTTTTTCTTTCCTCTTGTTTCTAACGGTGCCCTTTGTTCGTACAAGTTTCCTACCAATGAGTCCTCGAACCAAGAGAATGGTTTAGTAAAATTAGTGGATTAAGAAGATAAGTAGGTAAAAAAATTCAGTGATTCTAATCCAATAATGCGCAGTACGAAATACCTGTCTTAAAACTGGCGGAGAACTTGGTCATTTTTAAAATCTGAAGTTATTGGAGAGGTAAGTTACTTTTTCAAGTAACGACCAATTACTTTTCGTCTTGAGCAATCAAGTAATCTAATCGAATACTTTCTAAGCAAGAATAATTGTAATCAATCACTTTTTTTGAGTAACGTGTACAAGACTACTTTAATTCAACGCTCACCAAGCTTCCTTTTTTTTAAATATAAGTACTTGACGTTTGCGTGTACGACACGCCGCTCTGGAGGGTTGCTTTCCCCTATGAACGCGGGTGTGCTGCGACAAAGCAAGATACTCAAAATCGCGATGCCTATACTTCGCAGTTCTCGCTTCACTGCAGTGCACCAAAGCGCGGCGAGAAGCGCACTCAATGAAACGAACTAACCCGCCAGGGCAGAGCAGACCACGAACACGAGAAATATTGCGAGACTTCCCGAGTGCTGTCAGCGTTTGACAAAGATATCAAACCGAGTAGTACGTAATTTAAGTCGATCATTGAAGGTTCTGAAAATTCACACAAGCCTACCGTAAATATCTGACCGTGTGGCGAGGCCTCAGCTGTTATATTTCTAATAATAATAAAGTAAAATTACGTGCTGGCGCAATGTCGGCGCAAACTCATCATATTTTGGCGAAATGTAGCAGTCGGGGTAACCATTTTGACGCAAATGGCGTAGCAATCACATCACTACCAACTGACGATCGCTTGCTTGCACCAACAGTGTCGCACTATGTGCTGACGGGAGCGAAAATTCGGATAACATAGGATCCCCACGGCGCGGCACTTGCTGCTGAGACCCGCGCAGAGCCCCCGCCCGTCGTTTCTTGTCTGCCGGCCCTCTCATTTGCTAGCTTCAATGTGAGGTGCTTTTGACCGATTTAAATGGTGATACGGTGATAGATCCCGCTCCGGCGGCCGCGATCACACGATCTTCGCTCATTGCTCTGGACGAGTGTCCGAGTTTGCGTGCTCTTGGGCAAGGCTGGATTAAGAAATATAGAGGCCCTAGGCCAGGGGTCTCAAACTCATTTGAGTGTAGGGGCCAGATAGCCCACCCCCTAAAGGACGAGGGCCAACCTACGGAGGAGGGGGAAAGTCAAGATATTTTGTTAAAAAAAAAGAAACTTTTTTTTTTTTTTTTCTTTTATACTCACAGTTTTGTTAGTAACATCTTCAGCCTTGATTTGCGAATAGGACTATTTTGGGACCTTGCCTGATGTGATAACAATTAAAATGAAACCGCTCCTACGAGAGCAAGCACACTCAAATCTGCTGATCAATTCACTCGGGAATTAATCGAGCTCAACGTGTCTAAAAAAGAAGAAATCTCTTCATACGACAGTTCTTGCTTTCCTGACGAGCTTCATAGCAGAAATATGAGAAAATACTTGTAGTTTAATGGTGACATTTTCTGAAGGCGAAAATCTCAAGTTTTTAGCTTTATCTTTGACAGTTGTTCCACTGAGCGAGAGTTTGTGCAGCCAAAGTGCGTCCTTGAGCAACATGCTCGCGCTTGTGGCCTCATAGCGGAATTGTTGTACTACAGGTGCTTACCATGAAAATAATCTGGGAAGCAAAAATTAAAACGAGATGCAAGGCAAATGAGAACAGTATATAGTACAAACTATGCAAGCACGTTATAATAGCAGAGCTAAGTCTCGAGCAAAATAAATTGGCAACATGAGATCATTACAGCACATGCCATTACTAGCGCTCAAGGCATGGGAATGGGGTTTCGCAGCCGCTTGTCTGCGGGCCGCGTCCCAGCGAGACGCGGGCCACGCATTTGAGGCCCCTGCACTAGGCTAATGAGCATCTCACCTCCTAGGAGGTGAGAGAAGCTTACAATGAGCTTCACTCACCTCCTCTCGAGCGTTTGCTTCGGAGCGACTCGATGATGACTAAGTGCTCAATGGTGCACAAGTAACAGAGGCCCAAAAAGCTAGGATTATGCCTGCTGCTCTTTCGTATCTGTCTATACGCTTGGAAGGTAAGTTTTGCAAATATTGGAAACTATGCCAGATTTCGACTTTTTAACACATTGAATAATGATGAGAATATTGAGAGCCCTAGCTACCCAAAAAATAACAACTGTAGTAGTGTGGCAGTGTGGCTTCGATGCAAAGTGCAGCAAGCTATATACCTATTTCACAAGGGCGTCACCATCTTGAAATATTGTCACTTCCAGTATGGGCGTAAGCATTGTATTGGCGTTACCACGCCAAAAGAATACATTTAGGATATGAGTGTAACCGCCACCCATTCTCGTTTTGTCTCCTACGATTTGCAGGTTGAAATGTGTTATTTTTCCGTCGCCCATACCGGATATGCCTACCAGGTGGCTGGGGACAAGTAAGCAAAAATGGTCTATAAATAAAAGTTTTTTTTTTTATCGTCATATATTGTCATCTAGGTCAGCTTGTACGCCCAAAAAAATATCTGAGAAAAGGCAAGATCAAATGCAGTTTCCACATACCACACCAAACTCGGAATGTCTTCAGTTTCCATGCAGGTATGCTCCGGTACTTATTAGCAGACTTCTAGAAAAAGAAAAATTAACATTTAATTAAATGCAAAGCAGCCAAGAGGCTCATGGGCAATAAAACTTTAACAGTGCACAACCCCTATACTAAGCTGGAGCATTATGCTGGCCTATATGCCAACACGGGAAAGGTAAAAAGAAAGTGTTTCTACTAGTGCTGTGCGAGTATAGAAATTCTAAATGCAAATAAAATACAAGTATTAAGAATTGCCAGCAAATTTAATCAAATATCTTGGAATATAAGTATTTTACATTTAACGTGAACTTAGTATAGCTACTTTACACAGATTGAATTTTTTTCAGCAAGCATACCTACAAAACAAAAATATTTATTGTACAAGAACCATTTCAAATACCTGTGTTCAATAACAAAAATAATTCCCTGATGAGACAAATCAAGTAGAACATAATGTAACGAATTACTAACTTATTTATTCAAATATATGTTAACATTTCTTTCTGGCCTTGTACTTTAAAACAAGGAGTCGACCTGTATATAACCAAAGGTCAGCTTACGATACACCATTCCAATATTTACAAGTCCTCAGCCCAGCACATGCATGTCTGTCGCTTCGGAAAGCGAGCAAATCACGTGCCATACACACAAACACTGAAAATTGAACCAGCCAGGAGCCCTCTTTTGGAAAGGTCTATAGCGAGCAAGATTCCAGGGTTCATTTAACCAACCGAGATGCTCTGCTACGTCGGCCGTTTCTCCAAGAACACTGGTACAAGGCAGTGAAGCTTGATGCGCGCACTGGTGCGAAGTGGTGAAGCCTGACAATAAATAGGGGAATTCTGAAGACAATACTCACAATATATGAATACCTTTTGAAAAGCTTAAATGCTTCAGACAGTAAAAGTGTGCTGCAAATCAAATTGAACAGTACATATTTGCGAATCATTCGAAGTTTCGAATGTTCGCACACTCCTAGGCTGTGTTCCAAACGCTGGATGGGGGTGAGGTTTTGAAAGCAAACGTACAAAGCCCTTACCCTGGAGTAAGATAGAGTAAATTTTGGAACACGGCCCTAGTTCCTACAAGTGAAACCTGGAACCACTACTTCCCTTAAATGCAAACATTTTCAAAAACTTCCAGCTGTAACATACAGCTGAAAGTTAAATTGAATGTGGCACCATTTGGGTATCTATAGAATTTAACGATTGCCATGCATTTTTTAATGCTTCCACTCTTCCAAAACATACCTGTGGTTTCTAATCTGCATGTTGCCACACAGAAACTACAAAATGAAGAACAAGAGGAAAAAAGTGAGTTGGTTGTTTATTTTCATAGTTTTTTTTATAGGTACATATGATACAGCGCAGGCGGCACACCAAGTTACCGCCTGAAGCAGAAAAAAAAATAAGCATGCTATCCATTCATTCAGTTTATCACACAAGCATTATATAACTCTGGCAAACCCCACATGCTCTTGCACGTGAAGAACATAGATTTAAGAGTATGATGGTCACATCGTAAAAAAAGGCAAACAGCACTAGACCACTTCGTACGTTGAGGTGTCAATTTTGGCCAGCCATTACACTCAAAGCACTACTGCCTGCTATTCTTAACCTGCAGAAAAGCCTCTACGATGCTCGAGACACCAGTGCACATGCCATTCACATCGTCAAGACTACCTGTAAAGCTGATGGAAACCAAACACCAAAACTATCTCAAAATACTGCCCTAAGTGTCATACAAAATGTTTGGAGCAATGCCCTTAACTACCTACTTTACAAGTATGTTACTAATTAAAAAAAAAAAAAGAAAGGTTCATCCAATCACATCTTTTTAAGAATCCTATTTTGGTGTTATGCCATCGAAGCAGCTCTTTCTTATCCCCTTTAAGTGTATAAATATATCACTCGGCGCAATCTCCTACCTACTGCCAGTAAGCAAGGCTCAGCGACGAAGAAGGAGAGAGCACGACGAAAATCTTTGTTTGGGCAAAATATCCGTAGTCCGAGCCGCCGGAGGAGGCGCGGCGTGGCAGAAGCTTGACCACGAAAGAGAGAAGAGGTTTAAGAGGTCTTTTAGGTACGGAGCGAGGGAACCACGACGTTCCTTTGTGATCGTATAAAAACGAGGCACCAACTGTCTCGCCGGTGGAATGCAAAAAAAAAAAAGAAAAGAAAAAGAAACGGAATGTGAGGAGGACGCTTGCACGGTCCGGGCACGAGCCCGACACTTCTCAAGTCCAAATGCTCAGCTGTTTACGCAAGGCAAACATTGGCTTTGGAAGGTCACGGTGTTGGAGTGTATTGCTCGGCTTGTGGTCGGCGGTGCTTTGCTCAGGCGGACGGCCCCGTGGCCTCCTTGGGGTTGGTGCCCGGGGATGTGGGCTCCTTGCGGGCCACCTCTCGGATGGACGACAGCGTTTTGTGCAGCCAGGTGTTCTTGGCGGCGTGCAGCTCTGCCGAGGCGCAGCTCAGCTGGTGCGTCAAGTCCTGAATTGGAGAAACGGCGGCGCCCCCTTTGTCGCACACAAAAGCAAAGAGTCATAGTCCAAGAGACGTAGTACGGGCCGTTCACATGCTTGCGACTGCTTACGATCGTGCAGCCTTAAGACCACTTAAGATCTCTTATGACGAGTGGCGCAATAAATCGAGTAGCTGCGGAAGACTTAATATTTCCGTACATTTCCTTTTTTTTTCTTTTGCGCAGCATTTTTTTTTTTTAGCTCGAGAAACTTCTGACAATGTTATAAACAACCATTTCTCATAGAAACTACAAACATTTCATCTCGCAAATACTGCAAAACCCTCGCCCTAGAGAAATGCAGTCCCAGGGTCACGTCATAGATCGCGCCAGCATTATAGTGCGTGAATAGCCCTTTATTCATAAAATTTGAATAGAGATGCCATGGTTACGAAAATGGCAAGTTGTCTGTTTCCGATCTCTGGCCTCCGGCACGCCCTCAATGCCTTCTGTCATACTCTGGCTGCATGTGCACGTGGGAGGCGGGAGAAACAAAAGACCATCCTGCCGTCCCCATTGTGTCACCGACTATACACCTTTTTCGTTTACTCTCGTATCCCAGCCACCTGGTAGACACATCCAGTATGGGCGACGAAAAAAATAATAAAACATTTCAATCCGTAAATAGTAAAAAAAATAGAGGAGAAGCAAACGAGAACGGGCGACGATTACGCTCATAATCTTAATGTTTTCTATTGGCGTGGCAATGAAAAAACAATGTTTTTGCCTATAGGGGGTATTCACTGGACGCCATACTTGTGGGTGCTGCTTAGAGCACATGCTCACAACAAGCTCACATTAATAGGTTGCTAAGGTCGGCAATCTTGATGCTGTGGAATGCACGTTGCAAAAGAATTGTGGAAGCTCACCTTCGGCATGCGCTCAGCGGTCGTACACACAGCTATGGCCGGCCACCAGTGAATACTCCCTATACTGGAGGTGACAACATTCAAGATGGCAGCACCCTTGTGAAAAAGGTGTATAGGAGGAACAGTTTTGTTTTTAAATTTCGAATACAATGAAAAATTGATTTTCTTTGAAAGTATGCCTAACCGAGAAAGACACTTCTCCGACGTGCGTTCATGCATTGAAGAGAAGCAGTACCATAGCCATAAATATAAATTTGTTGTGCAGACAACTTCTTTGAAGCAATGCAGCGAAAGCAACTCACACGCTGCTTTCTTTCCTTTCTCCAAATTGACGCAGAAATTTGTCATCGAGTATAGATTCGCTCGACTCTGCAGGCTTCCAGAAAATACCGTATTTAGTCGCATATGATTGCACTTTTTTTCCTCGAAAAATGGACACATGTTTGGGGGGTGCGTCCATTATGCGGGGAAATATCTGTGCATTTACGCACTTTGTGCAAAATGTCACTTTAGCTGCCAACATGACACGGCAGGGTACTGTGGCACGTCTCCAATGACGGAGGCGCACCCACGGCTGGTTGTGGGCGTGCCACAGTAACCATGCTCTATAAATTGCAAACCTTTTTTAGGGTGCTTTCGGCGTGTTTTTTGCGACGCGACCGTTCTAAGGCCTAACCACTTTCACAATTTCACTGTCCGAAAAATGTCCGGAGTTGGGCGATTCCTCGACCCCAGCTTTGTTAAGTGTGCGCGCTGCTCGGTTTTACTGTTGATCACTTCTGCAACTATGCACTTGCAGCCATTATGCGCGCATGTACTGCTCTGCTTAACTTGGCGGAAAAAGAAGATTGGCTCGGGGGCTTCGTGGCCGGCTGAGTTGGACGCAGTTCGAGACTCGCGGTGTCGAAAACTGGAGGCGTATCCATTACGCGAGGGGAAAAAAATGTAAACATAATGATGTCCGTTCGGGCGGGGGAGGGGGGGGGGGCGGCGCTTTTACTGTGCGATTAGAGATGTCATTTTGCTGGACAGCTATGCAGGTGCTACGAATACAAAACCTTCGGAATAGCATTTCTTTGTGCATCCCCTGCAAGGTGCATGCATTTCCCAAGCATGCATTTTACATGCATGCATTTTACCCACACATATTCTCAAACATTTCAGCAATGAACATGAACTCATTGAACTAATGTTTGTAGCAACAGAATCATCCGAAGAATGTATTTTGCTAATGTTAGTTTTGCTCTTTTGAGGTTAGAAGATTAGCTATCATACTATACTAGTACGAGTGAGAGCTGTCTGCCGTGGTGAATGCCCCATCCACACAAGCACTTGCGCAGTAAAAGAAGTCTTTAAATATATGGGCACGTGGGACTAGATTTTGATGCAGTGCCATTAGAACGACAAAAAAAGTGAATCCAGTTAACAATGAGGGTCATCCAGGAAACTAAAATAGGGATACGTTCCAGTCTCGCAGTGGCTCTGACCTTATACAAGCAAGTTAGTGATCGGTTCTTGCAGCTCCCTTTACAACATTGCCACCTATCCAGGAAAAAGGAGAAAAAATTTGTTTTTTTCCCGTACTACAGTGGCAAAGGCAACACAACATGTAGAGTGTGTTTTTTCGCTGCAACATTGCACAAATGAACTGTGCCTGCATTTTGTGCCTCAACGGCACAAACATCGTTGAGCATAGTGTCTCCGCAAGAAAGCCCTGCTGAAGCTAGTGCTCCGCTGGGAGTGGAATGCAAAGCTTGCACCTCTTGCAGTTGCACACGTCGGCTTTGACCCCGCTATTACGAGCCTCCCCTTCCCTCTTGCCCCCAGCACACTCTCCCACCATATGTGCGAGAGTGCTTGCTCAAAAAGTCAAATTCGGGGGTTTTACGTGCCTAACCAATGAGGGGCATCTGGCATGCTCCAGCGGAGGACTGATTTCGACCAACTGGGGATCTGTTGATGTGCGACCGAAATCTCTGTTACAAAGCGCCTTCTCTGCAATGTGCCTCTGTCAAAATATGGTAAGTGTGCTCGCACGACACGTGCCAGATGACTAGGCCGCAGCGCGGGACATGGACTGGACTCGTGTGCTGCACCACCATACAGCCAAGACTCGCATTTAGTCGGTGCAAACACGAGTTCTAGCCGAAAGCCGATGCAGTGGTCGTGCGGCACTCTTCCACTATGGGAGTGAGTTACCGGAAACTGCTAGGAGTCGGTCGTACGACACATTCTGCTTTAAGAGAACAAGTGGGAACACTGCCAACCCACCTGGTTCCTGCACTGGGCCTCGACCAATGCCAGCTTGGTCTGCGCCAACTCAAGCTCCAGCTGGCGCAGCTGCGCCCCTGGGTCGTCGCCGTCGTGGTCCGGGGGCCCCGGGCGAGGCCCCCCACTGTCCCCGCCGGGGGCGAGGGGGCCCCCTTCCCCGACCCTCTGGACCAGGGCCGCGCAGCACTCGCACGCCTGCGCCCTCAGGGCCCCCAAAGACTCCTTGTTCCGACGCTGCTCACGCTCCAGCTGCTGGCTCAGCTGGCTGCAGATCTGCGGGGACATCCCCACACACCGGAATCTTCGTTTTCGAAGTCTTTTGTCCTCTCATTCGTAAACCTAAGGTGGCCTGCCATCCCCACAAATACATATCCGATTGATACAGCCTTGCATTCACTACTAAAAGGATGTGTGAATGAACGAGACTGCTTCAAAGGCTGACGTGGAGTCATGTACGGTTGGTTCCAGAAATGAATAACAAAGGTATGATCAGTCAGCGTGAATAAAGTGCCACATCTGCTGCTGAAGTTGCACAAATGCCCTAGAAGCGAGACTGGCCTAACTGCTCTCATCTTTGTGGCTCGGGTACATTTTGAGGTAGACACTACAAAATCCAAGAGGCGATGTTTGTAACGACCAATTTCACTCTTGGTGTGTTTGCACAATTCCAGGCCATGTCCCAAGTTTGATTTTGTATGTTTGCCCTCTGCATGTCGCCTAAGATGCATTTGATATTTCACAATAATTTAGTTTGCAGGCCTCAGGTCCTACCAGGCACATGAATTCATATACTTCTTAATGGGGGACCACGAAAACCCTCATAAATCAACTAAGAAAGGAAAGAAACGAGACTTTTATGGGCTTGGTGAAGCAGTTTCTGGCACTGAGAATCTCTTGAATGTTGTTTAGGTCCCATCTGCTGTTTGAGGCTCACCTGTTTGTACTCTGCAAGGATGGTTGTCTTGCGCTGTGCTTCTGCCTCTGCACTCTGAAGCTCTCTACGACACATCTCCTTCACCTGCACGTGCGGACAAATGATGACTCAGTCTACATTACCTGGGTGCATCTCCAGCTCAGCTCTCGCTTCCTTGTAAGGAGGTTTTGACGAAGGAACACCTGTCATTTTTTGCTTTGTTGGGGCGGCTCTGGTAAGCGGTTGAGCTAAAGCTAGCAGGCGATTAGAAATATTTTTATAGGAATCTGTCTAGGTTCGATTATAAACCAAATTTGGGTATTGAATTAAATACAAGTTTTTCATAGGGCTGTAGCATCTAAGCTCTAAATGGCATCACCACACAAGCTACCAAGCATTCTCACAAATGGCACAGGTTTTGTGTTTAAATATTGATTGCCCATTGGCTGAGAAAAGCACTCTTTTAACCACGATTACTAAAATTACCTCAATAAAGGCTGCAATGACAAAACATTAAGTTAATTTTTCATTTATAGCACTGAATTGATAATGCATTCTCCTCGTGCTTGTTCCCACTGCAGAAGTATGGTTCCACCTCACAGCATGAGGAGCATAAGGTCACTTGCTCAATGCTGTTCTTGTACTTTCCTCCAACCTAATGCTACATCCAATCGAAAAGCCAGTCCCAAATTCAATCCCACATCCAAATCCTAGAGTGGAGGCATCTCACCTGTACCACCTCGGTGTCGAGGCGCTTCTTCTCCTCTTCCAGCTCCGCCAAAGAGGAAGCAGTTGTCTGCAGTTCCTTACCCAAGGCATCCGCCCGATCTTCTGCCTGCGGGGAATCTCCGTAAACAAGACCAAACTCCATTCGTACCTAAGCTGACAGTGGAGCAGAGATTACATCCTGGCTAGACCAATTGACTGTTGACTTTGTCCCACATGATCCAAGACCCCGGCGCATTCACACTCACAAAGAACCGGGTCATGTGGTGCCCCAAGTTGACAGTTGACCGATGCAAATAGCAGATATGTTCCGCTCCACTAACCGTAAAATGCATACGCAACATGCAAAAAACTATAACAAAAAATTAAAAAAAATGAAACGGGACACGCGCTAAACAAGATGAGCGTTTCAGGCGCTTGTCCTGTCCAGCATTTTATTCTACCCTTGTTCTCTGCACAATGTTCAGCCTTTTTAGTGACCATGAACCAAGTTGCCCACGTTGCCACCTTAATTCACCATCGAATTAGCGGGTTAGTCCAAACGCAGGCAGATTTCTCCGAAAGCACATCCCGTGCTCTCTTACCGAGTCGAGGTCTCTGCGGAGCTGGATTTTGCTGGCCACCAGTTCGTGCGCCAGTTCGTCGTTCTCGCGCTCCAGCCTCAAGTTGCTCTCCATCAGGCGCTGCTTCTCTTTCTGCATGTGAAGGCAATTAACCCACAATGTTGTCTTTGTGATTAAATCAATGTTGCTTTCGTTGTATCCCTTTGTGAATGCTATAATGTGGCCTTCATTTGCTTTCTTCAGGCTATGCACAAAGATGCTGCGCCAGAAAGGTGCCTCTAATTTATCTAAAAATAAACATACCTGGTAAGAACGCCCACCCAAATGAAGAGATAAATGGTGAGAAACATGGGGTGGGCTATCTTTGGGGATGCAGCAGCAAAACTTTATCAAAAGTCAATTATAAACACCTGGGCACCCACTACAAACAGCGTGACGCAGGAGCTGATACCCCAGATAGCGGACATGGCAAATTTGCGTTTCGCAATGCGATAAACACGCGGGAATTCGCTATGAACTCTTCTGTCACGGGAAAGGATAGTGCAGGTTGTGGACGCAGCAGATTCGCGTTTTTAGGTGCGGAGGACCTGCGGAAACCTGCCGAGGACTTGCATATCACGGGAACGGATACTGCAAACGCCGCAGATTCAAGTTTATGGTTTATGGTGCAATTAACACGTGGGAACCCACTATAAACTGGCCTCTTACGGGAACCAATATTGCGCGTGCAGATCGCGGACAAAAACGTGGGAATCCGCTACAAACTCGCATGTCACGGCAACAAATACCGCAGGCTGCAGACGCAGCAGATTCACCTTTCACGATGCAATATACACGAAGGAATAACTCTAGTATTACGGGAGCCGACATCGCATGCGCAGATCGCCTTACAAAAATGCGGAAACCCGTTGTGAACTCCCTTGATGTACAGGTACCGCGGATCGCGTGGTTGATGATTAACGTTGAACATCGCGTGACGTCTGACAGAAATCAGGGGATGGGTTATGTTTCGAAATTTTTTTGTAACAGATATTTAGCCAGTAAAACAGGATGGGCAATCACTAAAAAAAAAAGTGTCCTAACAAACAAACAAAAAAAAAACATTTCTTTTTGTTTAAAGCCAGGAATAAACATTGCAGTAATGATAAAAAAAAAGGTTTTCAAATGGCAGCAAATAGGTTGATTCATCTGAGAAGCTATTCACTGCCATTTTAGTAGCCTTTAAGATTTTTCTTTAATAGAATGCAAAGCTTGTGTAGGTCTTCCAGGCACATCATTTGTGCATGTTTCGTGTGCTCAGCATTTTAAGCAGCATTGCTTAAAAACTCGGAAGCCCCGCATCGTGTACGACCACGAAACAGACGGGCACGCTACACGAAACTACTCAAAGAAAGTTCGGAAAACGATCGTAAAGATGGCGAAAAACGAAGCGGAGCTGACAAAGCAAGAGCGCGTGCAAGCAGAGCACTACCGAGAGCAGACGACGCGAGCGGCAACAGCAGGAGAAATGGAGGAGGAGGAGAGCGCTCCGCGCGCGGAGAAATCGCGTCCCAGCCAATAGCAGTCGCGCGCTCCCCCGCACGCTCCTCGAGCGCGCGCTTTGTCCAATCGCGTTCTTGCGATTGCGACACGGAAGAACGGCGACCACGCCGTAACCACGCGGCCGGCGCCATTTTGGGAGCTGGCAAAAAGAAGAGAAAGAATTCACGTTCAAAACAAGACTAAGATGGCGGCCGTCGGCAAAACGTGTCGAAAATGGCGAGCGCGCGAAGTTGGGGTTGATTTTGACGTTTGACCGTCACTTGGATGCTACCCAGGCCTCGTAAATAATTGTTTTTAAATATTTCCCCGTTGTATTTGGTGCTGATAATTACAGAGAAGGTAGTTTATGAGATATACAACCGAAAAATAAGATTTTCTAAAAATCGACTTTTTCCCGATTTTTCGGTTTTCAAAGCCCGCGTCCTCCCTTAAATATTGATTGCCCATTGGCTGAGAAAAGCACTCTTAACCACAATTACTAAAATTACCTCAATAAAGGCTGCAATGACAAAACATTAAGTTAATTTTTCATTTATAGCCATGAATTGATAATGCATTCTCCTCGTGCTTGTTCCCACTGCAGAAGTATGGTTCCCCATCAAAACTTGAGGAGCGTAAGGTCACTTGCTCAATGCTGTTCTTGTACTTTCCTCCAACCTAATGCTACATCCAATCCAAAAGCCAGTCCCAAATCCAATCCCACATCCAAATCCTAGAGCGGAGGCATCTCACCTGCACCACCTCGGTGTCGAGGCGCTTCTTCTCCTCTTCCAGCTCCGCCAAGGAGGAAGCAGTTGTCTGCAGTTCCTTGCCCAAGGCATCCGCCCGATCTTCTGCCTGCGGGAAACCTCCGTAAACAAGACCACACTCCATTCCTACCTAGGCTGACAGTGGAGCAGAGATTACGTCCTGGCTAGACCCATCGACTGTTGACCTTGTCCCACATCATCCAAGACCCCCGCGCATTCACACTCACAAAGAACCGGGTCATGTGGTGCCCCAAGTTGACAGTTGACCGATGCAAATGACAGATATGTTCCGCTCAACTAACAGTAAAATGGATACGTGACATGCAAAAAAACTACAACAGAAAATTAAAAAAAAAATTAGACGGGATACGCGCTAAACAAGACTAGCGTTTCAGGCGCTTGTCCTGTCCAGCATTTTATTCTACCCTTGTTCTCTGCACAATGTTCAGCCTTTTTAGTGACCATGAACCAAGTTGCCCACGTTGCCACCTTAATTCACCATCGAATTAGCGGGTTAGTCCAAACACAGGCAGATTTCTCCCAAAGCACATCCCGTGCTCTCTTACCGAGTCGAGGTCTCTGCGCAGCTGGATTTTGCTGGCCACCAGTTCGTGCGCCAGTTCGTCGTTCTCGCGCTCCAGCCGCAAGTTGCTCTCCATCAGGCGCTGCTTCTCTTTCTGCATGTGAAGGCAATTAACCCACATTGTTGTCTTTGTGATTAAATCAAAGCTGCTTTAGTTGTATCCCTTTGTAAATGCTATAAAGTGGCCTTCATTTGCTTTCTTCAGGCTATGCACAAAGATGTTGCGCCAAAAAGGAGCTTCTAATTTATTTAAAAATAAATATACCTGGTAAGAACGCCCACCCAAATGAAGAGATAAATGGTGAGAAACATGGGGTGGGCTATCTTTGGGGATGCAGCAGGAAAACTTTATCAAAAGTTACTTATAAACACCTGGGCACCTGCTACAAACCGCGTGACGCAGGAGCTGATACCGCAGATAGCGGACATGGCTAATTCGCGCTTCGCAATGCGATAAACACGTGGGAATTCGCTATGAACTCTTCTGTCATGGGAAAGGATAGTGCAGGTTGTGGACACAGCAGATTCGCATTTTTAGGTGCGGAGGACCTGCGGAAACCTGCCGAGGACTTGCATATCACGGGAACGGATACCGCAAACGCCGCAGATTCAAGTTTTATGGTGCAATTAACACGTGGGAACCCGCTATAAACTGGCCTCTCGCGGGAACCAATATCGCGCGTGCAGAACGTGGACAAAAACGTGGGAATCCGCTACAAACTCGCATGTCACGGCAATAAATACCGCAGGCTGCAGACGCAGCAGATTCACCTTTCACGATGCAATATACACGAAGGAATAACTCTAGTATTACGGGAGCCGACATCGCATGCGCAGATCGCCTTACAAAAATGCGGAAACCCGTTGTGAACTCCCTTGATGTACAGGTACCGCGGATCGCGTGGTTGATGATTAACGTTGAACATCGCGAGACGTCTGACAGAATCAGGGGATGGGTTATGTCTCGAAATTTTTCTGTTACAGATATTTAGCCAGTAAAACAGGATGGGCAATCACTAAAAAAAAAAAAAGTGTCCTAACAAACAAAAAAAAAAAAACATTTCTTTTTGTTTAAAGCCAGGAATAAACATTGCAGTAATGATAAAAAAAAAGGTTTTCAAATGGCAGCAAATAGGTTGATTCATCTGAGAATTCTCTGCCATTTTAGTAGCCTTTAAGATTTTTCTTTAACACTTTCATGGTCACTGACGTACGTCAGCGCGGGAGCGTCCCGCATGGTTGCTGACGTACCCGTACGTCCGCGACTGCTCATTCAAAAATTCGCGCCTCTGCTTGAACGGGAGCGTTCGCCGGGAGGTGCTGCCATCTGGTAGGTTTGTAGGGAACTACGACCATATAAATCCAGTCGTATTTGTTTTGGCGCGGCTTTTGAAAATTGCGAAACTGGACGCTCTGTGCAAGTGATACTTTCGAGATGGCCGCGCGTGCCGGCTGCTCCGGAGGTAGCGTAGTGGAGATTGGAGCGATCGCTCTTCGGGTTCAGACTTTGAACCCTTCTCGGACTTTGAGTCGGATGACAGCTCGATATCCGACGCACAACTGGAAACCGGTTCGGAGTCCGGAGTCTGACACACAGCCGCACCCTCTGCTAGAATGTCTCGGAAGCGGGCGCGTCGAAGTTTTAGTCCTTTTCGTTTTGTTCAGCCTGCAGCGAATGCGCTGCAAATGTTTTGAAGTGTGTGTACTATTTATTTTAAGTCTTACATTTTTTTTATGCGACAATAAACTAGTGTATACTCTTTGCTATCGCATTGAGTAAAAAAACCCGACCATGGGGGCGCGTCTTTGGAGAAAAAATGCAACCATGAAAGGGTTAATAGAATGCAAAGCTTGTGTAGGTCTTCCAGGCACCTCATTTGTGCATGTTTCGTGTGCTCAGCATTTTAAGCAGCATTGCTTAAAAACTCTGAAGCCACTACCGGTAGTTTTGTGGAACAGCTGGTAAAATCTACCTATTATGTAAGCAATGGCAGCAAAAAAAAAAAAAAAAGAAGTTGCAACTTCTTTCATATTTAGCATGAAAGTGTCAACAGTTATTGCGCGTGCAAATCGCGGACAAAAACGTGGGAATCCGCTACAAACTCGCATGTCACGGCAATGAATACCGCAGACTGCCGGACGCAGCAGATTCACCTTTCACGATGCAATATACACGAAGGAATAACTCTAGTGTTACGGGAGCCGACATCGCATGCGCAGATCGCCTTACAAAAATGCGGGAACCCGCTATGAACTCCCTTGATGTACAGGTACCGCGGATCGCGTGGTTGATGATTAATGTTGAACATCGCGAGACGTCTGACAGAAATCAGGGGATGGGTTATGTCTCGAAATTTTTCTGTTACAGATATTTAGCCAGTAAAACAGGATTGGTGAGAAACATGGGGTGGGCTATCTTTGGGGATGCAGCAGGAAAACTTTATCAAAAGTTACTTATAAACACCTGGGCACCTGCTACAAACCGCGTGACGCAGGAGCTGATACCGCAGATAGCGGACATGGCTAATTCGCGTTTCGCAATGCGATAAACACGTGGGAATTCGCTATGAACTCTTCTGTCACGGGAAAGGATAGTGCAGGTTGTGGACACAGCAGATTCGCGTTTTTAGGTGCGGAGGACCTGCGGAAACCTGCCGAGGACTTGCATATCACGGGAACGGATACCGCAAACGCCGCAGATTCAAGTTTTATGGTGCAATTAACACGTGGGAACCCGCTATAAACTGGCCTCTCACGGGAACCAATATTGCGCGTGCAAATCGCGGACAAAAACGTGGGAATCCGCTACAAACTCGCATGTCACGGCAATGAATACCGCAGACTGCCGGACGCAGCAGATTCACCTTTCACGATGCAATATACACGAAGGAATAACTCTAGTGTTACGGGAGCCGACATCGCATGCGCAGATCGCCTTACAAAAATGCGGGAACCCGCTATGAACTCCCTTGATGTACAGGTACCGCGGATCGCGTGGTTGATGATTAACGTTGAACATCGCGAGACGTCTGACAGAAATCAGGGGATGGGTTATGTCTCGAAATTTTTCTGTTACAGATATTTAGCCAGTAAAACAGGATGGGCAATCACTAAAAAAAAAAAAGTGTCCTAACAAAAAAAACAAAAAAAAAAAACATTTCTTTTTGTTTAAACCAGGAATAAATATTGCAGTAATGATAAAAAAAAAAAAAAGGTTTTCAAATGGCAGCCAATAGGTTGATTCATCTGAGAAGCTATTCACTGCCATTTTAGTAGCCTTTAAGATTTTTCTTTAATAGAATGCAAAGCTTGTGTAGGTCTTCCAGGCACATCATTTGTGCATGTTTCGTGTGCTCAGCATTTTAAGCAGCATTGCTTAAAAACTCTGAAGCCACTACCGGTAGTTTTGTGGAACAGCTGGTAAAATCTACCTATTATGTAAGCAATGGCAGCAAAAAAAAAAAAAAAAAGAAGTTGCAACTTCTTTCATATTTAGCATGAAAGTGTCAACAGTTACTCTTTGTCACCGTAGGTTTTGAAATAAGGAAACAATATTGTCCTCCTCATTTCTACATTCACCATGGGGCTGAGTTTATCCCTCACAAGATTGATGTAGGTTTCACGAGACCCATTTGCCTTAGACATAGTCATAACAGTGAGTCATATTTAATGACCCCCTGTTACAAAAAAATTTTGTATAGAATGTTAACTTGAACAATGTTTTTACACTGTCATCCAACAACCCTTTATGAAAGACCAGCTTGTATCAGCATGACTGAAATGTTCTAAATTGCACATAGGACTAATAACAAGCAACCCCAGTTAATGCTAAAACGGAAAAAAAATTGCAATCCGTTATTTTAGTACATATCGTTCTTGTTCTAACAAATATTGTATTTTGAGTGCAAAAAAAAGCAAAACAAACAAGACAAATAAAATTCTACATCCGTTATTAACACACAATTTTTTTATATATCAACATGATCTTTAACCATAGAAGTAGATGATTTTCTTACACACCACAAACACTGAAGTTGAGCCACCAACATAATCGGAAGCTATCTAGCAAACATTTTTCTATTACAGTCACCGATACCTTGAGAAACAAAAGCGCGTGGCTTCAAGCTTCGCAATTAATTCTTTGGCATTTTTAACGGCTAATGCCGCAACCTCGTCGGCTCTGGAGCGACAATATGATGACAATTATGTTCGGGACCCACCCTGCCCTGCATTCCTTAAGCTGTTGGTGACCTAGAGCAACATTCCTGCCTAGAAGAGCCCCGCCACTCTTCCGTCACACCTCGGACACAGCCCGGAAAACCGCGGCAAATGTCGGCGACACTCTGGCCTCACCTGAAGCACCTGGACGGGGTCCTCCATCTGTCGCTCCTGCTCCTTGTGCACCTGGTACTCCCTTTCATAGCGCTTCAGCTTCTTCACCTGCAAGTCCTCGCCCAATCAGACTCGCCGATCCACTACCACGTACATAGCCAGTAGATTGTCCGGTTTTAACCAAACATATGTTGACAAACATCCGCTGGTGTCAGACACATATAACCGGTTAAAGCCGAAGAACCCAGATATGTGGATCTTTTTGCTTTAATGCGGGTGTCTCCAAACCCCGACCCGCAGATGGCTTTCGACCGGCCTGCGGCTGCCCGTGGTCCTCCCAATGATGCCCGGCCCACCGCTTGCTTCCAGCGCTGCTACAGGCGGAAAAATAAGCACACATAAAGTAACGGCGCTGCGACGCTCAGCAAACTCATTGCATCCGTTTTAATTCTTACACTTTTAAAAAGATCTGGTCGTAAAAAAACTATTAGGGGTTCTTCAGCTTGTATATATTTTGTACCCTAAAAAGTTATTTTAAAGGCCGCCGTACAAACTGGACGTTCTGCAGGGAAGAACCTTCTCTCCCGAAGCTGGGGGACGGGGAGGGAAAAGGCCAGCGAAGGATGGAAAGAGCGCCGAGAAAATGGGATTTGCCTCGGGGCGAGCTATCCTTTCAAGAGGGAGTGGGGACGGAACAAAGCTGCCGTGGGGGTTCCGGCAACCAGGTGGAAGAAAGATAAGCTTGTAAAACGGCGACCTTGGATACGAGGACGGGCACGTCAGAGAATTTGAAAATAGCCTTCCCGGTTGTGGTCTCGTGCTGCATGATGAGCTGGACAACCCAGTGCGGTCTACTGGCTTTAGAAGGTGACTTGAATGAGGAAAACTCGTTTTGCTTCAAAATTCTAAAAGCATTCTGGAATGTGAATTCTGGCCACAAATAAAAATAATCCAACATGTATGAAAAACTACGAGGGCATCTACGCTTTCTCCTATGATGTGAGAATGCGTGAGCATTACCTTTGGCCGAGTTATGTTGGCACAACGGATAGCGCGCTAGTTTCATGATCACGTCAGCTATCCCAGAGGGCTTACAAAGACCTCTTAGATTTTTTGAGTGAGACTGGTTTGGCAGACCGTCTTTGACCAAATACCGCACACCGCAAACAGCAATGTTGTTAAATTGAAACCCACACTTGTGCCAAAGCCTCATCACATTATTGGACTGGTTTCGAAATTTCCACACTATCTCTTTTAGCCACCTACGGCTCCTCCCCCTTCCCCAAGCTGGGTAGCGACTCGCCCCGTACAGGAGGCCAACATTTCTCCTGGCTTTCCCTTTCCTTCTCTGGACCTCCTTACAAGAAGAAGAAGAAGAAAAAGAAGAAGAAGAAGGAGAAGAAGGGCCTATAACCTCGAAAGCGGGCAAAGGATGTTTTTTTTATCGTGTTTTTAGTTTTTCTTTTTTTGGTCACGTGACCAGGAAATTCACGTGAACAGAGATTTTCTTTTTGGTCACGTGACCAGAGATTGTTTTTTTATTTTTCCTTTTTTCTGTCTTTTTTTTCCTTTTTTTTCGGTTTACGCTTCCTTTCGCAAAACTCTTCGCACCTATTTCGCGTTACTTTGGCTTTAGCCAAATCATTTTTTTTATGGCAGGGAATACCGCCGTACATATCTTATGTTACTATTACCAACCCTGGCTTGCAATTCGCATAGACAATTTTGTCCGGCAACCAGTTTGGGAATGACGAGGCTAAATTTGTGCTATAATTTTTTCGAGGTCTAAGCATAATTTCGGCCTCGTTATCCGTCGGTCTCTATGATTGGCTCTTCAAGTATCCTTTGGGAAAGTAGGCGACAGGCATTTTTAGAGAGCACGTCTGTCTACCAAAGTGAACATTGCTGAATTGCCTCCAGTGTGATTTTTGCCGTAAATAACTGGAGGACCCGGGCAAACCCGCCCAATGTAGAAAAGTGTCTACCTGAATGAAATAAATAAAGGTGGAGTTTTTTTTGAAACTCGACTTCAAACTTACAAGTCTTTCTTTATAAAAACTTCCAAGTTTGAAGTCCATTTTCTGAAAAAGCCCACCTGTTATTTCTTTTATTTTTTATTTACAGTTAGGTAATATAGTAGTCTGCCAGTACCTACCAATAGAAATTGTAATATATTGTTTGTATGGCCGCTATTAGGACTCGAATCTCGTGCTGTGGGAGTTTTGAACGGGACTTCGCATAGACGCTCAGCTGAGCAGAATTTTGACCTATGTAAGGTTTTCTATGTAATGTTAGTACTTACCTCAATATCTGAACGTAAAAGCCAGTGAAGCAACAATATTTATCCTAACAATATTTATTTACTTGGAACTGGCGTGATTTGCAAGATGTGTGAGCTTCGCCTCATGTATTGACGGAGAAGATACGTAACTTCTAGACTCTCAGACAAACTTAAGTCAAGAGGAAAAAGTCTAAATAACCAGGCATGAATCACTGAAAATAGAAATGAAACCTAAACACATGACTAACACGTTTGAAGCCTTACACACTACGAAATGCTTGTTATTTTACGAAAGAGTCCGTACGCGCACAAAATAAACCATACTTCCTAAGCGTCAGATACTAAATCGTACATATGTATATGCATTGCATATCTGTTTGACATAAGAAAATATGACAATTACCCCATGTCACGTTCGGTATTTCAAACTCAAAGCCGAAAGCAAAAGGCCCCAGAGGAATTCTCTAACGATCTGCATTCCCCCACATTGGGAGGAAGTAAGCGCTGTGCCCGCACTAGTGGATACGGACTTCGAAGTAAATTTTTTTAAGTACACTACTCCAAATTTTATTAATGTTTATGTTTGGATATTGAGGTAACTGCTAACGATAAATAGAAAACCTTACATAGGCCAAAATTCTGCTCAGCAGAGCGCCTGTGCGAAGTCCTGTTCAAAACGCTCATAGCACGAGATTCGAGTCTTAATAGCGGCCATACAAACAATATATTACAATTTCTGTTGGTAGTTTCTGATAGACTACTATATTAACTAACTGTGAATAAAAAATAAAAGAAATAAAAAGTGGGGTTTTTTAGAAAATCGACTCCAAACTTGCCAGTTTTTCGAAATTTTCGTTTTTCAGGCACTTGTAGCGCATTATATACTTCTTGCAAAGTATTGAAATTATATCCAAAAGAAAGAGCTTAATTGGAGCTTTACGGTGATATAAATATCATAAAAATATGTTAATTAGGTCACACAGCACAGCTTGCTGAACTTCATCAAATATTGTCGCAGAGGGGCGGTATTGACCGCATCTCCACGTGGTGAATGATGTTGCTTGGGGCGAAGCTCTGGTGGTGCTTGTCTGCGTAGACGCCGAGCCGCAGCATGCCGAGCCTTTTCATTCATGTCAGTAGGAGAATGTGTGGTTTTCTTCTTTTTCTTTTTTTTAAGCAGACAGATGGGATGGTATCTCAGAACCCCCTACTCTTTTTTTTCTTCTTTTTCTTTGAGCCTTTTCATTCATGTCAGTAGGAGAATGTGTGGTTTTCTTCTTTTTCTTTTTTTAAGCAGACAGATGGGATGGCATCTCAGAACCCCCTACTCTTTTTTTTCTTCTTTTTCTTTTTTCATAATTTTTTTTCATCTTTTTTTTTCCAATTTTTTTTTTGCCCTACACGAGCACGTGATCTCACCGAGCAGAAGCACGAGCACCCGACGCCGGCCTACGGCGGATGGACATACGGACATGGCTAGCCTCTAAGGAGCTTCGCCCCTAAAACAAAATCATTAAGAATGTTATGCCCTAGACGCTTAATTAGCATGAAAACACCTATGTCTAGAGTGTTCCCAAAAGTTATATTAATGTAGCGTAAAAAGTAGGGAAAAGGGATGGAGTGAAATATGGCACCTCCGATAAGCTGGAAAAACGTCAGTTTCCACCTTGGCCGCTTTAACGGTCCATAACTTGAGAACAAACAATCCGACGAAATTGCCGCTTGCGTCTTCTTTTATGATAGGGATTACCCCAAAACATATATTTCTCTCGTCAAAATTAAAAATTCGACCCTAAATTCATGCCCGAGTTGAGATGAAATCACCCATATGCTTTTGCCTAGTCACCTCGCGAACGGTTGGGTATTGGCTGCAGAGATCCATTTCGCTTTGTTTTATTACCGTGATTATATTTTGATTTCTGTGTTCCTAATTTCACAGACAGAACAAAATCGCTTTTCTCGTGTGACGTCAAGGCGGGGAAACAGAAATCAATCAGTGTACCGAAATTGTAGTGACGCTTGTGCTCGTTCTATAGCGCTTCTAAAAACCGTGCGATCACTGCTGCGCACCGTCAACATTGCATACACTGCCGTTACTTGTGCTCGTATTGCATCTCGAGGGAACGACTATGACTGGGTAAACAGGAATAGGGAAAACGGGTGCGTGTGATTTGTTGAAGTTCGATTCAACGAATCGAGCTTCAACGAATGCGATAGTATTGAATTCACTCAACCAGCTATATGTGTTTTCAGATGGAGTATAGAACGGTATATACCTTCCAAGTATACGATTTGTGTTCTGCCAGTGGTACCTCAGCTAGATTGAAAAGCAGAATCCACGTTGCAAAAAAGAAGTTTACGGTTACTCGAGCCGCTCCCGCGCCGAATCATATGTTTCACATAAGCATAATCTTGTGTTCGATGCACGACGAGGGGTCTTCAATCATAAAAATATTTTGATTACAATTATTTGCAGCGCTAAAAAATTTGAAAGCCAAGCAGTGAAGACAACGGTGTTCTTATAAATATTACATACACTAAACCTACACTAAACCTGCCGTGCTTCGAAAAATGCTAGTCCAATGCATACAAGCTTGTTCAAGGCGGAAGTAGTGTTGCGCATCCGGCAAAGTGCATTCAATCGCTGCCCGCGGCATTTTTTTTTTCTTCTTTTTTGAGCAGCGAAATCATTTTTAGTCAGGCAGCAGGCCCCCTCTTCGGCGGGTTAAGCCGGATTAACGGAGGCGTCTCCTAATTCATTCTTCGTGTTGGCGCTTCGGGGGAGGGCGGTAAACAGGTGGCGGAGGGCAATAAAAGGAGGAGAGGAGGAAACACGAAAAAGTGGAAAGCGCGAACTGTACGTCGGTCTTTAAGCACCCTTTAAAAGGGTTTTTCGTGAAAACCTATAAGGGGTTCTCTTTAAAGCTTCTTTTTTGATGCGAAAGAGTTCTTCATCACCCAGTTGCCTTTCTAGTGCTTGAGGTGAAACCGTTCTTCACAAACTGAAAGAGTTCCTGGAGCGTTGAAGGACCTCTCAAGAACGGATTTTTTTTACAGTGTAGCTGATAGTACTGTGTCATATAACATGGTACATATATTGCACATTGTCACCACCAGCATCAGCATTCTTAGCCACCTGTTTCAAGACTGTAAAACAGTGTTGAAATTCCTTAGAGT
This sequence comes from Ixodes persulcatus, assembly GCA_013358835.2. NCBI lineage: Eukaryota > Metazoa > Arthropoda > Arachnida > Ixodida > Ixodidae > Ixodes > Ixodes persulcatus. The sequence continues at coordinate 77,089 of JABSTQ010010006.1, read as the reverse complement.
TCTCATGTACGCATGCTTTGTGTCCTGTGTCAGAGCTATCGCATAGTGTCATCACCAGTTCTACCATTTTCATTAGTCTTCTTCCGTGTGCAAATAAGCGAAACTTCTTCTATAGTCTTTTTTTGCCCGGTGAGTTCACTGGTTCACAATTATTGTGTAATGTCATAATTACTTTAATACTAAATTTCAAAATAAAATTGGAATTTTTAAACCACTTTAGATTTTTTTAAATTCTAACCTTAATATCCGTACCTCTGTCTCAATTTTTTTACTCATTTCTTTTCTGGCTTTTGAGACTGCGACAGATTCTAAATCTGGCCTCTAAGCCAGAAAGTTTAGAGACCCCTGCTTTAATGCAACACTGAACTCTCTCAAAAAAGCTTTTTGTGCTACAAAGTGTTTGGACTGGACACATGCATCATAAAATACTTTCTAAAAAGTAAAAAAAAATAATTTGACAAAATTAAAAGTATGTTTCAGAATCTCTCCTAGACACACTGAACTCCCCCGAAATATTTTTTTTTCGGTGCACGGATGGCAGATATCAGATAATGCCACACAATGCATTTTCCCTAAAAAAAAAAAAAAAAAAAAAGTTTTTGCGCAATAATTACATTGCGAGACTAATTTTCATTGAGGAGTGATTTCGAAACATGCTTATATTTTGGCTTGTCCCGAAATAGAAGCACCAAATAGAAGCAGGTTGCAATGGTCGAAACGGGTCTCGCAACCTAATATTGCGGAAAAATATATTCTTGGAAAGTGAGGACCATTTTTATCGAAACCTCCCTCCGTAGATGTTCGTTGGGTGTATAATTTTTAGAATCAAGCACACTGCCTTTCCCAAATCGGTGGAATCACTGACCTTGGAGGGTTGTGGCATTTGTGTTAGGTCAGTCCCTCAGTCACCATAAATGGTCACACAGTATCTCTCTTCTAGTCAGGTCAGAGCTGGACTGGTGTTCCAAACTACACTGGTGATTGTTATCGGTCGAATCTTGCAAAAGAAGCAAGAGCAACTTGCCTTCCTCGTGGCAGAAACATTATGCTCGCGAACACTTCAATGTTTGTCGTCCCACGCAGCGGAAGGGTAACGGGATAAGAAGAAAACGAAAATCTCTGGGAGATAACGCTGGAGAGCACTCGGACTTCAACCCGTGTTCGGACTCGTCGTTTGCTGTTTGCAAGCACCTTGACATTATGGTAAACGTGAAGCGGTACAAGGATGTGTATAAGCTGGGAGTTGATCTGAAACTTCAAGTGTTTATACATCTTTTTTGTGTTTTTTGCAATGTTTTTTGCACTGATAATCACCGTCTTTGGTGTCCACATGAAACAAAAGGCTGAACCACTCCTGACTTTTATAAATGAGCACCGAGAAACATAAGATTTTCCCTATAAATAAACACCAGAAAATCTACAACCCACACATACCCTTATCTCGAAAATAAAACAGAACAAAATCAAAACAAAGTAAAAAAAAAGCCTCCCCCCTCCCCCAACCTAAGGGCCCAAGACTGGACATCATAAGAGAAGGCAAAGTGGCAAACAAAGATACTAATCCATTTATTTCTCCAGTCATCCATGGTCCTTACTTATTGAGACTGCTGACCTCGTAGCGTATTCCCGTGTTTTTGTCGGCGATCTGCGAGCGCGATATCGGTTTCCGTGACAGGGAAGATTGTAGCGGGTTCCCGCATCTTTATTTCACCATGAAACTTGAATCTGCTGCGTCCGCGATCTGCAGTATCATCTCCCGTGTCACGTGGTTTGTAGCGGGTGCCGGACGCTTATCATTAATTTTTGATAAAGTTTTGCTGTGTCATCCCCAAAGATAGCCCACCCCATGTTTTTCACCATTTATCTCTTCATTTTGGGTGGGCGTCCTTACGGGATTTTACGGTAATTTTTTTTTATGCGTGCTGCGTACCCTTTCTGTGTTATTTTCCATTGTGAGAAATAAGGCTGGTAAGTGCCTGCCATTCAAGCTTTTCTGCTTGACATTCACGGGAAACGAAGGAGATGAAGGATGTCGAACGACACTCGACGCGATTTTGCGAACATTGTCCTCCGCCCTCCCAGAGATAATTCGCGTAGAATCCTCAATCACCTCCAAAAATAGTTGTCCGGGTTGGGTTGGGAAACGAGTCAGTCGCGTTCGTTCCTTTGACTTGGTGCTGTTGTGAAAAAAGGAAGCTCTCCACGAAACGTGCCCCAAAACAGTCATCTTGAATTCCGTCCGATCGTCAAGATGTGACTGTCGTCAATTGTGACTGTGCTATTCGAGATCTTTCTCAAATAAATTCCTTTCGGATAACGCTGCATTGTGTGGTACGTACAATATATTGTTTGAATGTTAACACTTTCTAAATTGTATGTCCGTGTCCTGTCCATCGGTAAACACGTTATTTGTGAGCGTGAAAAATGCATGCCTTTCGGCTCTCTTCTGTTGTAATTTATTTTTGACAGCCAAGCGCTTTGTCGTTTGTCATGCGGCGAATCGCACGGAGCCGTCAAAACTTATCGTAAAAAAACACACAAAAACTAGAACTATACATTCCAGTCGCATTCGTTCTGTTGTGCGCATACCCAAAAAAATAGTTTATGGGTTTTTTATTACTTTTTTTGTTCTTCTTTCAAACGTGGTACAATGCTTTCTCAATGACCTCGGGAAAATACATGCACCATGAAACACAAAATACAGCGAGAAAAGACGAGAATTTATCCGCCAGCAGTGTTTGAAACTGCGCCTACGCAGGCTGCGCCTATCGAAATCACAGTCCACTCGGTTAGGGTTAGCAGGGACGCCGGTGAGAGTCTAGCCTCAAACCCAGTGACTGGGCTCAAAAACGGTTTGTTGCCCCTGGGGTCGAGTGTTTCTTGGAAAAGTGTATTGGACGAACTTGGGTACCCTTGGGGGCGTTCCCACCGGCCACAACGTTTACTTCCGGCCTCATTTGGGATTTTCTCCTTTGGCCGGCTTGAGACGGAATGTCGCCTCCTCATCTTCCTACCTCCATGACTACGAACTAGCTCGTGGCTTGTCCAACTGTGTTCCTAGGAACGCAAGGGTTTCCCAGAGTACCATAGCGGGTTCCTTGAGCTCCCACATTTCCTCAACTGTCGCTACCTCTAAGTTAAGTGTTTTCTTAGTTTGAGCACTATTTTAGCAGACCCTTTATCACTGTCAGACAGGCAATTTTATGTTGATTCTATCGAGTCAGATTTGAGAGATAGGCCAATCAGTGTGAGCCATTAGCAGCGTGTTCCAGGCACGATGAATTCCAAGCCACTTCGCCAATTACACAAATGTCAATAGATGGAAAGGATACTGTGTGACAAGGGTACAGGCCACCCGTTGATGCATAACTATGAGCCAGATGCCACCTACAATGTACATTATTGCTTACAATTTGCACTGCTTTATTGCATTAATGTCAAGTCTGGGAGGCGTCCCTCGATTGTCAGTAAACTAGTTAGCCCGAATTTCTGTTTCGTTTTAACTCTTCCCCATTTCCCTCTCTCACGCGCCCTTAGGCCTGTTGCATCGTGGCTGTCGGGTGTTTTTGGGCTGTCTTCCAAAATTTACCAAACCTCACCCCAGAGTAAAACTTTTGTACTTCGACATTCAGAAACCTACCAGCTGTCCGCGTCATCACGCGACACGACCTGCGGAATTAATTTTCCTCTGCTCGAGTGAAGTTTAGAATGCAGCCGCGGTGTTCCTTGGCGTTACATACCTTGATGGCCACTGCGGTGTGCAGCAGTGTCCTGGCCGCTTCCTCCGACCGGTACTTTTTGGGCACAGCCACCCGAAAGTGTTTGAGCACTCCTTCAAAGTCCAGGGTCAACAAGTCACGGCAGGAGAGCTGCATGGGGGGGCACCAGTCTGTGAGAGTCTGACTGGGCAGTCTGGCCGGTGGCTCATGACTGGAGAAACACTCACCGTGAGAAGGGCCACTGCCACTTGGAACAGCGTGTCCATGCCCTGGACGAGAGGGACGAAAGAAGGGACACGCATGTATTCTTTGTTTCAGACAAAAGAGTCCGAGGGCCTAGGGCAAAAGAATAAAAGATTGTCCTCTGACGGGACCCCAGCCCCTGGTTACAGTACTTGGCAGAAATAAAGAAACAAGACCAGAAAAAACACTCGCGAGTATCAACAGGACATTGGACGCATACTAAACAATGATCGTAGACCAACAAGCTGCAGATCTCAAGACATTCGTGATATATTGTCGAAGGTGTTTTTTTTAAATGACCAGAATGAACTGTTAGTTTGAGACATTTCAGCTTCTGTAAGTGTCTGCTATGTATGTCGGGAATGAGATAGGACTTGCTCAGGGCTCCCCCACACGCTGCCTGAAAGAATGAGGCTTGGGCAGCCTTGTCAAAAATGCCGAGGCATTGCCAACGAGGCAGACCCACGACATACCAAACTCAGCTTCAACAAGAGAGAAACTTTCCAGAAGGATATGTAAAAAGTTCGACATTTCCCTTCTGAACCTTTCATAGAGGCAGTTGCTACATGATGGTGTGACTCCAGACTGCATGTAATTGGCCCAACAATGCATACTCATCTTTTAAGGTGAAAGCCTTACTTGTCCCACTGAGCGAAAAAGTGGCATATATGGCCATAAAAATACAATTGAGCGGCATGCGCTGCTCAATCGTATGCTCAAGAATGACGCTGTCCTTGGCGTCGTTCTAGAGGCTGTCTTAGACCTCTAGAACGACCTTACTTGTCCCATTACGCGAAAAAGTGGCATCGTTGTGCCTGAAAGATGGCCATAAAAATGTCATCAATCATGCGCCGCTCACACTCAAGTGCAGGAGCATGATGTCACCGCTGGAGTGCCGTGTGCAAAAGGTGCGCTTCGGACTTCGTCTGTGCTTGTTGTGTGCTTTGTGCGATGAACTGTGAGGAGACTGCGTCTACATCTACGGCGGCTTCCGCAGGCAAACGTGGCTGCCTAAGGAAATATGCCACAGCCTCCTTAAGTGTCCTCCTCTAGGCGTCGTTCTCGACGTCCTCCTTACGGTCGTCCTAAAAGCCGTTCTTGACGTCGTCCTCTAGGACACCATCCTCGACGCCATTCTTGACGTTGTTTGAGAGATTGTCTTTGACGTCGTCCTAGAGGTCGTCCTAGACGCCATGCTTGGCGTTGATCTCTAGGATGTCGTCATATACATAGTCTTAAACTTTAATACGTAAAGAAATATCACTCAAATCATTTCTTCCACAGGAGTATACCGTAATGCTTTCACCTTCCCACGCGTAAGCAGTCTTGAGTGTCCTCCTGTAATTTTTTTGTCCCTGTCTTTTTTTCTTATCTGTTTTTCTCCTCTCTTCTCTTAGGTTCCTTTACAGGAAGAGAAAAGCCCGTCTGGGAGGCATATCTCTTACTTGCCGATTTCATTTCATTTTCTACGAGACAATCTGACCAACAAACAACACACATCTTTGTATGTGTGACTGCATTGAACGTAGACAATGATAGTGCACATTCAACTACAGTACACTCTCATTAATTCAAACTCCAGGAAGCCACAAATCTGTTTGAATTATCAAAGATTCAGTTAAATATGATGCAAGATAAAATTATGATTTGCTATATGGATGGTAACAAATACAAAGCAGATATTTAATTACCTCTATACAGGCCTACTAATCATAAGTAGGTATATGCCACACATGAAACATTGGTGAAATGTTTGAGATAGGTTCATTCATCCCTCAAAAATGTTGTCTAGTGGACTGTTTAGACAGCACATGGCACCTCAAAACAAAACTAAGTTGGTTCATCCAACAAAAAAGTAGTCTATTGTGCACTATTAGCCTCGTTGAGCGCACTCCTTTCCGAGCACAAGTGCACTGCGGAAAAGCACCAGGCGCAGAAGCAAACTCTGCAGGTGTTGCTTCTCTGCAACGCACCAGTGCTCGAAGAGAAGCGCACTAAATGGAGCCACGAGAACAAAAGGTATGAATTCCACAAAAACGCCGTTCAAATTAAGCGGCTTATAAACACATTGCGAACATAGCGGTACAACTAAAGTTTTGAAATTTGTTTAAACTAACCAAAAGTACAAGATATCCGAGTCTGAATTATCACGAGCCTAATAGCTGTATTTGAGAGAAATTGGCTATTGTGGAAAGCACACCGGCTACTCCATTGCCTTCGTGGAATCTGAGTCAGCATTTTGTATTGCCTTCAGCGATATATTTCGTCACGTTGAATGCCCTGCCGGGCAGGGCCCCGGGGTGCCACGTACGTCGAGGAGGAACAGGTCGAGGATGAAGAAGACGACGTGAAGTGGGAACTTGGCTGTGAACAGGGTGAGGAACCACTGGGAGCCGAACATATGGGCCTCCACCCCCAGGTCCAGGAAGTGGGCATGCAGCTCGGGCAGTTGGTCCTGCATGCGGATGCTCTCATCAGTAGACTTAAAACAACAGCTGTGGAGGAGCTGATTTGATTTAGTTTGTTTTACCTCAAAGGCATCTAATGATGCATTACATGAGGGTGAAAGCAAGGAAGTTGGAGACGTGGTTATATATATATTAGTGATGGACCGAATCTGCCGAACTTCAGATTCGGCAAAGTTCGGCACATGCCAAACTTTTGAAGGAAAGTTTGGCAAAGATTTGGCAAAAGTCTGCGTACGTGCGAGAATGCGACGGGACCATAGATTGCCAATGGACGCTGTGCGGTTATCATCGTACAGTGTGTTACAACCAGCGGTTACGGCGAGGTGTTGAGGCAACATGGTAACTGTGTGTTTGTGATCCTTTGGGAGTGTGGTTCCCTTCAATATTTTCTGCCTCAAGAACAGGAGATGATCCAGTAATTTACGCAGTCCACTACACAAGTAACAAATGATGCGGTAAATTCTGGATAGCGTGATTTTCATTTGACCTTTCCAGTGATGAACCAGATAGTTAAAAAATTAACTGACAGTTACTTTAAAGCACCCCTCGCAATTATAACAATCCTGTTTTCAGCTTGCAAGTAGTTTGTGCCAAAACAAAATAAATTGCTTTTTAATTAGCGTTATTTCATGGTTTTCATACATCTGCATAAAACTAAACACAGAACTATCATGCTCGACGTTGCACATCCGACATTCCTAACCGTTCCCATCTTCTTAAACGTCTGTGTGTGTCCTAACATCAGAAGCTGGCATTCTAAAGGTTAAAAACGAGACATTGCGAATATGAGACGCACACTTTCCTGCAAAGCTGAAGTAATGTGACTCAAATTGAAACACATGCATATTTACAATAATATTGCTAGCAATTCTAGAGAAGGCTCAGCAACCGTTGCATCCGTTTTTGCGTACGAAACGGTGACTTCCAGAGAAAGTAAGAATGCAGTGTTATTGCCTTTATTTGTACACACACTTGCAGGCTTATACTGTGAGGCCTCAAAACCGAAACTCTCATTGTGGGGATCGTGACTGTGCGCGCTGCTACCCAACCTCGTTGTCACGCCACTTCTGCAAGAAGTCACTGTAAAATTGCCAGTAAACACACAAAAACGACACTGACACAATTATCTTGTAGAATATCACCTTATTTAAGCAATAACTGTGTCAATATGCATTACATGTTGCATTTGAGATGGGAAAAAAAAGAAATACCCCTTTTTTTCCACAAAAAAACAAAATCAACGTAAAGTTTGGTAACAATGTAATTTTGTTGAATCTTTGCCAAATGTTTAGAAAAGTTTGGTAAAAGTTGGCTCTGCCGAATACCGGGTTTCGGCGTCGAATTTTCGATTCGGCAAAAGTTCAGCCCATCACTAATATATATATAGCATATTTTCCGGTGTATAAGCCGTGGTTTTGATCAAAACTTTTTGTCGGTGCGTCTCGTATGACTTATATGCATTTTTTCTCTATAAGTATGGGTTAGGTACATTTAACTGCGGAAATTTGCCATAGGGATTATAGTATTTCTCATCCAATTCATTGTTGAGAATATTGAAAATTGCTCTCGCATATATATTGCGATTATAGTACATATATGCAAGCTTTTCAATGCACTTTTGCCGGGTCGACCGTACAAACATAGAGGTGCGACTTATATACCAATTTGTTTTGGACACAGCCATTTATAAAGGGGTGCGACGTATAGATCATTAAAAAATAACACCTCAGAAAAATTAAAACTAGTGATAGATGCTGTGCTATATCGTCACAGGTGTATAATGGTAGATGTTGAGCTGGATGCTTAATAAGGCGGACTTGTACTATTGAAACGAAATGAAACATGAACACTGCTACACATGGCCTTCGGTAAGCGCTGCGCTACCTGGAGGCTGATAAAGCAGCGGAGTGGAAAGGGCGCTGCGAGAGTGTGCGCTTTTCCCGATGTGCACACCCTGCCAGCCTCCCTCTCCACTCCGCAGTTCTATCGTCTCCAGATGGTGCATAATGTATCGAAGGCCACGCATTCTTGCATTTGCATTTCATTCTGTTCTGAACTTCTGATAGTACCTACAAACAAACAGAAAGACACCACAGGCGACTGTCTCGATGTTGCCAGTCTCGGGTTCTTTTGTACAGATTACATAGTCTAGAACATTTTGCGCAGAAACAAGCGATGCCGTACTAGGTTTTGATAGAACATTCTAGAAGAGTCGCGAAAGATAAAAACAAAAACCAAGCTGGTAGGGTTTGAACCCCGTGCCTTCGAGTGAGAGCCGCATGGGATAACAACTCGGCAGATGCACACAATATGTGTACATATATACGACGATGGTAACAAAGGAACTGTCAATACTAGAAACACAGCAAAATTAAATATTACAAAATGCAAAAAAAAAAAAAAAAATTGAAAATACAAAGGACATTAAAGGACACATGCAAAGAAAAAAAACATTTTTTTAAACAGCTTAGATGGAAAAAGGATATTATAAAACGATTTTACAACGAAGAAAAAAAATTTTTAGAGCTATATTTACGGCGCTATACGAATTTGTAGTTGGCGCCCGCTGGAGCCGCCGCTGGTCACGTGGTAGGCCCGCGCGCCGCCGCCCTGCGTCGCCGAGCCGTAAAGCGACGCCGCCGCCGCACGCTGAGCGTTGTGCGAACGCCGCTTCAACGCGTTTCTCCACGCCGCCGTCGCCGCCGCCGCAGAAGTTCGTCTGGTTCGGGGCGCCGCCGCCGTCATCTGACCGGCGCACAGGTCGATCACGTCTGCTTGCGCTTTTCAGGAGTTTCCTTTGGGCTCTAAAAGTTACTTATTCATCTTAGTTTTTTGTTATACTTCAAACAAAGATGAATAAGTTACTGAAAGGAACGAGTTAACAGATCCGCTCCTTCATACTTTATTTTAAACCATATCGGCGACGCTAAAGAGTTCAGTCGCCTGACCTCCATGAGCCTCTCGAGTTGGAAGAGCTTGAGGTGGAGGCACTCGAAGGAGTTCCGGAAGAGGTCCCGCAGTCCGTAGTCCCGCATCACCTTGCAGAAGACGCCAAAGGCCTCCTCTTCCGGCATCTGGGGGAGGGGGCAAACAACTCCGGTTGTCCAGTGGGCGGGGCCAAAAGGAGGGGCGTACCCCACTCGGGGCTACTCACGTGAAGCAGCAGAGCAGCCGCCAGGAAGGAGAGGCCCTGGCAGTAGCCGACTTCCGGGTCCTGAACTGCGTATGCCTGCGGAAACATTGTATGGCTTCGCTCAGAGCGTGGTTCACAACTTGAATGTAGAAACAACACTTGGAAGAGAAGCAGACTGGTAAGTGTTAACTCTAAGCCCCCCCCCCTCCAAAAAAAAAAAAAAAAAGTTGTTTTGTTTTATTTGCATAGCAAAGGCAGCGGTAACACAGAATGTGATGAGTTGATGCGGGCGTGGTGCAAAGGGCCGGCAGAAGTAGGTGGCCGAGAATTAGCGTGTGTACCGCCGCACGCGGCACTTGAAGAGGAATTCGATGCTGAAACGAGATTGCAGCTTTCCTTAGAGGGTGTCATCCGCTTAGTCAAGGACCCGGGAGCACCCTTCGAAGGCTGAGTGCGCACGGCTGGCCTCGCAGTCCTGTGCCGTGCACGGTAAGCGAAAATTGCTGTTTTATTTGTGGATGCCATCTCCTGTGGTGGCAATGTGAATGCGATCTTCCGAGAGCTTGCTGCAGTGCGAGACGCAGTAGACAGAGCGTGCGGAAAACGGAACGACCGCAACGTGGCAGCACCGTAGACAGGCTGTATTACAGAGAGTTTCCAACTGCTTGATCGGGGTCACGTTATGGTGCCTGGATCGCGTTTCCAACTGGTGTGCTTAGCGTCCTAACTCGCCCATACGTCAAAAGTGGTCCCGAAGTGGCAACAAATGACGTCACAGAAGCCGGAGTGTCATGCTGTTGACTGTCGCGATCCTGGCGGTTGGCCGTAGAAATGCTAGCGAAAAGCACGAGCGAACACGAGTGTCGCGGTCGTCATGGAGTCCCAGGCGTCCCAACTTCCAGCTGCTGTAGCTTCCATGGACTGTCACAGTGGAGAGTGACTTGCAGCAGAACAGGCGTCTGCCATATATACCACAGCTGTTAGGATGCCGCCCGGATCGCGACCGGCGACAGCATGACACTTCTATGACATCATCAGGCGGAAATCGAGGGACCACTTTTTTGGCTGCGGTAAACACACCAGTCGAGACTGCGTTCCAGGCACCATAGTCACGTGAATAATGAGCCACGCCTGCAATGTGAGCTGCGAGGAGGTGACAAAAACAATGATTGTCTACGAGAGTCTCCGCCTTTCCGCCTGCTTTCCTACTCGCCGTGCGATTCACAGTGTATGCACACAAGTGACCAACCTCCGCAGAATGCGTCCGCCATTAAATTGCAAATGTTCCCCATTGGTTTCAGATGGACCCTCTGTGCAATCTACACACCTGCCAACCCAGCAACGTTGAAATTAGGGATACTAACACGGGGGGGGGGGGGGGGGGTGTAGCATTTATTTGTGAAGTGACTTCACCCATAGAAACAGACTCATTTGTTTGTGGCATAGCAGTGTCTGCAGTGGTCACAGGCTTACTGTTTTTGGTGACTTAGCTGTTGCAGGCTTTGCCAGCCTCAGGACCTTTTCAAGATATGCCTGTTCGTAGCACTGCCCAGACTGGTAGCCCTTTACCATGAAGAGATCTCCGAGGGTCTTGTTGGACAGCAAGAAGCGGAATGTGTTCGTCTTTTTTACAGCGCTGAAGATCCGCTCGCACTCAGCGTTACCAAAAGGTATGACGACAATTTGCCGTATCCTCTTTGCCACTCTGCCAAACCTCAGTCTTCCATCAATGTTTGCGATTCTTCCCACCTCTGACGACCGAACGCCACACCTTTCTTCATTCAAGATCCCCCCGGAAACACCATGTGCCTGGAGTTCTGCAAATTCCACTTCGAGGGCATCCCAGGCATTGTCCCTTGACTCATTGTTCAACAGGGGCAGAAGGCGAGGGAAGGCCTCAATAAAGAAGCAGACACTCCCAAAGGAAGCGTTGCCCACCAACTTCAAATGGGCGACTTCTGCATTATTGAAGGTCACATTCTCGAGTAAAAATTTATGCCTGATGTTGTCACACACCTTGGTGAAGTAGTGACAAACAGCAGAAAAAAACCTGCTGCTTCTCGCCGGTACTCAGACCCCTAACAACAGGCAATGTGCGACTTCCAAGGACCAGATCCTCATCAGCTCTTTGGTTCTTCACATCTTGATAGGGAACTTGCAGTGGTGCTGCACAGGCCTTCATGATTGTGGGGTGGACAAACCTAGCCATGAGGCCCTTCAAGAGCTGCATAAAGAGGGACTGGAGCAGATGTACCTGAGGTGACTGCGACCAAAAACAGGAATTGCACCTTTAAAAAAAAAGACATATGCCGTGTTAATTTCTAAAGTGAAGAAGTAGAGCAACCTTTCCTCCCAGGTCAGGTTGATTTGTCCTGGACTTCGAGTAGACAGCTTGAAGTTTTTTGCCGGTGGAGCTTGCATCTTTCATTTTGGTTCCTTCGGTTTAGGGTGATTTCGCTCAACCTCGTCAGACCTTTCTTCCAAGGCAGTAGCTCTACTGGAGATCTGGTACGACCCCAGAGAAGACAGACATTGTTTTTGTTTATTTCATCCAGGAAGAAGCTGACCAATGGCTGCCACTGATCCAGTAATCTTGTCAGACACTTTCCAGTGATAACCAACACATTTTTTGAAACTCAACGAGTCTGTCTTCTCGCTAGGCACTCTTCTCACGGTGGTAGAAGATGTCCACAAGAATTTCATCAAACTTTGCAGGTAGGCAGGAGCTCCCTTATTGGCTGCAAAATTGATCAGGTGGTCCGAGCACCCATCCACCATCAGGTTATCTTGAGCTTCCTTCAGCACAGCTGCTACAACATTCTTTTTCCCAAATGTAACATTCACATTGTCGGCACAAAATGAAATGCAGTTGCCCACTGGAATATTGCGCGACTTAAGTGTGCCAAAGACGAGGTTTCCTATCTTCAACCCTTCGCGATTCCTCTACGTAAAAAGTTGCCACAATCGGGTAGAGTTGCAACCCACTGTTGTTGATTCCATCCTTTGCGACTGCGAAAGGATGGGGTCTCATGCTTTCGCAATTTGCAGCGCAGTCCTCCCTCCATGTCCTCTGTAAAAAGCATACACCATGCAACGCAAAAAATAAAAACAGCGGGCAAATGTGAGAATTTAGCTGCCAGCAGTATCTGAATTTCTGCTTATGCAGGCCGCGCCTATCGAAATCAACAGTCCGCTCGGTTAGTGCTGGCAGGGACGCTGGTGAGAGACTAGCCTCGAACACACTGAATGGGCTCGAAAAAGGTTCTCACGTCCCTAAGGCAGAGTGTTTCTTGGAAAGGTGTATAGTGTGGCATAGGAAATCCTGTACTATACTGGCAAAGTATTCTATGAAGTCAATATAGTATGGCAAGTAAAGAATAAGGTACAGAAAGTACAGAGTATAGTACAGAAATCAAAGTGTGGGAAGCCCTGTACTATGTCTGTACTGGCCTGTCAAAGCAGCACTACGCCCCTCACTTTGCATATCTTGTAGAGGGAGTCCTGCCCGGCCCCGCCGCTCTCCCGGAAGAAGTCGTGCGCTGGAAATGTGCGGTGGACGTCTCTCTGGATGACCCCTTCGCAGGGGCAGTCTCTGGCCAGCAGCAGCCGGTAGGCCTGGGCGGCTCCAGGGTCCTGTGCGGCCCCTGCCAGCAGCTGCCACACCTCCCCCCGCAGGGCTTCGGGTATGCCGTGGGCCCGCACCAGGGGCCCCAGGGCCTTGGGGGCTGCGTCGGGCCCCAGGCCCGCCTGGCGCCACTTGGCCAGCACCTGGGCCCAGCCCTCCAGTTCCCCCTCAGAGCAGTCCTTGCTCACGTCTCCCGTGCCGCTCAGCAGGGGCTCGTCCACGTCTGCCAAGGGAAGTGGGGGGGGGGAGAACGGCAGAGGCCGACTTTGTACCGTAGAACAGATCGTGGGTTCACAAACTATTCGATATAGAAGAATGTCTATTTCTCACTAATAATGGCCGATGAACACTTTGCATCCTCAGCATTGATGCAATAAAGCTGCGGACTTTTTAAGGTATAATGCACATCCTAGGGAGTGTCTGGCACATCATTAGGGCTCAATGGATGGTTTAGAGCTTCTAAAATAGTGCTTAAACTGGAAGATCATTTCATTTAGGGGCAGGAATAGCCGAAGAAATTCGGAAGCTTGGGGAACCGTCAAGGATACTCTGGAAACCCCCCGGGTTTCCCAAAGTACCCTCATGGGTTCTCAGAGTTCCCAAATTTCCTCGACCATCCCTGCCCCTAAGCGTGCCAAAAAGAAGCAGCCTCGCAAACAGTTCGGTGCGGGCTGTGTTCCAGTAAAGCACGAAATAAAGCCGGGGATAAAGATTTCACCCCAATAAGCTACAAGAGCAAGCACTGTGCTTTGAGCGAGCCTACTGTGGAGAATTGCTCGAGGCTACATGCTTGTGCTCATAGTTTCGGCTTCTCTCGCACTTGTGGTGAAACAGGGTACAGATCTCACGTATACAGTTGAACCTCAATATTACGAAGTCATCTTTTGAGCCGGAAATTTCGTTAAATCGCAAATTTCGTTGGACTGAGGTTTTTTGTTTTTTAGCATTACGAATGGTCTTCCAGGCTCCACAAACTAGAGCACTGCACGGGCCGGAATTTCTAGGCCCGGCCCGACTCGGCCCGGTAGAGGCACGGCCCAGGCCCGGCCCGGGCCCGGCAGAATTTTCAGACCGAAGCTTGAGCCCAACCCAAGCCCAACAAACTTCTTTTTTTTTTTTTTAATATAATCCTGAGCCCGGCCCGAGCACGACAGATTATATAAATCAACCCGAAAAGGTTTGCAGGCTCAACCTAAAAACTGTCTAAGCATGAAGCGAGCATATTTGATTTAAATTTTATTTAAACTTAGGCAGAGTTTTTTTGACACGATAAATATCCCGACCTAGACTATGTATTTTCCAGAATATGGGCGAAATATGCACTTCATAAATGATTTTGAGAAAAAACAACAAAAAAACAACAACAACAGGGTAATATTTTATTTATGCATTTCTTGAGGAGATGTTAGACTTTTCGTTGTTCAACTCGTTTCACAGAGAACTTTCATCGCTACATGTTTCTGTGAAGAAACAATCAGAATTGCGCCATAATCTGTTTCACCCTACGAGGGACTAGGGCTCGAAGGCTGGCGGGCGGAGTACTGTCTCAGGAAAGCTTGCATGCGCATTGCGAAGGAGTGCGCGAGAGAAATTCCGATACACAGACTACGAAGAGCACTAATCTAATGCATATGGTTCTCTGTTATGATAGCGCGCTATTTTATATTGGTGAAATAAAGGTACATGGTATTTAGTTCCATAAACGTTCTTGCCATATTTCGTAAACATGTGAACTGTTTGGAGAAGTTGAACGGCGCGCTGGCAACACCAACATAGAGTCGTTTCGCCTTAGCCATAACAATCCAATCCAATCCAACTTTCGTGTACGTAAAACTTACCCGGCTCTCCCTTCCGCAAGCGGTCCGTACATAAGCCCCTGTGTAGAACAGTCTATCTGACTCATCTTCAGTTCTTAATGGCCACTGCTCCTGATTCCGGGTTCTTTTCGCCCCATCGCTTCCAGACGGTATTTAATCCCTTCAGTAGTCTTCAGTAGTAGCGAGCAAACGGAGCTGCCGCGAGGGCTTGACGAAAAACTCGTCTCCGCATGATGTGACTTGGCGGACTGATACGTACGACGGAGCAAATATACCACGTGGTTCGTGATTGAACCCAGTGGCCTGTAGCATTGGGCTTTAGTCCGTCGTGGGATGAGACGGAGTATAGTGCATCTTCAAAAGGCTGTATAAGCAGAAAATTATATTTGGTAGTTAGCTTATTTTTGGTGGTATAGTAAAGCCCCCTGCACAAAGTCCAAAGTCAAGCCCACGTTTTTCTTGCTTCTATTTTTTGTAGTTTGAAAGGCAGACGGAAAAGACACTCATGTTGCACCCTGTCACTTGAGTGCTCTCGTTTTCTTGACTGCACTCTCCCACTATGCTGGTGAACTCATATACGTTTCCTTTCATGAATGTAAAAACAATACAAAGGCAAGACGTCTTCCTTTTTTTTTTTAGATGGCGCCGTAGTGATTTGTTATTTCGCTTGTTTGTTTTCATTGAACCTAAAAGATCAATGAGCACACTTTTTGTTATCAACAATTTAGAATTTGCGGCACACGACTGCCCAGCCATGGCCCGGGCCGACACGGCCAGAAAAATATTTTGTTCAAACCGGAGCCCGGCCCGGGCCCGGGCCCGAGAAAATGCCTGCTACCCGGCCCGAGCCCGTGCAGTGCTCTATCCCAAACCCTCAATTGCCTCACATCTTGCAAGTGAGCTTTTACAAATAAAATTCCACTACAAAATGTGGCAGTAATAAAAGAATGCAGGTGATCGACCCTCATTTTGTACGGTTATAGAAGCAATGCCTAGCACCGCAGGAAAGCGTGCAGTCAGAAAAGCAACACGAAACCAATGCATTACCGCGGAGCGAACTGCTCTTAAATGCAGAAATATGGTGGCATGTGTGAAAACAAAAATTGCTACTATCATCATCATCATCATTTTTTAACTTTCTAGTGCCTGTAACTGCCAACAAATGGTGCCACGTCTGAAAACAAAAATTGCTATCATTCTACGATCAACATCATTAATTTTCAACCGAGGCGTCTCGTTTATTATGCCAGCACAGTGCGAGTGGCAGCTACCGTTAAATCACCGAGAGTGACATGTGACTCTCCCAGAAAGTCGATCAAGCAAACCGTTTGTCAGCTCTAGTACACTGACAGGTTACGACCATTGTACTTACTACTTACAACTTTTACAATGACCCCGGACCCCGCGCTTTGAGGTCGTCACATCCAAGTATGCAAGCAAAGTCCCGGGCTTTCTGTTGAAGCAGCTCTCCGCTCAAGGGCACATTCTTAGCTCGCATGTCAGTGAACCAGGTAAACAGGGCCTCTTTGACGTCGACAAGTTCTTTTCTTCAGAGCTTGAACCACTGGCACTTACAGTAGCCATAATGCTGTCCTTCAACTTCAAAATCGTTGAAAGCAAACTCTGCGAAATTTCGAACTTCTCAGCAACAGTCTTTTTTTTTTTTCCATTCGTCACTTCAGTTATTATTTTTGCCTCAATGTCGAGTGACAGAACTTTCCCTTTGTGCGGTGCACCATTCATTGTTCCAAAAACACAACCACTTCCAGCACAACACTCAAGGCACGAAACAATTTTTGTTGTTGCAGACACGTTGGGTGTAAATTCATGTAATGGCGGATTATTTCTTTTTTTTTCCACGAGAAGCAGAGGTTATGAGGCTACTTATCGTCATCACCATCACCACAACCACCACCGGTGTGTACTTTTTTTTAATTTTGTGAAAAAGATAATGACCACACATTTTTATGCTTAGTTTTTGGCGATAAGGTTTGTTTTTGTTAAATATTTATTTCTTCTCGCGGAGGCCGCCGATAAGTGGATGTGCGATTTTCAAAGACTTCGTTAAATCAAAACTGTGAAGCAAAAGTACTTCGATAAATCGAGAGATAAAATACATTGTCTTCAATGGAAGCAAGATAGGGAGGAAAAAAAATTTTAATTAAATCGCAAATTTTGTTAGATTGGGGTTCGTTAGATCGAGGTTCAACTGTAGTACGTCTGAATATAAAGTGGCACTCACTAAGAATGTCTGCCCTCAAGAAAAGAAAAACGGTATGCCAAATACTTGCTCTCCCGTAAACCGCAGTAATTAAAAAAAGAAAAAGAAAAAAAGGCAGCATTTTAAACATTGCTTAACTATCTGGATTACCCATTTAGGTTGTGGCCTTTTCAGCGGTGCTCCATTCCTATAGTGACAATTGGAGATTTCGACATGTTTAAGGCTGCACTTGCTAATTATTATTCTTGTTGCGAGCTTATGTAACCACTTAATAGTGTTTGTAATCCCAAATCCCGACTCCCTCTGTAATGCTTCGACCCTGAGGGCATAATGAATAAAAAAAAAAAACCTTCCCTAGCAGTTCTTGGGATTGGGCTAGTTGGGTTTTTATGCTTTAAAGGGCAACTGCAAAGAAAAAAAAGCGTTTTTTTAAACAGCCTAATTGGGACAAGCATGTCTCAAAACAATTTTTGCCCGAAAAAAAAACATTTTTTTTACAGCAATATTCATTGCGCGAGACTGATTTTAGTTTTGCGGCTATTCCGTCCGTTTTAAATCGCACGCCACAAAGTGGGTATTATACGTCACGAAGCGGCTGCTATACGTCACGGACTGGCTGCTACACGTCACGGAGCGACGTCTGATAGCAACTCTTCTCATTGGCTAAGTTTGATTGACAGCTTAGATCTTAGTTGTTAAACCTTTGTTATATGTTGTAATTTCCTTTTGAGCCGCATATTTTTACATTTAAAGAATAACCCGTGTAATTAGAGTCATAATTCCTTTTAAAAGGTTTACAGGACGGGCACTTCCATTTGGATTCATACAATAACAAACAAAAACTTCCCAATTCTTTTCATGGCCGCCGAAGTCTCTGCTCCCGCCAGTCTCGCCTACCTCGATAGTCGTTTCGCCGAAGTGATCAGTGTTTCGTGTTGACCAAGGTGCTTGAGTAACACTTCCTGAAGTGAAGTATAGTGTGTGTTTAGCAGCTGTCAGTGATAGGAAGCGACGCGGGGTTTTGGCTTTCATAGCGCGGTTCATTACTTTTGTTTTCCTCTTTGCTTTCTTAGCAGTTTTTTTTTTTGCTTGCACGTGCAAATGTTTTTTTTGGAGATGTCAGCACCTTTAAAGCGGCACCGTTGCTCTGTAAAGTGGTTCCAGATGAGTGATCGTTACAGCGAGTCTTCCAGCAGCCATGTCGCCCCGAAAGGAATGCTATTTGGCTGGAGGCAATCAGGCGTTCGCGTAGCAACAAACATACAGGTATGTTCTCGTCATTTCGCTCCGGAGGCCTTCGAGATTCGCACCGGGTGCACCGAACATCCGCGACTGAGACACAGCTGTTACGTGAAAAACCTGGCACAGCCAGGTTATTACGTAACAGCTGTCCGTAGAAGCCTTCAGACGTCCAGGTTCTGCGTTAGTTGACAGATTTTTTTTCTCGGCTTCCGAACCATCTTACGTAAAGTTGTTTGAATTGAATGTGTACTGTTATCGTAAATCTTTGCTTGTAATTGCGCCTTTGTAGATCATCTTATTCGTTTTGCTGGGGAGACGCAAACGACAGGCATTACAAAATCATTTGCACATTCCGCACACCTCGTAAAAGCACTATCCCAGTCACCTTGTGAAAAGCGCTAAACACGGAGTCCGCACCATTTTGACTTCCCAGTCTTTTACCTGCTTTAGAGCAGTTTGTACCTGCTACTAGGTATGCCTACTGAAACTGCAACTTGAAACCAGGGGCAGTGCCAGAGCGAATAGAGGCAAAGTTGGGAAAGCTTGCTCGCCTTCCGCAATTTCTGAACTCTCAAGTGATTGTACCATAATAAATGCACCAATGCCTCTTCCCAAAATAAAAAAAAAAGCACTACCGTAAAATTCAGAGCGAACGCCCACGTTTGAAGGATCGCCCACCCGCCCCTTTTTGTCCAACATCTGTTGGGAACGGTATTCCGATACATTGCCCTTCCCCCGATTCCCGCCGGACGTCACGCGATGTCCGACGGGAATCGCGCGTCAACGGCGCGATCTGCGGTCCCGCGTTTTTGTCTGCGATCTGCGCGCGTGAAATGCGTGAAATGCAAATCTGCTGCGTTTGCGATCTGCGCTATCCGTTCCCAGAGTTTTCAGCGGATTCCCGTGTTTTGCCCACGATCTGCACGCGCGATATCGATTCCCTAGCTGTAACACGCGCGAGTTGTTCCCGCGTGTATTATTGCATCGTGAAATGCGATTCTGATGCGGCCGCGATCTGCTTGATTTGTTTCCGTGACATGCGGGTTTGCAGCGGATTCCCGCGTTTACGTCCGCGATCTGCGCACGCGATATCGGTTTCTGCGGTATCCGTTCCCGTGAGATGCGCGAGTTCTCGGCGGGTTTCCGCGGGTTCTTCGCGCTGTCAAACGCGCGAAGACCGGGAAAGGAACCTGCGGTATCCTTTCCCGTGACACAGGAGTTCGTAGTGAATTCTGCGTGTTTATCGCACCGTGAAACGCGCATTCGCCGTGTCCGCGATCTGCAGTATCCGTTCCCGCGTCACGCGGTTTGTAGCGGGTGCCCCGGTTCTTATCATTATTTCTGATAAAATGTTGCTGTGGCATCCCCAAAGATAGCCCAACCCATGTTTTTCACCATTTATCTCTTCATTTTGGGTGGGCGTTCGCTCGGAATTTTACGGTATGTTCACTACGTAAAAAATGGACTCAGTTCATGCATCTGTGGGCAGGTAGGAAATCTTGCCCAAATTTATTCACACCGCATGATGAGCGCAAGTAACTCGCACGAGATCTACAGGAAAATATCGGCGGCAACTTGTTTCCCTGAAATTCTGTATAACCGGTCGTTTGCAGGACCGAATCATCTACTCGAGCGGTGTGCGTTGTTGTGGAAACACGTCACTGTGCAAACGCAGTCCAACAACACGAAGCATAAAAACGGCAGATTTAGGACAACAATCCGGAGTCCATTGTTCAATTAAAACAACGTAATTTTGTTGAAAACACCCGCGGCTTTTTACTTACGGTATGCGTCGGGAATCTTCCACATTTTGAAACGGAACAAAGGAAGATTTACTTTTAAAGAGGTTCGCTGCGTCCTTCCAGACCAGCTGGACCGGATCAGCTGACGACGACGGGACTGAACCTGTTGAACCTCAACCCCACAACAACCGATTTGAGCTTCGTGTTAGTGCGAGTTTCTACTTCCAAGCACTGCACCACACCACAAATGTTTCAGCTCTTTGGCGCATCACCGTGTTGCACCAAACAGAACGAGATCGCCGAAGTCATTGCAGTGCTGTCGTGAACGTTGGCCTGTGGTTGCGCATTCGTGCACCCTGTGATTCCCTCCACTTTCAAAGCACACACAACGATTACGGATGATAATTTCCTTCTTCCGAGAACATCACAGAGGCTGGCAACAGAAAGAATAAAAAAAACTCCGAACAGAGCTTCTCGCGTGCCGTCAAACCAAAACAATACCGGCGCCATGTTGAACGTGTGTTGTTGCCAGATTTTCACCGACCAAACAAAAGCAACGAAAGCAAACCGGCTCTAGCTTCCAGCGTACATCGGCGGAACCTTCCCTCCATTCCTGCCCTCCCCTCCTCTTCTCTCTCTCTCTCTCTCTCTCTCTCCCCCCCCCCCCTCCCCCCATCCCGGAAGTCGCGACGCTGTGTATAACTTCGCAGCCAAGTCAATCCAAGAGTGAGGGGCGGAGCGTACTACTCCTCAGCGCTGGTCGAAAGAGCGGGAGTTTCAAATGTGGAGAGGTTCTGAATCCGACTAGTCCTGTGGCGTAAATATGTTTTAAAAAAATTTTCTTTGTCGCGGAAGATTTGATTTGTGACATGCTTGTCCCAATTAGGCTGTTTAAAAAAACACTTTTGTTTCTTTGCAGTTACCCTTTATGGGGGACATATAAGCCTAAATTTGGATTTTCTTTTTTTAATTTATTTTTCAAATTTAATGTTTTTGATTTTAGAAACTAATTATACACCCTTACACTAAATTTGATAACTATATGCCAAATAGTTATGTTGATATAAAATATTTTCAACATATGTGAGGCAGTAACAAAGTAAAGGAGTTGTTTGAATGCATTTTTATCAGTTCCAATTTTTGCTACAAATTTCATACAAAGGATTCTTTTGTTTGGAGGTAAAAGTATTCTGATACCACAATCAAAATGTTTCTGAACTAAAATTTACTGGGAAATTGGGCTATCTGCTTTATTTTGTTTTAAGCTAAAGTCCTCATTGAAAAAAACTATTTAAAAAAAATTGACATAGGACAGATATGAATCTGATATTTTGAGGTAACAACTCTCCCTCAAATATTTACATTTTAGTTATAAAAACTAGATAGCCCAAAGTCCACATCCCCCACTTTATATTCAAGCAGTCAAATAGTGCTTATAGCTTCATCTGCATATCATAGATTTCTTTTTCATAGATTTCCTAACGAACAGTGACATATCTCTTTTGTAGGTATGTAACATTGTCCTAGAGAGCTGGAAGTTTTCCCAATACACCTACATCTGATGTGAAATCTCCCCTGCAAATTTCATTCCGATCACTCGAGTAGTTCAAAAGTTAAATGTCTAGCCAGTGTCCCCCCTTAAACTGCGCTGTGAAGGATTACAAATAATGACACCAAGACGAGGAAGACGACCCGACATACAAAAATAGGTGCAAACTAATGCCAGAAACGCACATTCCCGACATTAGTTCGCAATGTCAGGAACACACAAAACGTGTGTCAGTGAGCCAGCTACTTCCCTCACTAAAAAAGAAATAAAGTTACAAACAACACCGTATTGTTTGCTGCACATACGTGCCTCTGTGACAGCAACATAGGTTTGAGTGCCTTGTGATGGCAGAAATTGCGAGAGTTGTCAATTTTTTATTTATGTTTTTCTCCTTTTTTTAGGGGTGTGCGAATATTCGAAATTTCGAATATGAATCGAATATTTTCCTTATTCGAAACGTATTCGATTCGACAATTGCATATTCGGAAGTTCCCGAATATTCGTCCAAAGCCGAATATTCGGGAAAAGCGGCGAATATTCGCACAAACTGCGAATATTCGAGCAAGTAACGAATATCTGCCTGCCACGCATTGCCCTATGAACGTTTATTCCCTGAGAAAGACGCATGATGCATGCGTTATCGGTCTGCTCCGTTTCTATCTGTCTGATGGCAGCAAGAAAGGATCAGTTTCGGTTTCTTTTTCACGAAGCCCTTTGCTGTGTGTCATTTTTATAGCAATATGTGATGTATTTGCGCGTTCTTTAAATTGATTCAATAAAATAAACCTTGAGAGTAAAATATAAATATAAAAAAAATCTGGAGAGTGTTATCTGCTATAAATGTTTGAAAATTAAAAAAGAAAAAGCTAGTTGCGAACCGAACATTACATCGCTATCGACGTCAGCTCCTGTGACTCCCGCGCAGTCAAAACTAGGGATGTCGCGAACCTGCCCAGGTTCGAGTGCGACCAAGTTCAACTTTTTCGAACTTTCAACGTGATTTTCGACAATGGTTCGACTAAAGATTGACCTTGGTGTGCATGCGCGAAAATTAAAAAAGAAACAACAACCTAGCTGACTTTATTTAGCGGAGGAAAAATGCATATTTGTTGGGTTTATTGGCATCACTGGTTGAGAATAATAACTAATGAAAGCGTTAAAAGCGCATATTTCGCTTTTATACGGTGTAAACATTGGTAACCATTTTATAAAATATGAAATAAACAACTTTCTAAATTATTTGTTCCCCGAAATTCGAATAATTGTGTAGCATTTCCGGGCAACACTGTCCATAAGTCGAACTTCTTCAAACGTTAGTGAAATTTAGCCGGTTTCCCGAGTGAAAGGGTCTTTCTACTGGCGGAAATGTTGTCGCGGCGCGTAGGGAGCGCTTACTTTCTGAACACGTTGAGCAGTTAATTTTCCTACACGATAATTTATAATGAGTGCATTACTAGAAGTAGCTTTAGCCTGCTGCAGCCCAGTGAAAAGCAGTTGCATTGATTTCTTTTAAAAAGGCAATAAAACCTGCTGTTACCTCTAGTTTTGTAATTTTTGTCTACTAGACACATATTTGATATTAGATTCAATATTCGAAGTCCGTTTTTGCCTTATTCGTATTCAATTCGTATTCGAAAAATTTCATATTCGCACACCCCTACCTTTTTTCTACTTCCTTCTCTTTTCACTTTTTGTTCCACTTTTGCATGAAAGAAAAAACAAACAGTTCGTAGAATTTCTGTGCGTCGCGTCGTCTTTCTCATCTCGGGGTCATTATTTGTAATCCTTTGCAGCGCAGTTTCATCCAAGCCTTCCCTAGCGGTACCAAAGCACGGTTTAAATGGTCCCGCTTGTGGTCCCTCACCCGAGTCCTCGGCAGAAGGGGAGTTTGGGGACGGGTCGTGGAGGGCGAGCGCCTGCTGGTCGAGGGCAAGCGAGAGGGCTGCCTTGCGTCGGATTCTGGCTCCCGCTGCTCACGCTCACCACCTCCCAAGAGTGCTCCGTTGTAGCCTGGTCGGGGTCCACCTGGAGGAAACCGCCCCGAGGAACACCCCCGTCTCAGTCCTTCCTCCCTCGACAAGTTGGAAGACGAGGTGCAGGAAAAGCATAAAGACACGGGCAGGCCGGAGAATATTAGGCTTGGCAAAAATCAGACTTATGACAATAGCAAAAGGTACAAAACTACTTGCAGGATGTCTTCAGTCTCGGGTGATGGTATGTTGAATTGCTAAAAGCTCGGAAGAGACCTAACGAAAGCGCACAATGCGTAGGGACAACTTTCTGCGGAATTTTAGCGAGTAGGAGAAAACGTGCGCAGCTTTAGTCGGCGTTCAAAGCGTTGCCACCGTACCTTTGACTGCATGGTGGAAGAGAGTTGTCCGGAATATAATGCTTCTACGCATCTTTCGTGTCAGTGTTGCGGGTGTAGAATGTTAAGTTTGGCTTCTTGCGTTACTAAGCGATGCGGTTGAAAAGAAAAAGCAAAGGCGCGGCTGTCCCATCTCTGGCGCATACTGAAGATGGGACAACTAAAACTCGTCCCAGTCATTCCCCTTCAGACTATAGCAGGAGACAACGCATATCCCGTCCACAGTTTCCATCCTGCCGACAGAGTAGTTGGGGACCCCTACGTGAGCGGGCGTGAACCATACACCCACCTCCCTGAGCCTGAGGTAGAAATCCTCTTGGAAGGGCTTCCTGCTGAAGTACCAGAACTTCTCCGCCTGCGGGAAGATCTGGGCCTTGTCTCGATGACGCAGCGCACGGGCTCCTGGACCCCCGAGGACTACAGGTCCACCGCACCGTCAGGTAGACCCGCGTGTCTGAAACGCATTGCCCAATGACAATGGGCAGCCAGACGTACACTGTGCTGGGGCCAAACTCGTAAAGACTCAATCAAACTCAACTGGTGGGCTAGTTCAAATCATTATTTTTTCAGTCATGCACAGGAAGGGTTTCCCAAGACAAAAAAAAACCCGGTAAAAGCAGTATGACGGAGTCTGGAATGGAAGCCCATTACGTAGGCAGCAGCTTCAAAAACAAACAAAAAACAACAAAAAGCATCTTGGTAGTCGCATATTACATATCTATACAATGACACAATATAAAAAAATATCATACACATCAATACAAAAAACATACATAAAAAATATTCAACTGCTTAGATAAAATGCGAGCGTAAATCGGCTCTTGAAACTAGAAATACATCTCTCCATTAAAAAGAGCCATTTATTTAAAAGTGTTGAGATGTTGTAGTGGAGGGATAGTAAAAGATCATTTGTGTGGTAACACATACTGAAAGAAAGTTGAGCAGCCCTGTGTTATCTACAGTACAGTCTTAGCGATCAGGGTTGTAAAGTACCTAGGTACAAGTAACTGGAAATCGGAATCTAGTGTAAAATTCCGAGCAAGCGCTAGTTTCCTGTATCACAGTTTGGCGATAATTTCCGGCTCAAATATGTTTATATAATATATTCCCATACACTGATTTTACTCAAGGTTTCATTATCCGTATTACAATCTTTATAGCTTCACAAGCCTAACAGTGCCAAACTCCAACTGTAACAACGATGATTTTCACTTTCACCAGGGCAAAAAAAGCTGTTCCATTCTTCCCAAGGACGCACTGCAGCGCATCAGGACTGACTGACCTACACATTTCGTGCTTACGCGACTCCTGAGGTTGGTTGGCTCTATAAAGCTACCGCTTTAATAGACAACGAAAAGGACAACAACAGGATTTGTCCTGTCTTCTCCTACTAGTTTGTGTCCTTTTGTGCTGCCTTTATTTCCATTCTTGTAAGTACACTGCTGCAATTTTGCAAAGCTACCAGCAACGTCTGTGCTGTTTGAATCGACTAATAAGTATGATTACATATTTTTGACAAGCATCTCCTTATTACGAATGACTAGCTGCCATGTCCATATACCCGACTCTAGTATGATTCTTTGATTCTCCTCTTTGTTACTGGGTTGTATTATTTCATAGTCTGCTTCTGCTCAACTCCCATAAAGTTTCTGATAGGTCTGATATATAGTAGTACATCAATAAAATAAATACATGAACTGGAGCAAGAATAAAACTTAAAAAATTTCGGTACAGTTTTTTTTTACCATTAAATATGTTTATGGCCTGGGCTTGGGAAGTTTTGGCATTACACATTACCTGACCTTTCACCTTTAAAGCTAAATTTAGGTCAAAAGGCAAAGGCTGCAGGTATTTGTGCATATTTATACATAATTAGAGTTTCACGTTTTCGGGTAAGTCTGAAAAACGCAGAAAACACCTGCCAGTAAAATTTTCGTCCATTCAGATTTATCCCCCCCCCCCTTCCCCTCCCCCTCCCAAACACACACAAAAGTATTTTACAATTGATGGTTTGATCAGCAAGTAGACAAAAGTATTTTACAATTGATGGTTTGATCAGCAAGTAGAGTCAATGATACTGGGAAAATGCCACCACACTTTTGTTTTAAATTTAACAGGTCATTGTGCTTTCGGGTCACACAAAAGTCACTGTTTATGTTTCCAGTTTGGTCAAACTATTTGTGCTTTAGAGTAAGGAGAGGTTGTGTTTTTGTAACAGTGAAAGCTATAGACCATAGAGATTGCATAAAATGGGAAAGCGGGACAGTTGAAACTTCTCAACTACATCCTTTACCACTCTACCTCCCGCAGCCGCGCAGTAGGTTGATGGGATAGTATGGAATGAATACAAGCTTTCCAGCGGCTACCTCCAGGAGCTTATTGATTTTAAGGTATCGACATTTATCGAAGCAACACTTGTGTGCAACTTTTGTCGAAGGACAAATTAGTATTGCCAGTGGTAATGGCACCAACGCCAAATACAACTGAAAAAAATATTAATTGATATATCGCTTTTTTTTTTGTCCAGCACGCGTTTACACTTGGATATTATTTATTTATTTTTAATAAGAAACACTACGAAGAAACACTACGAAATTAAACTCAGAGTTTCGGAGAATTGGGAATCAAACAAAAATAAACTCAGATAAACTCCGAATTTTCGGCAAAAATAAACTCCGAAAAACACCCTCCGAATTTGACGAAAAATAAACTCCAAAAACACGGAACCCTATACATATTACATACACCAATTGCAACACATCCTTTATTGCAAAGGACATGCACTAACCGCTCAGTTTCTAACACTCCTGATTCATGTCCACAATAGGCCAAGAGGACATAATTCTTTTTTTTTTTTTTATTTTAAGTGTCGGCCCAAGTCACTTTGCTGGCAAGCGAACAATAGCTGAGGAAATGTTAACTCACCTCTCGAGGTTTCGGTGTTGAGCAGTTCGAAGGCGGGTCTAGTGGGTTCCACTGCCCCGTGATCTGGTAAGCCGTTGGTTCGGTGCCCACTGTTGATTTCGCCATGGACACCTGCATTCCACAAATGAGCAGACTGCAACATGCAGAGAAACCCTCCCGTTTTTATAGGAACATGGTAAAACACCCTTTTCCAAAACCGGAACTGCGAAGTTTTGGGGCTGTCGTATAGATGTGGATTTATGCATCTACAACCTGCGGGAGAGATTGAAAATGCAGCCCAAAAAAGACAGTAAAAAAAAAGACAGTGATACATCAGCCTAAGTGGGAGGGGTTATACAAAGGGAGCTTTGCTGGCTGGCTCTGTAGTGTATTCGTGAAATCACCTAGCATAACTGAAACCACAGGAACACAGTGGAACAGAGTGTTTGGCCGAGTTCACTGCAAGACATTGTGCGGAAAAGCCTATCCTTCTGCATTTATTTCAGAAATCTGCACCACAAGTTGAGGAATAAGCCCAGTCTTAAAATTATATGCACAGTCATCCCAGATTCTAAGTTATCTAAGGCAAGTACAACTATAATAAGCATCACTGGCAATTAGCAGACCAAAAAAGATTTTCTCTGGACTGGCTAGATGACTCTTCAAGGAAAGGCTTGCATTAGTAACATCAATTTATAGCTTTCATCCCACAAATCAGTGATGTTTTTGTGAATGCTTCTAAACCCACCCCCTGTTAAAATGTCTTACAGCAATGCAAACTTCTTTGTAGATAAATAAAAAAAAAAAATTGGCATAAACCCAAATTGAGAACAAATAGGCATGGAGTGTCGGAACAGAATGAGCAACTATTTTATGGTCACCCTAAAACGTTGAATAACTGCACAAAACTTTGCCCGAAGATGCTTACAATCCAATACAGTAAAACCTCGTTAATTCGGATCTCATGGACCGGCAAAAATGTCCGAATTATCCGACAGTCGAAATATCGAAAGGACAAAGAAAACTGTGCGAAAACGTTTCCCTTTGACATACCTTTATTTTGAGACGAAATCTGTTATTACCGCCTGCTTTCTGAACGACACTTGGGCGGAGACGGCAACTTTCCTTAGTGCGGTCGAGTGCTCCACTGCACTCGCACTGTCGGAGCTACGCATCCCGTTCGCTGACGATTTAGCGCAGCAAGGCCTCTTCTAGTTTCGGGTGCACCACCTTCCACGGCCGCTTTCTTTTCGCGTTGAACTTCTCGCTCTCGGAAGCCCGTAGGATATCGGCTCAATTTTCACGTACGTGGCCAAACTGCTTCCCTTGACGTCGTAACTTTCAATCACTTGTTGAGAGACGCCGTCCTTCAGGGCCCTTAGTATTTGCACTTTCGTCGCTAAATTCTTAGCCTAGTACAGCTTCAACAGAAAACGAGTAGCACAACTGACCAATAATCGGAGCGGCAAAAAGTGCGACACCCGACACTATTTTTCCCCGAGCGCGCCGACAGCGAGAGTGCCAGTCATGTTGCATTTTACAACGCGGGGGTGGCCGGTTAGAATGGCGGGCTTTAGGATCCCCGCGTTGAGGCATGAAACGTGACTGTCACTCTCGCTATCGGCGTGCTCGGGAACAAGAGCCCCGCGTGTCGCGATTTTGCCATTCCGGTCGTCAGTCACTTGTGCCACCCTTATCCCGTTGCAGCTATGCTTCTGCCGCTTCCATGCCAGAAGAGTAGCGGGTAGCGCGCTGAAGCACGGCAATCCAGAGCAAAACTGGTGCGAAACACGGAGAACCGGAAGATCGGAGAACCATGGGTAAACCTGAAAAACCACGTGTGCACATCGGATGGATAGCGGTCATACCCTTTGGAATGGATGGTAGCTAGCGCCACCTGCCGAATTATTCCGAATTAACCATAGCGCGACGCGTTCTCTCCGAATTAATGAGCGTTTGCTGCCATTGACTAATACATACGTTTGACGGGACCAGATCGGCAGTTCAAATTATCCGAATTTCCGAATTAGCGGGGGTTGAATTAACGAGGTTTTACTCCATACAAGGGTCTCACAATGACTAGAGACATCTTTTTGTAAGCTGCCCTTCAGATGAGGATTTCGGTGCACACTTACCATGCCAATGAGTTGCATGTCACTGTGCTTCACGTGACGCCCTGGACAGATCAGCATCCCAAAGCATCTGCGGGATAAAGATGACAACCAAATGTATGGAAACAAGCATGGCACAACCGTGAGCCCGTGGGTTACCCGAAACGTGGGCCAAAATGCATGTCTGGAGTCAATGTACACTGCTCGAGACAGCTGGCGTAAGCACGACATTGGTTCCTATTTGCACTTTGCTCAGATAGGGTACTGATCTGAGGTAGTGCCTCTAATGAGCACACTCCTCCAAACTAGTAGTTTTGATGACAACCTGTTAATTCGAAAATAAAAATGAAAAATCCTGCAATTGCACGTGTGTGCCAACTGTCTTGCACTGAATATACATCAAGTACTCGCAAAGATGAAAATATTGAGAGAAAAAACTCCAAGAGGTTGAATTTGGAAAGGTAAAACAAAATTCAACATATATTTTCAGAGTGTCTCAGACTCCAGTTCAACATGCTTGAATGATGAAAACTTCAGAAGGGTTTGAATTCTAAAAAACATATTTTCTGGCAGGTACAAAGTATACCACACACAAACAAAAATCAAAGTTCAATATAGTTTTCAAATAGATAAATGCGCAGATGGATGACAGCTATATACTTCACATCACACAGTTGCTAGTGTAGCCGGGCATAAGGAGCCTAGCGGACTGCTCTTGTTTAGTTAGTAGCAAAGAGACTGACCGTTCAATGCCAAGTTCCCTGGTGGACGCTGTTTGCTGCACTGTCACTTGGACTACCTTCTCAAGGTTGCAACGGAATTTGAAGCAGTCCTTATCTCTCGCACATGCTGAAAAATTGCCCTGTTAAAGATAACATTGCAGCCAGGGATAAGATACTACTTCCTGCAAACAATTTTAATTAGAAATAAATTGTCAATGCTGAGGTTCCAAAAAACACTTTATACTCTTCCTCAATTCCTGAAGTTCCAAATGGGCAGCAAAAAGAAAGTACTTGACACATGCAGTAAATTCCTGACTGGAAATCTCGGGCTTTTGTAATTCAGTCATACATAATAAACAAATACTATCTCTAAGTTTATCTTTACAAGCTCATCTAAATAAAGAAGGACAATGCTAACAGTCCAACTTGTCAAATATTTTCCCATCCGTAAAAGAAAAAAAAAAAAAAAGAGTGACAATTTTTTTACAACATGACAACTACGGCATAGAAAATAGAATTTTTTCACATTGAAGCAGTTCGTGCAATATCAGTGAAACTATGTATAGAAGTTCTAAAAAAGGAAAAAAGAAATATCAACAAAAGTTTGCCATTTAGGTTGTTTAATTAGTTGTGCCCATCATTTGCAGTGAATATATGCCTAGTAGGAATATGAACATCTTGCGAGCATCACGGGTTAGAACAAACCTGCATTGCAAATGCGGCCCACAATACACCCAACCCCGATTGAGCAGTTTGAAACACTCAAATCTAGGCATGCCAGCGACAGCGCAAACACTATGGCTTTTTCAAGCCAATCAGAGCAATAGAGGGAAAGCACGTGACAGCCAAAGGGGTGAGAGCATAGCCCAAAAGCAGTTGGAGCAGAGGGGAAGGAGAAACTCTCCTTACACCCAGACCCTCTCTTCTGGGTCCCAGACGTCGCTTTGTCCCATTAAACTAGCTCGTCCATCAAAATTCATAAAGAAATGGCTTTCCTCTCTTGCCAGCCTAAGGTTTTGAAGGCACAGTGCACAAACGAGATAGACGATGGATATGCAATTCCCCCCAATTTGCCGACTGACTCGAGGCCCGTTCACACTCTGCCATTTGCTTAGGACCTGAGTTCTTGCTATCTCTTACGACGAGAGAACATACTGGCTTTGCTGGCGCCATCTCTGAGGCGACTCTAAAGCTGAATAGATCCAGCAAAACAATTTTGGGGCTTTACATGCCAAACTAACGAAGGGCACCCGGCAAGCTCCGGCGGAAAACGGAGGATTAATTTAGACCACCTGGAGATCTTTTGACGTGCCACCGAAAGCTCGATTATGTGGCGCCTCCTCCGCAACAAGCCTCCGTTGGATTGCGGGTGCCTCGGCAGGGATTGCATTTTGCTAAAGCGAAGCTTTTGCGATATTTGCGGGATCAAACATATCGTATTTACTTCGCATAATGAATGCACCCCCCACAATGGGTACCAATATTTTTACTTTTTTTTCCTCGCGTAATGAACGCACCTCCTACTTTTGGCTCCGCGAGTCTCTAAGTGCGCCCAACTTAGCTAGCCACCAAGCCACTAAGCCAATTTTCTTCTGCCGCCAAGCGGCAGAAGAAAATTGGTCAAGCCGCTTTTGTAATGGCTGCAAGTCTGTAGTTGCGGAAGTGATCAACCTTGAAACCGAGCAGTGCGCAAACTTGACGAAGCTTGGGTTGAGGAATTGCCCAGCCCCGTACATTCTTCACCTATCGGATGCATTGATGTCAACAAACACGCAATTGTCTGTGGTCCACTTCCGGACAGCGAAATCATGAAAGTGGTAAGGCTTAAGAACGGTCGCGTTGCTCTCTGTGCTGAATGAGCTTTGTAGGGCTCTTTTCCTTTGGCAAAAGACATGCCGAAAGCGCCCTAAAAAGGTTCGCAATTTATAAAGCATGGTGGGTGCACCTCCATCAGTGGAGAAGTGCCACAGTACCTTGCCATGTCATATTGGTACCTAATATGACATGATGGCATTTGCATGAAGTGTGTAATTGAAAGAATTTTACCCCGCGTAAAGAATGCACCCCCAAATATGTGTCAATTTTTCGAAAAAAAAAAAGTGTGTTCATTATGCGAGTAAATACGGTACATGCTCTCTGCAAGAAATGGTCCTTTATAACATTGTCAAAAGATTTTCGAGCAAAACAAAAAAAAAAAAAAGAATGATGTGCAAAAAAAAGGAAAAAAAAGAATACACATAAACCGCAAGTGTTCCACGGTCACCTGACAGATGGTGCCAGTTGTGCTCTTTTGTCGTAAGAGATTTTAAAAGGTTTTAAGGCACACGGTGGTAAGCAGTCTCAAGCGTGTAAACGGGCCTTCACTCGGACCGTAGCCTTCGCTGCTTGCCAAGTTATGGTGAAACGAAGTACAGACAAGAAAACGATTGGGACTTGGCCCTCTAGGTGGCACTGGACGTAAAGGAGAGAGGGTGGGGCTCACCGCTGGTCCTCCTCCCGCACGTCCAGGGTGGCCTCGAAGGTGTGCACCTGTTCGTTGTTGGGGACCCCCGTGCCCACAGAGCTGAAAGGGGGCGCGGGGCCTGAGGGGGCCGGGGTGCGGGGCACCCGGCGGAACGCCGCCGCGAAGCTGTGCAGAACCCGCTGCACGGCGGGGGGCCCGCCTAGGCCACACCGGAACACGTGGCACTGGAAGATGGCCGACTCAGGGCTGGACCCGTGCGAGCAGGTGAAGGCGAAGCAGTGCTGCTCGGGGGAGCCCAGGGCGCCTCGGGCGCAGAACAGGATGCGCTGGATTGGGAAGCTCGCCACCTCGCTCCGGGTGCTGCTCTCGTACACCCTGGGCGTTTTCAGGAGGAAAGGAGGCAGAGAAAGAAACATACTATGTCAGAGTAGCAAGGAACATGTATATAGGGTGACTGAAATAAACAGGCTCAATCTAAAATGGGCCATAAAATCGGCCCCTGCTTGAAGCAACCTAAACTTTTCGTCAAGATGTATTTCACAGGTCGGTTTTTTCTTTGTAAAATTAGGAAGCATAGCTCTCTTTCTGTTAAAAACAAGGCCAACATCTTGCAAGAGTCAACGGCAGATGGCGACGCAGACGACCGAGTCCAGTTGCGGGGCGCGTTTGGCGTGCATATTAATATAGGGCGTCGGGAGCAGCGTCAGAAGGTGTAGCCGACCAGCGAAAGAAGGCAGCCGACACGCAGACGACATCTGTTGGCAGCAAAAGCACCGTCATTATGCAACCGCATTTATTAAATTGTGTTCACTTTAGTTTTGCTTTTATTGTCCGAATTTATTTTTAAACCAAAAGTACATTACAAAACGATTATGTTCATTTTAAAAAAACCACGGTGGTCGCGAGCAGTCTTGATAAGGAGGTAGTGTCATCCATCAATACATAGGTTGCACTGACGTCACATCGCATATCTTTGACCACCATGTAAAAGGAGGAGAGGGAAGCTGCTTTTGTAAAAATTTTGAGTAACGGGTTAATCTTCTATAATCTTTTGGGAGGAGAATAGCGACGTCTGTGCAAATCCGGGAGGCACAAAAGAGGATCCTGATAAGAGGGGAGCTCCTTCTTCCCCTCTTCTCTGGTGGTCGTCGGAGCGCTCTTTTAATGACGTCACGTGCAACCCATGTATACGTGCGCCAAACGCGTCCTGCCACTTGACTCGGTCGTCTGCGTCGCCGTCCGCCGTTGAACCTGGCAAGTTTCTTGGCCCTATTTTTACAGAAAGAGAGCTATGCTTTTTAATTTCACAAGAAAAAAAAAAAAACGTCCTGTGAAATACACCTCTCACAAAAAGTTAAGATTGCTCCAAGCAGGCGCCGATTTTTATTGCCTATTTTAGATTGAGGCTGATTATTTCAGTCACCATATATATATATATATTTTATTCCTTTATCCATCAAGTAAAAAAAGAGACAACAAGAAAAGGGCTTTATGCATGTCTTCGTTTCGATTTTCTGGCTTGGCTAGCCTAAAGAAACACTGCACTCCGAAAAACACACTTTTAAAACTGCCCAAATAAAACATGTAGGTCACAAAATAAATATTCGCTGAAAAAAAAAATTGTTATATTTATGCTGGGAGATGCAACCTAGACCAAGCCATGGATGCAGCGCACGGGCCAACCTCCTCTCCACTTTTTTCCTCTCTGAACGAGGAACCATTGGCAAAGTTGCAAAGGAAAGGTCCGTGAAGGGTGTACTTCCTCCATGCTTTCAGCCAATGGGATGCTCACAAAAGGACTTCCATTTTGCGTCATCGTGACATTGATCTCCAAATACAAGTAACTTCTAATAATCCGCAAGAGCAGAAACAGAATGGATCCGGAATAAAAATGCATTCGACAAGGTAAATAGCGCGTTAATTGTTTTAAGGGGTAGTATATTCTGTGACATAACATGACTTATCCAGGCAGTATTAAATTTTTTTTTTTTTGGGGGGGGGGGGGGGGGGGGTGGTGGTGGTGTTGGAAGGGAGAGTGCAATGTTTTTTTAAAGAAATTTCTTGCATGCAGCAGTTACTACACAATGTGGCCAAGGGCACTCACGCCACGACCCCCTCCGAGTCGGGGGGCACCACCAGGGCCACCTGGATGTGCTGGTCGGCAGATTGGTCGTTGAGGATGGCCATGTTGCGCTGGATCTCCAGCTCGCTGCGCGGGGCGTTGATGGCCGCACAGCCCAGGTAGGCAACTTGGTCGAATGCCTGCTCGCGCCCGTGGGGGTGCTGCTCCTCAGGCATGCCTGCGAAACACGGTGTTGCCTGAGCTATGGCCCTCGCACTATGGTACGGTGAGAACCCTGGTTTGCTCTTACTCCATTCAGCTTGTAAAGGTGGCAGTTAATTTATTTTATTCATAATACCTTACAGGCTAATGCAAAGCATTTAGGAAGAAGAAACAAAAACAAAAAAAAACTTTTAAAAAAAAAATGCACGAGACAAGAAAACACAGAACTCAAAAACAAGTACTACTAATGCTTTGAGGAAAGAATTAAAAAAATATAATGTTCCAAAAAGGCATCCCATTGGACATGCATTTACCCATCAGCAGTGCCCTGGAAAGGTATAAGCTTACACTAAAAGCAGAATATAAAGGACTGTGAGCTATGCCTGTCCACTATTCAGAGGACTTGCCTCACAAATCGCGCTATACAGAAACTGGTGAAACTATGTTATAACAGCATTTTAGTTAACATTTTATTGTGGCTGCATTTTCAAGTTCTAAACAGCTTTCCTCAGATCATTTTAGTGAAGTTCTATGGGCAATATAAAACACCAGAGTAGCCAAAGCTGGTACAAAAGAAACCTGAAAGCCTCAATGCGCCAGCTGGCATTTCACTCGGAGACTCAGCTTCCTCGGTTCTAAGAGTAATAGCCCCAGAGGTCGTTCAGTATAACATTTACTGCCACTGATGCTTCCAGGAGATTCCTCTTCCAAGTTATCTGGTCAATTTAGCGGAACAAAGACAGCTAGAATCACTAACAACAATAACTGCCGTGTCAGACTTTCCTTGCAACGAGTTGCTGAAGGATGAAAGAACAAGAGGTTCATATCCGAAGTACTCGACAGGTGCTGCACCGAAGCTGCAGACAACTAGGCTGCACCTTGGTCGAGGTCTCCCCTTCCCTCAGAAGCCTGGGCTGCCGTGGGACTGCCGGCAGACCCGGACGAGTTGCTGACTTCGACGGGAGCCTTCATGGCCTGCTCAGCGTCGCCGACTTCTCCGGTTGGGCCAGTCTCCTGGAACATTGTTGGCACGTGAGTCTTACAGCTGTTCAGAGTTAATCGGAGTCTTAGCTACGAGACCGCACTGTCCCTAACCTTGTCATACTACCATTGCCAATCAAGAGCACAAGAATAGATCAGGATGAAAATGCTACGGGCCTCGGATACATGTGTCTGCAACTGCAAGCAGCAACTAAGGGTACTTTAAAGGCTTCATGAGCAAGCTCACATAAACCTTATGAAAGAATTAAGACCTTTTGGACGATAGAAGAGAAGTAAACTCTGAGTTAAGTGCAACAGCTTGTCCCAAGTACCTTAATATTTTAGATATCTAGTATGCAGAGCAGTTCATATGATACTAAAGTAGAAGCAAGCTCCAAACTGTTCAATGTAAAAAACAAAAGAAGCAGACTAAGGTATTAAAAAAAAAGGAACAAGCACATAAGGGTGCCCCTGTCCTTATCTATTTGTTCCCTTTTGAATGCTTTTAAGTCTTAGACTAATGCAGCAATATGCAGAGCAAGGTTGTGTGCAAAAGCCCATGCTTTGAGCCAAAATCCCGTTTGTGCCTATTACAGGATGCACGCCTGCCAACCTCAAACAAAATGATGGTACAGAGCAGTCGGTCAATCAGGCCTCAGGCAGAAGCGGAAAGCAGATTAGGCTAACAGAGCCCCCCCGTAAAGCAAGGATGCCACAGGAACCAGGAAGGTTAGGCATCCCGGGGTCACTACTGAGAAGGCATCCTTTCACAAAGGATGACCTCTCTGGGATCACAGCAAAGAATTAACTAAAAGGGTTAATGAAAGAGTAACATTCTTCAAAAGAGGGCAATTTTAGAAGAATGGTTGCAAGGGCAGTTCTTATCCCAACATGCACACTCTTTAGCGTCACAGTCAAGCAAGTTAACTACAGTGCAAGCACGAAAAAAAAGAAAGGTTCATGCAGATAGAGCAGTCAGCTTCAAAAGGGCAATGAGATTAGACAAGCAGAAAAAGAGTTTTTCTGAAAAATTATGCACTCGTGGTAGCTGTAGTTAGACATTTATTTCCACTAGGACAAGCCATGCAAAACCGATTTTCAGAGCAGATGCAGAGAAGGTGCAGACGGTGCCAACGGGTCAGCTGGCAGCAACAAGCCAAAAGAGAAACAAAATAGCAAGCACACAAGAACAATTAAGGCTACAACATTTCTCTGGAGAGGAACGTCCTCCCAGCAACCACGTCACATCTCCAGCCACCCCCTATACGTTCATTCTTTCCCTATTTTAAAGTTTGATTTGGCATCGTTCTCTTTACCGACACTAGTGCTTCACGTGCCCCATGTAAGTGGTGCCGAGAGTTGCCAGGTCATCGCACTGCTGCGGATTACGGCTACATTTCCTTCAAGAAGCAGATCTTTACAGCAACAATGGTAGATCTTCAGCTACCCCTTACGTATTCCTCTCATTCTTTCCCCCATTACAAAGTCGCCTCGGCATCCTTCTCTTCGCTGATGCTAGTGCTTTGCAGCCCCGTGCAAGTGGTGCCGAGAGTTGCGGAGTCATCGCACCGCCTGCGGCGGGGGTCCCTCGCTGGGGGCTGCCTGCCGGCCCGTGGCTCCCTCTGCAAGCAGCTCGGTAAGCCGGCTCTGCAGCTGGTCCTGGCTCCCGTTGCCAGCAATGCTGAGGCGTGGCTGGTCGGCACACACCAGCTCGTACTCCTCGCTGGTGGCCAGGGAGTCTGAGCTGGCCTCCTCCTCCATGCCAGCCCTCCTCAGGACGCTCCTGAGGGGCCCCGCACCAG
Source organism: Ixodes persulcatus (assembly GCA_013358835.2). Taxonomy (NCBI): domain Eukaryota; kingdom Metazoa; phylum Arthropoda; class Arachnida; order Ixodida; family Ixodidae; genus Ixodes; species Ixodes persulcatus. The sequence goes on along the minus strand of JABSTQ010010006.1, from coordinate 39,694 downwards.
TCCGGCCGCAGCAGCCATTGGACAACACTCCCTCCCGTCACCCGCCACAACATACTACGTTACGAGGGACAGACAAAGTGGAGCGGAGTTCTATGGAATTAATGAAACATACAAGGTGTCCAGCACCAAAAGTTTTTTTTAAAGGGTTTATTTTTACCACAAAGATAAGCTATATATTGCTGAAAGCTCATTCTTCACCCAAATGTACCGCCAGCGATCCGAATCAGATGCCAAGGTTTCATGACTAACCATTATCTGATTCAAAAGTTACTAGTGATTTTCAGAAATTTTTTACATGAGAAAATGGAGGCCCTCGAATATATGAAGCGGAATGGAGCCAGTCACCAAGAATGGGCCCTATTTCTCCGTTAAATTTTCAGAAAATCACTTCTAACTTTTGAATGAGATAATGGTTAAATGTCAATCTTTGGCATCTGGTTCGAACTGCTAGTGCTCCATTTGGGCGGAGAATGAGCGCTTTGCAATGTGTAGTTTATTTGTGCGATAAAATAACACTGTAAATCATTTTTTTGGGGGGTGGGTGGGTGGGGTGGGGGGGGGGGGGGGGGGACATGCTATACTATATTTCAAGGGGAGAACTGAATGCGGTGGAGTTTCTTGGAAAGTTCTATGAGATACACAAAGAATTTATGATGAATAAAAAAAACATTCAACTGAGACACTGTCTATCATTCTTTTTTCTGCCTCTTCCAGTGTGTGCTTTATTTTCTTCCACCTCAGTGTTGGGTTTTACCATCATCATAATCATGACATTGCTTTAAATTTTAATATTTGTATTCTGTTTTTGAGCTCTCCTGCAGAGGTTTTGTCCAATTTGATCGTCTACCTTTGCTTGTGGAAGCACTTCCCCATGCAAAAGCAGACAATCAAATTATGGGTAAAACAACCTTTCTTTTTTTTCTTCTCCATAAACTGCATTGTCAGTCACTTTTTTATATAAAAAAGATTTAGGAGGACAAAATCAAACAACTGACAGGTCTGGCTACTAATGGTACAAAACTATCGATAGTAAAAAAACTATCAATAGTCGACTATCGAAAAACTATCGATAGTCGACTATCGAAGAACTATTGATAGTATATCAAAATGCTATGGATAGTACGATTGATAGTCGACTATCGGAAAATTATCATTAATCGACTGTCCGGAAACTACCGATAGTCGACTATCGTAAACCTATTGATAGTACTGTCGACGGTTTAATATAAATAGTTTTGTGACACTAGTAGTCTACGTCACTCCCTTTTCTCTTTGTCTCGCTTTATTTTTTCAAATGGGACACCAACTAGCCCAAGCACTTACCACCCCAACTTTGGTTCAGCTTTCAGTGATGACGAAGACGGGAGTTTGGGCGAAGAGAAAAGGGAGGCGAGCGGCGGCGCGGCAACTGTGTTGGCTGTAGTGGTGAAAAACTATCGATAGTAATATCGATAGTATCCATAGTCGCCAGAAAATTGACTATCGCTAGTAAAAAAACTATCGCTAGTACTATCTCGGGATGCCGCGAACCACCCTAGGTTCGAATTCGAAAGGTTTCGATATTTTCGAACCAAACTGAGGTTCGGATTCGAAAGATTTTGATATTTTCGACCGTACGGAGGTTCGAATTCGAAAAATTCACAACTTTCAAAAATCGTGGAGTTTTGAATTCGAAACGTTCGAAGCTTTCACGGTTTCTAAAAGTTTGGGTTCGATTACTTCGAATATTTTTTTACTTGAGGTTCGAGAAATTCGAAGATTTCAAACTTTCCTAACTTGAAATTCGAGAGATTCAAATGTTTCGAATTTCTTTGGATCTGAAATTCGAACGTTTTGAATTCTTATAGACATAAAGTTCGATGAAATCAACGATTTTGAATTTCTTTTTACATAAAGTTCGAAAAGCTTGAAGGTTTCGATTCTCTTTTAGTGCTAAATTCCAAAAAAAACAAAAAAAAAAACACTTCTAAGGCTTTGATTTTCTTTCAAGTCCAAGTGCGCAAAGTTCGAAGTCCGGTTTTCATGTTCCACCACGGTATCAGTTTCAAATAACGTTTTCACGCCTCTCTGGTTTTCACGAAATCAGGTTTATAAAAGTTCGAGTGTGATATTTAAACTGCGCGAAGTTGGTCAGGCAATTAAATGAGACGACGAGTGTCCCGGATGTGCTGGAATATTTGCCAGTGCAGAGTGACGTGTGACCATAGATCAGTAATTGTGACCGCCAGCCCAGGGAGGTCATTAACATGCATCACGAAGTAGTGATCACACGAACGCACTGTTTAATGATACTCATCCAGTTCGAAACGGCCAGGGGCAAACAGGTGGTTAAGGCTCAGAAACGACTTGTAGCGATCTGGCAAACTGCCTCCCTAACCCCTTGCATGCTAGTAGTAATCCGATTGAACGCCGCCCGAGTGACGCTGACATATACACTTCGTGCGACGCGACTGGCGCGCCGCCGCGCGGCCGTTACCGAAGGTAGGCAGTGAGAGTGCCAGAGAAAACGAAACCGAAACCACGCCGCGTACGGTATGCATTGAAGTCGGGGCGGTGCGATTGCGCTGGGTTCACAGCATGAAGTGCTGCCGGTGCTGCGTCGTTAAAGGGATACTACAACGAAATTTCGGCGCTTATTTTTTGGTCTATATGTCTTCAAAAGAGCAGTATCACATCGAACACACCAATATCTTGTTAAAAAAGTCACGAAAAGGAATTTTAAGACGAATTAAACGATTAGCAAAGAGCACCTGGTGGATGTCGCTAACGCCTCGTTTGTAATGCCCGTCTAGGAACCTTGACAGCTAGTGACTGTGAGTGTCTCGCCTCCGGCCACGACGAGAGAAGAGGGGAAAGAGGGACTCCCGTCTTTCCGAGAATCCCTTTTGTGTGTTCCAGAAGTAGCTATTGTCCCCCTACAAGATTATAAAAGATTAACCCGTCACTCAAAATTCGTACAAAAGCAGCCGCTTCGGTGGCTGGAACGACTAGGCCATCCCCTCGACGTCAGCCTCGCCGTAACTTTGCTCGCCCCGAGACGACCTACGTCACGATTGCGTCGGATGTCACGTGTTCTAAGCTGGGCCTTCTCCGAGCGCTTGCTAGAGTGGGCCGTTTATAACAAAAAATACAGCCACCAGGCTCAAAATACAAACGTGCGATTGTAATTTACGGATATTGTGGATCATATTCAACCTATTTTTGAACACGACAGATATATTTCAAATTTCGTTGAAGTATCCCTTTAAGTACTTCAATAGTTATGCGTCGTATCTCGTGGGGCCAAAGTTTCACAGTTTTTCACCTCGCCGATGTTTTGTGGGACAGCGACAATGATGGACCCGTGCTGTACGACGCGAAAAATTTGGTCTCCCGATCATGTCTGCCACTGTGTCGGCACGGCTGACATATTCTACACTGCCGCTTTATTGGCACTGCCGGGTATGCAGTGCCAATTTCGTTGGAGGAATACCCTCCAAAGACGTTTCGTCCCCATCGTACGTGATGATGATATTTCCGGACCAGTATGGCACGCAGTCTGTACTTCATAAAGAAAGATTCGGACGGTAAAAAAAATTAAAAATATGAATCTAATGAAAACTACAATGAAACTTTGAATTACTGGACAATCGACGTTTGATTATGGAAGTTTATGTGGTGTGCTTTCTTTTTTGATCGGCATCCTTTTGGATGTGGAAACGCAGACACCCCGAGTCTTGTAGACAACAATTTTTATACTTGGCTTTACAGCCATCTATCGTAAAGTTGTTCGATCTGGGAGTACCGTCCGCTGGTCCCTTCCTACCTGTAAAGTGCGCACCTCCCGCGATGAGTGGTATTCTCTTGACAGCTGACAGCCTTTGACGCTCAAAACCGGTTCCCATTTAGTTACGCCGCCCAAACTAAATTTCCACCTGGTTTCGCTGTGCCACCTCTTTTTGATATAAGTGTTGTGTCAAGTTACGGTCATGTCAAAGTACCTGTGTGCCGAAAATCAGCACCTCTCACAACACGTTACTACACAACAGCTGACTGCAAAAGCCTTTGACGGCCAAACCATGCGTTGGCCGACAACTTTGTTTTCTCGGCTTTGGAACCACCTTTCGTAAAGTTGTTTCAATTGTAAGTACAGTTCACTAGTCCCTTCCTACGTGTAAAGTCTCCACCTCTCACGACGAGTGGTATTCTCTTGACAGCCCTTTCATGGTCAAAACCGGCTCCCATTGAGTTACGCCGCCCAAACCAAATTTCCACCTGGTTTCCCTATGCCACCTATTTTTGGTATGATAAGTGCTGTGTCATGTCACTGTAAAGTCCAAGCACCTGTGTGCCCAAATCTGCACTTCGCACAGCCCGGTTATAACACAACTTTTTGGGTCCAATATTGGATATCCCGTCCAGCTTTATTTCTTTATTCATTAGAAACATACATTTCACACCTGCTGTCTTATGAAACTTGGCACACTTCGTGCACAAACTTGGTGAACATCTCACTCGCCTCCAAATATCATCGTTCCAGCAGTCCTACGTTTACAGCGACGAGCGGCGGCCGTCTTGCTTTTCGGAAAATTGCTCCAACTACTTTTTTTGACCGCAACTAGAGAAATTACCCTTAATAACGACTCAAACTCAATATATAAGAAGTGGAGAACAGCTAAATGCCTTTCTTAGGTCTGTCCCAGCACTCATGCAACGTCATTCTCAACGTATCGAATCAAAAAGCAAAAGTTCCGTCCGTGCGCGCTTCCGTTGCCACAGCTTCGCACGCGGAAAGGCGCCGCAGGCTGCCGAACGCGCCTCACTGTCGAACGCCACCTCCTCCGCTAGCGGTGCTACGCGCGTTTTTCAAAGCGCCCCCTATAGTTCCCGCACGGAGCGTATAGTATGCAAAATCCTGAGACTGGGAATGAAATTTGAAAGAAAAAGTGTAAGAAGACAGAAAAAAGGGGACAGGACAACGTCTCAAACTCAACTCAGCTGGAAACTCAGCTCAGGACAACGTCTCAAACTCAACTCAGCTGAGTTTGAGACGTTGTCCTGTCCCCTTTTTTCTTTCTTCTTACACTATTTCTTTCGAATTTCATTCCCAGTCTCAGGATTTTGCACCAGGTTGCCTGCACCTTGATAATTTTTTAGTGTGTAATTGCTTTGGACGTTTATTTTCCGGGACGGAAGAAACGCCGAGCAAAGAGCACAGAAGCCGGCACAACTTGAGGTCGAGGAGCATTCTACCATACCAGTGGCATCGGAAGAGGAAAAACGGGGGGGGGGGGGGGGGGGCTCCAGTCTCTCCTCTCCTCTCCTCTCTCTCTCTCTCTCTCTCCCCCCTCCCCCCCCCCAGATATTTCGGACTAGAAAACAAAACGGGGAAAGAGGGCATGGTCGAGCTTATTTTAATCTGAAATTATTTATGCATATGTATAGCTACTGTCGCTCTTCACTGCATAAAAGATTGCGTAGATGGTCATTGTTAGAAACTCGTTGTCAGAAGGCACTACTCGTCACATGCTCGGTGGTTCCGAAGTTTAAAGCTATGTCGTTTCGACCTAAATAACTGTGCCATTGGTAAAAAATAATAAATAAACAAACATTACAATAAATGCAAAAATAAAAAGCTAGAGAGAAAAAAACTATCAAGAACCCGCCGGAAGTGTTGTATTCTTGCATATTCAGAGGCCCAAAACTACGAAACAAGTTTCTCCTACTAAAATGTGTACAGGCCAAGAACAACACGTCCCAAAAACGTGAAAAAAAAAAGAAAAAAGATTAAAAATGTTTTTTTTTTGTTGTTATGACGTGCTGGCTGAGCTATCAACAATTTTAGAAACCTTCCCCCATGAGTTAATTTATTCCTCAACGTAAAAAAAACAATAAATACATTTTTTTTTTTATTCTACAGATGGAAACGATATGTACTGTCTGTGGTGTTAATTTGAATGCGATACCTCAAACAATTTAAACGATAAAAATACCAAGTTTAGGGCATAATTGCCCGTAGATACATGTTTGGATATTTCTTAAGACGACACTTACCTAGGCTATACATAGATCATTCTTAAAAAGTTTAACATCTCTACCATAAATAGCTTTGGCTATAGTGCGCTTCAGATATGGCACAAACGACAATTGTCAAACACCCGTCATCCTTCCTCGCTTTCTTCGGGAATCTATTTCGTTAAAACCAAGCATGCCAGATGATTGAAACAAACGGCATTGTCTTTCGCAAGGAATGCAACACCGCATGTAAAAATGCGAAAAAAAAAAAAAAAATACGAATGTACCTCACTGCTTGAATCCAAATGAAACCGCCTGCGGTTTCATTTGGACGTTGGACGGACGTTTCTTTCAAAGTTCGTCAAACTTTTGACTTTTCAGGAATCGAAAGTTCGACAATTTTCAAAAGTTCGATAATCATCGAATTTCTTGACGTAGGAAGTTCGAAAAGCTTCAAACTTTTTAGTGCAAGAAGTTCAAAAGTTTGAAAATCATCGAATTGTTTAGTCTATCAAGGTTGAAAGTTCGACAAGTATCGAATTTTGCAGCGTAATAAGTTCGAAATTTTGAAAAGCATCGAACTTCTTAGCTTAACAAGTTCGAAAATTCTAATTCCGTCGAATTTCTCGATATGGAAAGTTCGAAAATTCGAAATCTTTCGAACCGCTTGATTCGATCATCGAACCTTCGGTTCGAAAAAAGTTCGCGGCATCCCTAGTACTATCGATAGTCGACTAACGAAAACTATCGATAGTCGACCATCGAAAAACTATTGATAATACTATCGATAGTCGACAGTTCTGCGACACTATTGATAGTTTTGGAAAAACTATCGATAGTATCGATAGTCAATTTATCAATGGTTTTGCATCACTACTCTCTACTCCTGGGTACGGTTAGGCTAATTTGACAACAAACTAGCGAAGTGAAGGATATGAGAAGTCAGTCTATGAAATCCTTGAAAAGGCAATTAAAATAAATTGATCAAGCTAAAGCTAAATCCAACTGCAACCGAAGCATGTGAGTGCTTTTGAATAGCATAAGAAGCATTCCTGATCAAAATATTTACTTTTGTTTGGAACCAACAACGCTTGGACAGAAATTCAGGAATTGGCTCTTTCTTTACGAGCTTTAGATGTCTACATGTACGATTCGGTCTCGCTATAAACCATTCTAGAAAGAAATTGAAATGAACGTAAATCTGGCAGCGCATTATTGGTGTGGTGTCACACAAACCTTATCAATCTTGCCAAGGGTTGAATAAGAATACTTTTAAAATTACTCTTACAAAAAAAAAAAAAAGGTATATATATATAGGCATGTTTTTGAACAACAAGGAAGCAAAACAGGCTGCATGATCGGAACACTCGTGCCTTTGATGTTGCATTATCGCAACCCCGATCTACTTTCCAACATATTGATTACGTCCTTGCCAGATTGTTTTCGAAGTGCGTTGTAACCACGCGGTTGTAACTTTAGAAACCGTGTTCTCTCGCTTGTCTTGTGCATGCGTATGTCAACAGTCAGCACAGTTCGTTGCCACAGCTCCAAATTATAACAAACTAAAAAGAGGAAAGAAAACAATGCCAGGCGTTTTATTTAAACTTGGCTTGGTAGTTCGAAGAGCTAAACAAAAAACGAACTTTTTTTTTTTTTTTTCATTACCTCCCACAGCTAATACGCCTTTGACGAGGCGCAGACAATAATAGCGAAAAGAGCGACCAATTTTTGAGCTCCGATCGCCGTTGACGCTTTTCGCTGTTAGGTTCATTCAGCGAGAACGGCAAACCCGTTTCACAAGCGGATGTGGTCCGAGGGTCCGTCAAAAATTTCAGCTGCATTCCGTAAAACCGAGTTTCGGCTACACGATCTACGTTTTTGTTCCCTGGAAGAAGTGTAGAAAAGAGCTGCAGCGACGAAAACTTGGAACCGATGCAGAGTTTCGAGTGAAGCCACCGCAGGCTGTGAAATGATTAAGGCCAAACGAAATCTGCAATGCTTAGAACGTGTGAAGTGTTGTGCGCTTTCTCTGAACTTATTTAGTTGCAATACAACGTTTCTGTAAGGACGTCAGCGAAAAGAGCTGCCTGAAATGCACGGACGTTTCGTGTTTGGGTAACACCCCCCTCTCATCCCGTTACGAGAAACGACGCTTTAATTCAAATGCGCATATCTTGATCAAACAATTACACAGCCCCATTCGTAAGTAGCAGATACGAACAAAAGTTGTCAGGGATGCAAATGATTCATAGGAATCGGATAACAGGAAAAAAATATGATAGTGGAGCTCAGCGTTCCAAATCAACTCACCCATCAAAGGAATCAATACCACGACGAAGTCATTGGAGAGCGTTCCCATAGATCGGAGAGCTTTCGACGCAGATGTGTGAAGGAGGGCACGATGACCGACGGGAAAATACAAACAGCGAAATTAGTTTATCAGTAGTAGGGCTAAGCTCAAGCGGCTGTGACAACCTGACCCAAGCGCCCAAGCCCCCAAGCTGACCGGCCGCCCCTAACTACAAATGAGTATCATCTGGCAACTATGGGCGTACATGGTTGCCAAGTTGCAGTAGACTTTTTGTGACAGTTTCCGGCTTTAATAGTAAGTTTATTTCCCATCAAAGCAATGGGGGGAGGTGGCAAAAAAAAAAGAAAAGCTAAAAAATCGAATTGATATAAATTATAAATAAGATTGTATTATAATTAATTTTTTTTTAAATTATTAATGCGCTAAATAAATGCACAATCAAACAAGCTTGTGCAGTTTCGGTTTTGGTTCAAAAGACGCGAGCAAGTGGCATGCTGTGGGCTATTATAGCTCCTACGGAGCAGAGTAGCGCAATCCTTTGATCCGCGTGTTTTGCCGACAACATTATGGTAACAACATGGCCGACAGAGCAGCTCGGCGCGAGTCACGTGGTACTCAGGGTTCCAGGAGGCGGCCCGCCCTATGGGAGAATACATGGAGATCGACTCAACACGGCTGATTAAAAAATAAACGCCAAGTTCACACTTTTCGAAACTAGTCTGTCGGGAAGTTGGTAAAGCACTAAACACTTTATCAAAGTTTTAATAATATGGGATGCGTGTGAAAAGTTTGAGAAGGCAATTTCCAAGGCAATGGCGTTTGAAGCAGACGATATTTGTGCACAGCGGAGATGGACTTTCTGGGTTGGCCGGAGCGGGTCACGTGAACGCTGTGACGTCGCCGTGACGTTCACGCGTCGTCTGCTGCATGATGCCGCTCATGCAATTTTTTTTGCAAAAATTACGTCCTCACTTGGCACATAACTCAGCGCAAATTATTTTAAAATGTTCCTTTATTATGTCAAAAACTATTGTCGTTCCGTACATCTCCACAACATTGAAGAAACAACGATTTTCTCACGTTCCCCCAACGTTCCCCATACATTTCTGACCGGAGTTGGAACCTCCGGGCGTTCGCCGCTAGTCGCCGAGAGGCGGCGTTCTAGATTGCGCTACTCTAGAGTAACTGTATAGGCTCTGCTTGCAGAGCCAGAGTATCGCGTTCCTTTTACTTTCGCCGCCATCTCCGTATTGGCGGAGGAGTGGTCACGTGGGCAGAAGTGGAGCCGACCTTCGTGCGGGAAAGCGGCCTTCCAGAGCGCCGAGTTTCGGGTGAACATATTTTCCGCTTTGCGTTCGAAAAATATAGATCCTAGACTAAAATTGAACGAGCCGAAGGCTTCCTAAGTCATTGAACATTATGTGCGTCAACTGGGTACAGTAGAATCCTGTTTTTTATAACGAGAGCGATGTTTTAGGACATCCGTTTTCAAGGTATGTGAAGCACACGACACGGACGACGATCGCGTTGCTCGCGTCTGCGGCTCTCGCGGAGTGATACGCGATACGCGACCGGCACATCCGGCCATCTTGGCGAGTAGGCGAGCTCTCGTTCGAAAGCGAGGGGACGGCTTTTTCGTTAGCCGCTGCGTCATTTACCGCAATGAATTTTGCACGCGCGTAAAAGAGCCCCGTGAAAATGACAGGCTGCTGTGTTACGAAGTGCACGAATCGAGCGGACAGCGACAAGAGCTTGTACCGGATTCCGACGGCGAGACACTCGAATTCGCGAAATGGCAAGAACTTTAGATAAAAAAGAAAAAAAAAAAGTTGTGCACAATTTTAGCATGAATGTGCGGGTGCTCGACTTTACTCAGATTCGCATATATTTGGGACGCACGACGGTAAAGCACTGCTCAGTCTACCAAAAACCAAATAAACTGTCTGCTAAAAAAAAAAAAAAAAAAGTCGCAGGTTGAGCGGCGGCAGCCGCTCTTCGATTAAACACAAGGGGAAAATAAGGAGGCCTGCGTTCTTTTGCCTCTTGCGATCGCTCGAGGGAAAAGGTCCTCCAAAAGTTGGGCAGACAGCGGGCTCACGATGCTATATGCGCCCCGGCAACCACGACTTGACGACTTCACTTCACACGCGACCCGCGGGACCCGCGGGTGCGATTTCTGCGATCGAGAGGGAAACAGGAAACGACGGGACAACGATCACGCACATGCACGGCTCGTCGTCGCACGCCGCACTATTTTCCTTCTGCAGCGCGCCGCAGTACGCCACAGCACGCCGCCTCGCGTCTGCGCCTTCGTGCCCCTGCAAAAACCGACCGTGGCTTCCCGCAGGGCTTGGCTCCAGAATGGCACCATTGCGGTACTCTGCACCGCAAGCGGAGCATATACAGTTACTCTACGCTACTCCACGGCTCTGCGCTACTCCAGAGCCATTTATTGAGAGAGTTTGGCCATACATTGGTTTGAATAGGCGAGCATCTCGGGCCAACCACAGGCCGCGAAACAGCCCCTAGCGGTGGTCGCGTGCTCTAAATTTGTGCCACGACTATACTTCGTTTCACCTTCTGTGCGAGCGAAGGCAAAACTGGAAGCGCGAGCACGGAAGCTCCGTGCGTTCAGGCTTTGCTCGAGCGCGCGAGCTGGGGAGAAATGCAAAAAGCGCTGGTCTCGCGCTTCTAGCTTTGGCTTCGCTCGCAGGTAAAGTGAAACGAAGTATAATTTGAGCCGTGCCGAGCGGAACTCCGCGTCTCAAGACGCTCGCGCACCCCACCCTTTGAACTGCTTTCTTTCAGCCAGTCTCAGGACGCTGTTCTAGCAGTGCAGACAAAGGCATGGGCACGAGCGCGTGGCTTTGGAAAGTGCCTCCTATGCACGAGGTCTCGAACAAACAATAGCGTTTCGCTGAGCTAGGCTCACGCGCCTGTGCCTTTGTCTTCACTGTCGACATTTGTGAGATGGAGTAGAAGTCTCCTGATTGGTCGACGCTGTGTCACAAATTTAGTTTACGCTCTAAGCGTGGGGGGAATATTCGGCGCTGGCGGCGGCCTTTGCTCCGCCTATTGTCCAAACTCTCCTAATATACGGCTCTGGCGCGCGTGTAAAGCGTCTATACACCTTTCCAAAAAGCACTCGACCCCAGGTGCAGCAAACCGTTTTCGAGCCCACTGACTGGTGTAACGGTGGGTGATTAGCACAAAGAGGAGACAGGCGTGATTGCTGACACGTCTCGACGCCCGAGCCGTGGGCCGACGTTCCATTTATTGGCACGTGCTGCCTGGTGCCTGCGCACCTGCAGACGATGATGTTGCTAGCCAATTGCCGATACATCCCCCTTTCTTTGTCTTGAGAAAAAAAAAAAGAAACAAAGTGCACACAATACAAAAACAACACACACGCTCAATATATCATAGATTTGCGCAGTCCTTCGTCTGCTGCGAGTCAGTCACACTACTTGCTGAAAGTTCTCGTCATATGTCAAGCGCTGTGGTGGGCAGACTTGTCGGGACGACCGCCTGAGCGAAGATGACGATGGTGGCGATGTTGAATTCTGACTGGTGGTGCTACTCGTACGGTTTCCTTGAGCCGCCTGCTCCGCTGGTGTGGATAAACTATCAGCGCCCCTGTGTCCCGGCAGTGAGGGCGTGGAAGGTGGCACACCTTCGTCGGCCGTGTCATACCCATCGGAGTCGAACTCATCGAGAAAGCTTGGCGCCTCTTCTGTCTTCAAAAGGTGTTGGCGGTTCCTGCGCATTTCTCGTCCCTGATCTGTGAGAATTCGATATGACCGCGGGCCTTCGCCTCCCACAACTTGCGCTTTTCTGTCCCGGGCTTTGTCCCCTCTGACTCTAACACTGTCGCCTTCTTTTAACGGGGCGAGTTGGTGTCCGCGATTTAGGTTCTGGGTGTGCTTGCGTACGGAACGTGCTGGGGGAGTCGCAAAGTCTGGTAGAAGAGTACGGGGCCTGCGGCCCATCAGTAGCTCTGCTGGAGCTGTTCCACACTCGAGCGGCGTCGCACGGTAGTTCAAAAGACCAAGCCAAAAGTCATCGCCGGAGTGTTCGCATTTTTTTAGGAGCCTCTTGACAACCTGAACGCCTTTCTCGGCGAGGCCGTTGGATCTGGGGAAGTATGGACTGGAGGTCACATGAACGAAATCGAATCGTGCAGCGAAATCTGAAAAGTCCCGCGCCGCGAACTGTGGTCCACCATCCGTGCATACTTCAATGGGTATTCCATGTCTAGAGAAAATGCTTTCCATGGTGCTGATGACCGTTCTTGACGTCGTGTCCTGCAGTTCCGCAACTTCCGGAAAATTTGAATAAGAGTCATAGATGACCAGATAGTTCTTTCCCGCAAAATGACAAAGGTCTGCTCCAACTCTTGTCCAGGGCTGCCTGGGCGTCTCCCGGAGCAACAGCGGTTCATCGGGATGACGATATGTAAAGTGTTTGCAGGTGGAACACTTGCTGATCCACGCAGTTATGTCTGCGGTCATTCCTGGCCAGAACATTAATTGTCTTGCGCGAGATTGACATTTTCCCAGTCCTAGGTGCCCGCAATGCACGCGCTGTAACATCTCTAGTCTTAAGCTTCGTGGTATGACTACTTTGGAGCCCTTGAGTAGTACACCACCAATGACGGAGAGCTCCGACCGGAACGGCTTAAACTTGCCTTGCAGTGGCGCCTTTCTCATCAGGCCATGGATGACGTCTTGGAGTTCACTGTCTTGTGCTGTTTCTTTGACAAGACGTGCTTTGGTCTTGTCACTCACTAGGGTGGACAGAACACCTGTTGCGTGGACGTCGACATCGTCAGTAGTTGAAGCGCTGCTCCCGGTCCTTATGCGAGACAGTGCATCCGCCAGTATCAGTTGCTTGCCTGGGACGAACTGTAACGTAAATTCGTACCGCATTAGACGCAAAAATAGTCTCTGGAGCCGTGGTGGCATATCACCTATAGCTTTTTGTGCAATAGCTAGTAACGGGCGGTGGTCTGTTTCGATCGTGATGGATTGGCCATACACGAAGTCGTGGAATTTTTCGCACCCGAATACTATGCCTAGATTTTCCTTTTCAATCTGTGAATACCTGCCCTCACTGTTTGTCAGCACCCGTGACGCGTAGCCTACTGGACGCCATTCTTTTCCGTGCTGTTGAAACAGAGCAGCTCCTAGAGCACCTTTTGATGCATCCGTTGACAGTTTAATTGGCTTTGAGGGATCAAAAATGGCTAGAACTGGACCTTCTGTTAACATTTGCTGAAGTGAACACCACTCACGCGTGTTTACATCGCTCCATTCGAATAGTGAGTCTTCCTTAATCAAGTCTCTAAGCATGGCTGTCTTTGATGACAAATTAGGAAGGAACTTTCCGAAGTAGTTTACTGCTCCTAACAGGCGTTGGACCTCCTTTTTGGACGTCGGCAGTGGCATCTCGCGAAGACATTGCACTAGCTCGGGGTCCGGCTTGATTCCGCTCCGGCTGATCTTGTCCCCTAAGTACCGTATCTCGTCTACTCCAAACGTGCATTTCTCAGCGTTTAGAGTGATGCCACTTAACTGGGCTGCCCTCAATGCTGCTCTTAGCCGCAAATCATGTTCTTCGCGTGAAGTTCCCCAAACCAGAACGTCGTCAATGTAAACTCTGACGCCTGGAAGATCATCAAATATTTGGCTCATGGTCTTCTTAAAAACTTCAGGCGCTGAAGCGATGCCGAAAGGAAGCCTTAAATAACGATAGCGGCCAAAGGGGGTTGCGAACGTGCATATCTGGGATGTGTAATTGTCAAGCGGGATTTGATGAAACCCGTTGTTGGCATCTATAGTAGGTTACAAGTCAAGAAGGTATCGGCAAATGCCCCTCAAAGGGAATCATATATCCCTCCGCCACCTCCGCATCCAATAGCGTCCCATCGTTTCCGTGACGTTGCGGCCAACGCGCGAGGAGGGTCGTGCCTTTCTGTACATATTTGCTTTATCTCTCGACTTTGACTTAGTATTGTGGAAGCCACGAGAGGGAGATTAAGTCTTCCCCCTTCCGATGGAAACAAAGACGACTTTCAAAGATTAGCTTCCCCCTCCGATTGATACAAAGGCTGCTTTCAGGGGCTCGGTTCCTTCTCCGATGAATACAAAGGTCGCTTTCTTAAAAAGTGGGGGTCGGAGATAAGTTGGCACCACTCTGTGGCCATTATCTATCCATTGAAGCGGAACAAGGAGCGTTTCCAGTGAACTCTTCTTTCGATTTCGGAGGGATTTGAAACCGGCGCACCACGCTTGTGGGAGGAGCTTCTCCTACCTTCTTAACTTGTAACCGACTATAGCTTGCTGAAATATTTTGCGTCAGCTAGCTCTGCTTCAATGTCCTCCCTTCGCGGCAACTGAAAATGTTCCCTTTTCAAGGCGGCATTTACGTGCTTAGGATCCATACAAACACGAATCTTCCCCGTTTTCTTTCTAACCACTACCAAAGGGCTCACCCAATCGGTCGGCTCCTGAACTTTCGCGATGATGCCGCCTGCAACCATCCTGTCGAGCTCTGCTTTCAAGGGGCCCCGGAGAGCATGAGGGACACGTCGGGCCGGTATTACTACCGGTTGTGCATCTTCTTTGAGCACCATCCTGTATTCAGTCTTGGTTTTTCCAAGCCCCTTGAACAAACCCGGGAATTCGGATGTCAATTGCTGCTCCAGGTCACTCTTGTTTTCTATGGAATCAACTCTGTTGACCAATCCAAATTTCTCGCAGGCCTCAAGGCCAAGAAGGGCTTGCCTTCCTTTCTTCATAATAAAGAAGTTCAATCGACCCCTTTGTCCGTGTATCTGAACGTCGAGACATACTTTTCCCATGTGTTCAAGCGTCGCTCCGCCGTAGGACCGCAGGGTTGTGGAACTCGGCTCGAGCGGAGTTGACAGACGAAGTCTTTTGTACATAGACAGGGGCAGCAAATTTGCTTGTGCTCCAGTGTCGACCTTCAGACGGGCTTCGTGACTGCCTATCTTCGCGGTGACCATCCAGTCGCGCTTTTCTTTTCCTCTTTCTCCGTTGACTGACAGAATGTCAAAATCGTCGGTGTCCGTGCAAGAACCCGTTGTTTGGTTGATCACGTTGTCCACGGACTTTTTTGCGCTATTGCAGACTTTAGCGAAGTGGTTCTTTTTGCCGCATTTCTTGCATGCCTTACCAAATGTGAACCTCGTGAACATAGCTGCAATACTTGCATTTCTTTCTGCCAGCTACGGGGTCAACGGTTTCTTCCACGTGCTCGAATGTCTTGTTTTGGCGCTCCGAGATTTCTGCGGATTTGCTGAAATCTACAGCCTTACTCAGGGTGAGGTCTTTTTCACGCAGGAGTCTTTCCCGCAGTTTCTTGCTGGCGGTGCCGTAAACGATCTGGTCGCGCAGCATCGATTCCGACAAGTACCCGAAGTTGCAAGTCCTTGCCTTGAGCTGCAGGTCACGGAAGAAGAGCTCGAAGGCTTCCCCAGGCTCCTGCACTCTGGTCCTGAATACGTATCGCTCGTAGGTCTCGTTGACCCTCGGGAGACAGTAGTCCTCGAACTGCTGCACTAGCACATCGTAGTCTTCTTTTTCGTCGGCTGTCAACTGGAACGTATTGAACACGTCAATCGCTTCCTGCCCGGCTACATGGAGGAAAATCGCAGCCTTCTGCTGCTTCGTTCTCGGTTCCTTAGTCGCTGTGGCTATGAAGTACAGTTCCATTCGTTGCTTGAAGCGTTTCCAGTTCTCGGCCGTATCTTCCGATAGCCGGAGTCCTTCTGGTGGCTTCAGCTCAGCCATGCCAAATCTCGCGTTTCGCTCACCTCAAAGCGGAAGATTGTCGAGCCACTTCTGACACCATGTAACAGTGGGTGATTAGCACAAAGAGGAGACAGGCATGATTGCTGACACGTCTCGACGCCCGAGCCGTGGGCCGACGTTCCATTTATTGGCACGTGCTGCCTGGTGCCTGCGCACCTGCAGACGATGATGTTGCTAGCCAATGGACCTCTTGGTGAATATGTGCTGCCACCTAGACACGCGAATCGGTTCGAGACTAGGTGACTGGAAAACAACGCACGCCCAAGGCCTCTCCCACCCGTTCCACACCGAAAACGTCAGCTACATCTTGTTCACCCATTGAGGCGATGTGACCTAGATGCGGCTCCCCCAAGCTCACCTTTGTCCCCATCGTGCGTAATCTTCCGCCCCGAGGTCGACTCAACGAAACCGCTCAAAGGCGAGAAATGCAAGATGGCGGATTGTTTGGAACTAGATACTCTCGAACCCAGGCGCATGAAATACTCCGCGCATGCGCACCGCGTATTTCTACAAAAGGTCCATTGCCGATACAACTGGGTTTGAGTGGTTTGAGGCTAGACTCTCACCGGCGTCCCTGCTAACCCTAACCGAGTGGACTGTGATTTCGATAAGCGCCGCCTGCGTAGGCGCAGCTTCAAACACTGCTGGCGGCTAAATTCTTGTCTTTTTCCGCTGTGTTTTGTGTTTCATGGTGCATGTATTTTTCCGAGGTCATTGAGAAAGCATTGTACCTCATTTGAAGAATACACAAAAAGCAATAAAAAACCTATAAACTATTTTTGTTGGGTACGCGCGCGACAGAACGAATGCGACTGTAATGTAGTCTAGATTTTTTTTGTTGTTTTTTTTTACGACAAGCTTTGACGGCGCCGCGCGATTCGTCCCATGTCAAACGACAAAGCGCTTAGCTGTCAAAAATAATTTACAACAGAAGATAGCCGAAAGGCATGCATTTTTCACGCTCACAAATAATGTGTTTACCGATGGACAGGGCACGGACATACAATTTAGAAGTGTTAACATTAGAACAATATATTGTACGTACAGAGCGCGACACTGTTAGCGCGAACAAGCGATCGCCGGTTTTTCCACTTTTTCTCTTTGAAACAAAGGGATGTCATCCAAGTTGTTATTTCTACGGAAAGAGCTCATTTAGTTCTATAATGTAAGCGATAATATTTCGTGCTCGCTAATACTATATAGAAGTACAATGCGAAAATGCGCCGATGTCGTGTTCGCGCTAACAGTGTCGCGATGTGTACCACACGATGCAGCGTTATCTGAAGAGAATTTATTTGAGAAAGATCTCAAATAACACAGTCACAGTCGACGACATTCACATCTTGACAATCGGACGGAATCCAAGATGACTTCGTTTTGGGGCACGTTTTGAGGAGAGCTTCATTTTTTCACAACATCACGAAGGCAAAAGAACGAACGTGACTGACCGGCATCCCACCCCAACCCAGACAACTATTTTTGGAGATGACTGAGGATTCTACGCGGATTATCTCTGGGAGGGGGAGAACAATGTTCGCAAAATTGCGTGGAGAGCCGTTCGACGTCCTTCACCTCCTTCGTTTCTGGTGAATGTCGAGCAGAAAAGCTTGATTGGCAGGCACTTACCAGCCTTATTTCTCACAATGGAAGATAACACAAAAAAAAGTACACAGCACGCATAAAAAAAAAAAAAAATAAGTGGAAACTTTCAAGAGGGTTTAGAAAACGTCGAATGAAAAACCGCAAAAACGTAGGTAGAGAACCGCGCTGAGCGGGTCTTCACAGTCCAAGAGAGTGGCAGAAGATTTCTAGCTGATAGAGGGCGCGAGAGTCGCACCAGCCGCATCAGCATCAGCAACATGGCGGCGGCCTAGGAGCGTTTTTTGGAAAGGTGTATAGGCTCCCTACAGGAGCCAGAGTTGCGCGTTTGATTCCACGTGCCGCGTGCCGCCCTCGCCGCTATTCGCCGAGATCCGATCACGTGAGGAGCCGTATCAAGTGTCGTGCAGCAAAGTAGACGTTGCACGCGCCCCGGCGTACGTTCCCCGGCTTTTGAGCGCGCCGCGCACCTGGAACGCGCGGCGCTGCTATTCGGCGAATTCAGTCACGTGAGGAGCTGGATCCACACGACATGCCATGCATGAACGCGCAACTCTGCCCCGAAGGAGCTATATAGTGGTCTAGTTCGTTTGTACGTCAAATATTTGACCCAGCGTTTAGTTGCCCAAAGAGCTGCTGCTTGGGTCAGTTCTGTCTGTTGTGGCCCTGTTGCATTGCCATTCGAATTGAACTGCAATACAGAAAGGGGACGCTACAGCTTCCCTGTTTTCCCTTTTTTTCTGGTTAGTTCCGAAGAGCATCAACAGATGGGTGCAAGTACAGCGTGAAGTGATTGTTGCAGGTGATATGGTGGCTAGAGAGTAGCCACCCTACATGGGGTGGGTAGGGGAGATTTGGACCAGTTGGTTCATTGCAAACGAATTTTACGAAGGGAAATAGGACAAGGCGCACTCTTAAATGAAGTTTATTGAAAATTGTCAAGCTAATATAGCCACAAAAAAACCTTGTTATCCTTATCTACTCAGCCGGCGTTTCAGAAATTTAAACTCATCTGTAGATAAAGACAGAGACGTGTCACTTTTACATTTCTGCTTCCTGGTCCTAATTTCAAACGCCTCATGTAATTCTTGCAACCCTTTATGTTTGTATCTAGCCAAAATCTTAGTGTCATTGAATGCCGGGGTGTACCAGCACCTGTTACAATGAATTGCAAGATGCCCTGAAGACGTCGTTCTTGTAGAGGCAGCGTGCTCGTGGGTGCGATCATTCATGCACCTGCAAGTGTGGCCCATGTATGTCATCCAACAAATACTAACAAATTACGCCTTGAAAAAAAGGCTGTACGCACAATACGCAATGTTCCTTTCGATACACAGACACCTCCACTGTTTAAGGAACTATAGGTCTAATAACTGTCCCAGACATATATGAGTATACTCTACTGACACGATATAGATCTGCCCTTCGTTCTAACGAGCTTTTCTCGGACATATTTCCAACCTAACACCTAATATCAAGATATAAGACGTTCGTGACGGGGAGCATTGGAAAATCCAAATAAATCGTGCAAATTACGGGTTCCAAATGATAAGGTATAATCTTCCATTTTTTCTAAATAAATTTTAGAAGCACAAGTTGACAAATATCGAGAGACTGGAGCTCAGTACAATTGGAATTTTTTTTCTGCATTAAAATTTCGCTTGTATTGTGGGGTCGTGTGTCCTGTATATTTCTGCTATCCATAAGATAATAAGATTTTTATCTTTGCAGTCCTGTCATGTACCTAAATATGTCACCATGTGCCTAATATATAATATTTATTTGCTTTATTTGATGGTGTGAATAATTGATGCTGTTCTCTTTGTTATTTCTGATTATTTTGCTTAACGTTAAAGCCTCAAAACTAAATATTACCACTTGACGTGGAGCATGTCGCCGTGTGCCAATTGTAAGGCTGCAGTGGCCTTGTCAAGTGAAACTTCTGACTTTTTGCGACTGCAGCCTGTATCTGTTTCTGATGTGAAATAAAGGATTAATTGATTGACTGATTGATTGATTGAAGTCATGGGGATTTCGTAGATGACGCCAGTAGCGCAATCGACGCACCTATTTGGGTGATTAGTAGTGCACGAATCTGAAGACGACTGTGGGGAATTTATCTGGCGACAAAGTCGCGCCATCTTATTGGGCGCTGAAAAAACTTCCAGGACATTGTAGCGCTGGGCTACCTTTTCTCGATTGTGCGTGACATTGTGCATATATGAATTGGAATGACAACAGGCCTCGAAGTTGGTCTATCGCCATTTGATTTCTGATTACCTTTAATCTTTTTTATTAAGCTTTCTGCCACCTTAACCAGAGATCTGAGAAGAAATAAACCAGCCTTTTGCAGGCGCTCTACCTGCACCGCAAATCTGCCTTGCGTACTGTTCAAACATGACTTTCTGAGGGAAGCCCCCAGGCACGAACTAGCTACGCCCCATTTCGCAACCTTCGAACGGGCGGAATCAGAAGGAAGGATGTTCTTTTTTGTTCGAGGCGCATACTTCCAACATACATGGTTCCCCGAAAACGCTAGCTCGAGGTCCAAGAATTGCAGTTTACCTTCTTTTGGTAATTCATGCGTAAATGTCAACCCAGAGCAACACAATTTGAACACCTCTAGCAACTGAGATACTTCACGCTAATGGGGCCCCGCAGAACGGCTGAGGATAAGGAAATCGTCGATGTATCTAAAGATCTTAACATTGTAATTGTTCGAAATTTTTAGGGGTGTGCGAATATTGATATTCTTGAGTTCGAATCAAATACGAATATCAAGAAAAAGCACCTTCGAATATTGAATCGAATATCGGCTATGTGTGCAGTATAAAAAATAGAAAAAAGACGAAAATGCGAATAATATTGCTTTTATTATATTTCAGCTTAGTGATGACCTTTTGTACTAGGAAGTAAATAAAACTGGATCTTTGAAGGCAGCATGTAAAAAAAAAAGCTTCTAAATAGTAATTGCAAAGTTGACCAGTGATTACCCACATAAAAGGAGTAAATAAAACAATAAAACGGTCCATAACTAAACAACACGACAAAGCTGCAACTGAGAATATGGTCTCACAAATAGACTGGTGATGACCTTAGCGTATGAAGGATACAACTGATACTGTGGCCATGAATATATAATGACATTTAAAAATATAACAGCACATGAATAGATAATAGATATCAGATCTAACTTGCAATCGAGTCATGCAAATTGACTGGCAAAAGAAGGTGAAAAAGAAACCGAGACTGCTGTGGTCTCATGAGGCAGATTTTGTGTAGTTTTTTTTTATGTTCAACGAAAACAGATACGTAGCTTGCGGTGAATAAACATATTCTTATATACTTCAGATTTTTCAGGGCATGTACGCCGTTCAGATTATTCGCTACTTGACCCAATAATCGCAGTTTGTCCGAATATTTGGCCGCAGCCGAATGATCGGGAACTTCCGAACAGGCAATTCTTGAATCGAATACGATTCGAATAAGAGATTATTAGATTCGTATACGCAATTTAGAATATTCGCGCACCCCTAGAAATTTTCAATGCAATGTTTTTTCTACAGCTGCCTAAAACAATGTTACACACACCAGGGTCGCTAAATTCGTCAGACACAACTTTCTTCGTGTTATGACATAGCGGGGGGAGGAGCCGAAAGATTGCCGCGAAGTTTTCTTTTCTCACAAACCCGCAGATCCGTATATCTTCGTGACGTTTTTCATTGAAAGGACGAAAAATCCCTACTACTCCCTAGGCGCCGAGCTAGAGCAGCACGAGAAAGCACGCGGAGACGAACGTGGTTCGTATTAGCGGCGAGAAGTTTGGGTGGCGCCCTCCTGTGGTTCCCCCTTGTGACGTCATTACCTTGCAAACAACAAGTTCGATGGTGTTTGTTATTAGCATGGTGGAAGCTTGAAATCATTGCGCTCTCAAAGGAACACTGCCAACACCGTCAGAATTAAAGTTCTTTCATTCCTCTTATTTCCGTCGATGATAAATCCCCTTTCTGACGTCATAGTCAGCGTTCGGCCAATCGTGGAAGGCCGACCACAGCGACGCTTTCGGTCGCGCACGGGGCCGCGATAAAGATGATCAGCTGCGACCTTGATGGTCTCTAAAAAGCACAGCGGAGGCTTGGGTAATTGCATTCTAAAATCAACACCGTGAAAGTTGATAGTCTGATATCGTTCTTATTTCCGCCGATAAAGCACAATTTACTAAAAAAAACGTCCCTGTCGTCCATTTTATTTATCTCGGCATCAGAGTGTAGCCCAACGTGGCTAGGTCACAACCAGCTGAGTAGCATTGTCCACCTTTGGACGGATTTCGCTTCCGGGCAGTTGTCCCCCATCAGCGAGAAATAAAATAATTTTATGATAGACTTTCAAAGATTAGCCAAACTGGGATTAATTCTGCGTTCATCAGCTGAAATAAGAGTAATGTCAGTTTGGTCAGTTTGGTTTCGAGAACGCGAGGACACCAAGCTTTCATCGTACACAACCAAACTTTTCACCGTCGACTCGAACACGCGCCATCAAATTTGTTCTTCACAACTGATCATCCTGACCCTGACATCAAAGTTATGAACTATAAAAGGACGCCACTGAACGCGCCTGCACACAACGAGCCCTGGCACGAGCCTCTCGATTGAAAGTCTGTCATGGCCGCTCGTAAGTTCATGGAACGCGCCCCGTTTTAATTCCAGAATCTCTAGAACCATAATTTATAAAATTGCACGCTGTGCTGTTTTTCGTCATCGCTCAGTTGGAACGCCTCTAAGCAGGGTCGTCGAAACAGAAGAACGGGGAGGGGGGCGATTCCCCCCCCCCCCCCTCCAAGTGGCGTCAAAAAAGGGGGCGGAAATGGCATAAGGGTGTACGGGGGGGGGGGGGGGGGGGGGGGCGCGAACAACCCCACGGTGTTGCTCGCGCGAGCTGCGATGAAGCTCGCTACAACTTTGTGCCTAACATTCTCGCTGGAATTTGAGCACCGAGAGAGCTTGGATGATTGACATCTCGTCCCGCGTGACGCCAACGTCGCGAGAGTCCAATCAGCACGCTCCGGGAACTTCGTGCCCAACTTTGTGTTTGATGAGTTTAGCGATCCTGGTGCAACACTGTACCCGATGATATTTTTCTTGGGCTCCTGTTCTTTTTTTTTCTTTTTTAACATACGTTTGTGTCATTCAAGGGGAGCCTTATGTGCAAAGGAGAGGTATTTGTGACGGGTCCAGTGTTGCACCTGTTTTGTGTAACATTTTTTTAGGCAGCTCTGGAAACAAAAATTGCATTGAAAATTTCGAACAATGACAATGTTAAGATCTTTAGATACGTTGACAAATTCCTTATCCTCCGCCGCTCGGCGGGGCCCCCTAGTAGTGAAGTATCTAAGTTGCTAGAAGTGTTTAAATTGTGTTACTCTGGGTTAACATTTACGCATGTATTAACAAAAGAAGCTATGATAAAAACAAAACAGCGCAAAGACAAGGACGAAGTAGAAGGAACAACAGGACACAGCGCTGACTTTCAACTGAAGATTTATTCGTGAAGGCGTCTGTTATAAATAGCAAACATTCCACCCGAAAAAATCAAGGAAAAAACACGAAAGATATATAACATGTCACGTTTTTCAATATAACACTGTCACTGCTTTTGCCCTCATCGTTCTAGGAACTGCCGCTCCTTATCCGAAAGTACGATTGACGGGGCACTTACACAGTCAGGACCAAGTCGCGGAATATCACGGGCTTCTATTATTTCCCGCGTCACTCTGTCCTTATTCTTAAAAACCACTTGGCATCTCTCGAAGGCAGGAATGCACTCACAATCTCTGCAGTGCACGCCTAAGTGCCCTGACACGACTTTAAAAACGTTGTATCGATGTTCTCTGAGTCGATCGTTTAAACATCTTCCCGTTTGTCCTACATATCGACGGCCGCAAGATAAAGGAATCGAATAGACCACTCCTTGCACACAAGAAACGAACTGATTTTGGTGTTTCGTAGTGCACTTGATCTTGTTGTCAACATCTGAATTTACTTTTCTGCACAGCCCTGCCAACTTATTAGGTGCCGAAAACACAACCTCAACGCCTACTCTACTTCCCACTTTCTTCACTTTTGTTCACTTGTAAAACGAGGGATAGTTAACCTGTGTTTTCAAAATTCTCTGGACAAGTCGTGCTCGCACCAAGTTGATATCAGTTTTAATCAACAAGCTTCTAGACTCCGGATTGCTGGCTATCCGGTGTACCTATTAACTGCAGTGGCTGAGACCTTACTAAAGAAAAGGCGAAGTAACTCCACCCTGAAGGCTAGACAAGTGAACAAAAACGTCACCGTTGTACCGTATCTTCATGGCATCTCACATAACCTGAAGAAAGTGGGAAGTAGAGTAGGCGTTGAGGTTGTGTTTTCGGCACCTAATAAGTTGGCAGGGCTGTGCAGAAAAGTAAATTCAGATGTTGACAACAAGATCAAGTGCACTACGAAACACCAAAATCAGTTCGTTTCTTGTGTGCAAGGAGTGGTCTATTCGATTCCTTTATCTTGCGGCCGTCGATATGTAGGACAAACGGGAAGATGTTTAAACGATCGACTCAGAGAACATCGATACAACGTTTTTAAAGTCGTGTCAGGGCACTTAGGCGTGCACTGCAGAGATTGTGAGTGCATTCCTGCCTTCGAGAGATGCCAAGTGGTTTTTAAGAATAAGGACAGAGTGACGCGGGAAATAATAGAAGCCCGTGATATTGCGCGACTTTTTCCTGACTGTGTAAGTGCCCCGTCAATCGTACTTTCGGATAAGGAGCGGCAGTTCCTAGAACGATGAGGGCAAAAGCAGTGACAGTGTTATATTGAAAAACGTGACATGTTATATATCTTTCGTGTTTTTTCCTTGATTTTTTCGGGTGGAATGTTTGCTATTTATAACAGACGCCTTCACGAATAAATCTTCAGTTGAAAGTCAGCGCTGTGTCCTGTTGTTCCTTCTACTTCGTCCTTGTCTTTGCGCTGTTTTGTTTTTATCATGTCTTACCAACTAGCCCAAACATCCACGTTAATCAAAAGAAGCTAAACTGTAATTCTTGAGTTTACGAGCTAACGTTTTCGGGGGACCATGTTTGTTGGAAGTATGCACCTCGAACAAAGAGGGGCATCCTTCCTTTTGATTCCGCCCTTTCGAAGGTCATAAAAAGGGGCATAGCTAGTTCGTGCCTGAGGGCTTCCCTCATAAAGTCATGTTGGCACAGTGCGAGAGGCAGCTTCGAGGAGCAAATAGAGCGCCTGCAGAAGGCTGGTTTTCCTTTCAGATCTTTGATGGAGGTAGCAGAAAGCTCAATAAAAAAGATTAAAGGTAATCAGAAATCAAACGGCGATAGACCGACTTCGAGGCCGGTTGTCTTTCCATATGTGCACAGTGTCACGCACAATCGAATAAAGGTAGCCCTGCGCTACAATGTTCCGGTAGTTTTTTCAGCGCCCAATAAGATGAAGCGACTTTGTCGCCAGAGTGCACTACTAATTACCGAAATAAGTACGTCGAACGCGCTACTGGCGTCGTCTACGAAATCCCCATGACTTATGGGATGACATACGTTGGCAAGACGGGCGTGAATGATCGCACCCGCGAGCACGCAGCCTCTACAAGAACGATGCGTTCAGGGCATCTTGCAATTCATTGTAAAAGATGCTCGCGCACCCCGACATTAAATGACACTAAGATTTTGGCTAGATACTTAGAAAAAGGGTCGCGAGAATTACATGACGCATTTGAGATTGGGACGAGGGAGAAGTGTATAAGTGACACGTCCCGGTTTTTATCTGCAGATGAGTTTGAATTTCTGAAACGCGGCTGAGTAGATAAGGTTAACAAGGTTTTTCGTGGCTATATTACCTTGTTAATTTTCAATAAACTTCAGTTGAGAGTGCGCCTTGTCCGGTTTGCCTTTGCTTGTGTCCCTGTGTTTGTTTCGGCGCTGTTTCTGGTGTGGGTAGGGGATTTAGGGCAAGTCGAAAGTTAGGTAAAAAAGGAAGGAGGACTAGGGGGCATGAGGTAGGTGGAGAGTAAGTGAAAGGGGTGGGAAGGTAAGGAGAGGGTGATAGCATGGTCTACGGATACAGGAAGGGGGAGGTTGGTGGGAGGTGGTTATGGGATCACCGACAGTGGGTGGGGTATGTCGGGTGGTGTATGTAGCAGGGAAGCGGAGAAAGTGCGGGTGAATCGTTTGCAGAGAAATGGTAGGATTAGGGTGGGATGTAGTCTAGGGGGAGACGGAGGGAGAGAGGAAAGAGGAGTAGGAGGTTTGCTGGAAGGAAGGGGTGCATGCGGGCTAGGGTTTAGGGATGGGGAAGTTGTTGGTGAGTAGGGGATGGGACGTAGGGGAACTGAGGAAAGCGGGAGGGGGGAGGATGGTGGATGGTCTAATGGGGAAGAGCAGGTGGTAAGGAAAGTCAGAGGCTGCTATAGAGTGCTAGAGAGAAGGGGCGTTTGAGGGGTCTAGGGGGAGTCGTAGAAGGGGATGTCTTGAGGGTGTACGTCAGAGGAACTGGGGATCAGTGGAGGTATATATCTTTTTCACGAGGGTGCCGCCATCTTGAAATATCGTCACTTCCAGTATGGGCGAAAACATTGTTTTTCCGTCGCCACGCCAATAGAATAGATTTACGATACAAGCGTAACCGTCACCCATACTCGTTTTTTTTTTTTTTTCGGGGGTACGATGTCGCAGAGTCCTTCGAAGACTCCAGTTTACGAGACGCTTTTGCTATAATGTTCTCCAAGTGAACAGAACAGCTTAAAGTAGATGTGATGGTAATACCCAAATATTTATAAGAAGTGACATTTTCTAACGGTACTGAGTTGATAGAATAAAAAAACAAAGTTGGAGACTTCTTTAGTGTTACTTTAATCTGCACGCATTTTTTACGTTCAAATCCATCTGCCATGCTTGACACCAGGAAAACACAGATTGTAGGCTACTGTCCAAACATAATTGATCAAAAGTGCCTGAGACTTTGGCAAACAAAACACAGTCTTCGGCGAAAAGACGGCACTGAATCACGGGCTTATCTACACGCAGATCATTTATAAAAAAAAAAAAAAAAAGTTCAGCCTTTCCACTCTCGTGAAGAAGGAAGACCAGCGGAGCTGTACTCGATACACTGTGTGCTTCTTCGTCGTCGTCTGTTTTTCGCGCTGTTTCCTACGATGAATTCCCACCAACGCGCCCAACTATCCATTCTTCTATTATAGCTGGAAAGGTTGCCGCCATCTACGAGCGACGTTGGAAACCATACTGGTTGCGTGCTTGCCGCCGTCGCTTATAGATGGCGGTAACTGTCCAGGTAGGTTTGTGTCGACATACACGGACACGATCCTGGGGAACCTAACCCTTAACAGCTCCGCTGTAAAGAACAAAGGACCGAGTACCCAGCCCTGGGGTACTCCTTACATGACTGGCAAATCCAGGGACTCTGCTTTCCCAACAGTCACGTACTGTCGACGGTTCGTAAGATAGGAATCAACCCAACGTAAAAGGTAATCGTTATCGAGTATCTGCTTAAGATTGAACAGTAGTTTCCGATGCGACGAAAGCTTTCGCGAAATCTAAAAAGATAGAATCCACTTGGCCATTGTTATCCACTGTAGCAGCAAATTCATGGAATGTGTGGAGAAGCTGAGTAACTGTTGAGTAACCAGGTCGGAACCCATGTTGATCTTTTACCACAAATTCTGCGGATTCTAAAAAAGTTACAATGTGTTTAAAGAGAAAATGTTCAAAACTTTGCTGCATGTGTTCAGCAGCGAGACAGGTTTGTAATTGAAAACGCACTTTTTATCTCCACTTTTATGAATTGGCACAACTTTCGCTACTTTCCAGTCTTTTGGCACTTCGCCAGTTCTTAAGCAGCGAAAGTATATTTCATAAAGAAACTTCGCACTCCATTCCGCATATCTGTGAAGGAATGCGTTAGGAATCCGGTCCGGGCCGCATGACTTTTTAACGTCCAGTCGGAGAAGGCTATCAAAAATACCGCTTACTGACACTACTAAGTCGCCAATTTTACGATGGTCATGGGTAAATGGTGGCATTATGGAATTATCCATGGTATAAACAGTAGAAAAAAAAAACGATTCATATCGCTCGCTATACTCGGTTCATCGGTGAGCGTGTTTCCGTTGTGGCCATGTTCCTTGATAGCTAAATTTGTTTTAGTCAAATGTGCGTAAAATTTTCTGGGGTTTTCCCTGAGGAAGTTTGCCATTTTGACGTTGTAAAAATAATACCGAGATGTGCGCACGAGTACCCGTAGTTGTTGGCGAAAGGAAGGAAGCGTACTTTTTAAAATTGGTTGCTACCTTTCAATACGGTGTATTTTACGTTTCAGGTGTAAAATATCTCGTGTAATCCAATGACTCTGCTTCTTATTTTTTTAACGCTCCGGAACAAATCGGTCATTATACGATAAGACAACATTCTTTAAAAAAAAAGCCATAACTTATCAACACATACACCATTCTGATTGCTTATCTCAGAAAAGTCTTCAAATGCCTCTTCCAACATATCGAGGATGCCAACATCATCCGCCCTAGTGAAATCTCGGAACCGTTTCAACTCGTTAGTACCGCTCGTATTTCGCCGGAAGGATAAATCACAAACAACTATTGCATGGTCAGATATGCCCTCTACATTTGATATATTAATATTTCTGGCAATGGCCTCTGATAAGAACACAAGGTCTAGCAATGAATCACGCACACTAGACACGCGCGTGGGGCATCTCACTACCTGGCTTAAGTTCTTGCTAAAAGCAATATCTACAAGTAGGCTTCAGTGTGCACAGCTTCCTATAGGAATCATGTTGTCCCAGTCAATTTCTGGCAAGTTGAAATCTCCAGCCAGTATAACATGAAAAAATTAATTAGGTTGATTGACAAAAATTCAGATAATTTTGTGAGCACTTCTATACACCTTTTTCGTTTAGCCTCGCACCCAGCCACGTCGTACCCATATCCGGTATGCGTTCCGAAAAAAAAGCAAGAGATTACAACCCCGAACAATTAAAAAAGTATATAAGGGTCATTACAAGAACGACTGACGGTTGCAATTAAAATGTTAACACGTTCTACTATCGAGCGGAGAAGAAAGAGACGTTTTCACGCATACCGGAAGTGCCACAATTGAAGATGGCGGCGCCCACGTAGAAAAGGTGTATACTGGCTTGCGGGCACCTGTACAGTGCCCCTATAAGCATTGAGTGACAACCCCAACGGACGGACACCCAGACCATTTCACAATCAAAGTTCTGTTCGATAACTGAACAGTCAAAATTGTCGTTGACGAGAAGTGCGACCCCTCCCCCCCTAGAGCCCCGATCTCGCCGAAACACATTAAACCCATCTATAAAAACTTCACTATTCGGTAATTCTTTGTTCAACCAAGTTTCAGTAATTATTATTATATCAGGGTCGTAAGTTAGGAGTACACTTTCAAGCTCTTCCGGTTTGTTGACGACGCTTCTCGCATTAATATTCATCAGTCTAAAGGATGACTCGGGTCAGGGCTATGGCTAATTGCGGTGTTCCCAGCACTCCCGTTGACTTCGGGCACTACAGCGATAATAGTGCTCCACTTTCCTGTGCTGACCGGACTGCTATCCGCTCTGCTATCAGCTATCGCTGTAGTGCTCGTGATGTGTACGGTGGCACAGCGCTATTAGCATTTTATGAGCCGAAGTCAAGATTAGAATAACTGAATCGCTTTTCGTTTTTCCAAACCGTTTCCCAATCAACCGAAAACCACCGCATAAGAGTTGTTGGTTTTTTTATTCAAGTTAATTAGCAAATGTATTTTGCTAATTAATTGTAATGTAATGTAATTACATTACAATGTAATTACATTCAAATGTAATTAGCAAACAATTTATAATTCGTTTTTTTTTTTTTTTTTTCCGGTATGGTCAAAATTATGGTTTTGTTCCTGTTTTCCGCTCGGGTTTGCGTTCGGTTCGATAGCCTGGTAAAAACGTCGAGTTACCTGTCTCTGGTATCAAGAAGACTGCCCCACTATGTTCTTTCCCCTGATATTCAAGTGCCAAATAATTTGCAGAACAAGCTCACAATCCAGAAATAACAACAAACAACTCGACTGTTGAATTTTCATTAAACCAGCCGGTATAGCATTACCCGACGCACGGGATGAGGTTCTGTACTATTGCTAACCACCGGTAAAAGGTTCAAGATATTACTGAAGAGCACGTTGAAATAACTAAATTGGATATAATAGAACAATGATCAGACGAGCAAGAACCTTGAAGGATGGAAACAAAATAATAAAACAGGACAATAGAACCATGAACTATCCAATATAAAGCTACGTTGGTTCTGTCTAAGTCTAATAATTTACTATTTTATGCTTACCCGCCTGCTTTATTGGGTGCCCTCAGTCCATTTTACTCCTCAATATTCATTTCTGTTTTTTTCTCTAAAGCACACGCACGAAACGCAGACAAGTCAGCTTGGGGGGGGGGGGGGGGGGCAATTAAGGAGGACGACCGGTGAGAAGAGGACAATCCACAGTGCCATGGCAAGACGCGCACAAAAAGCGTAGCCCTAAGAATGAACACCCTCGGCGTTTGATACCGAACGCGCTTTGCTTTCAGTATCTTCCAATATGAAGATGGTGTCTAACCACGTTATAACGTGGTTAGACACAACTGTGAAATAGGCCTCTAGAATGAATCTGGTTTCTCCAAGAAGTTTTGATGTTTTTCGCATTGTCTTTTCCCTTTCTATTTTGTTCCATAATGTTAGCGCCTATAGTGCGCGATTAGCGGACTTTTTTTCCTTCCTTTTATCGCTTCAACATTTTTCGCATAGGACGCAACACGCGGCCGCAGAAGCAGACGGACAGCGTGAGTAGGAGAGGGCACTGGTGGACCGTAGGACCGTAGCAGGACGGTGAAGGGAGTGACGGTATAAGGCGAGATTGTGATCGACGCGCGAACTTACGCTTTGAAAATGCTTGACGGTCGATACGCCATATGTCGCTAAAATCTGGAACCAAACAGCTGTGTTCCCGAAAGTTGGTATTGATGAGCCTTCCAATAAAACTTGATTTCGACCCAAGACGAAGCTCCGTACTCTAGCAGCAGTGCGGAACTGTAACATTGTGAAAGCAACGGATGTCTTTACAACGGTGTAGTCATGTTTACAACGTAAGCGCATTAGAATTATTTAATATTTATATTTATCAATGAATTATTAATTAATAATTATTCATTAATTAATAATAATAATTATGATTAATTATAATTCGTGGTTTAGGATACTTGGCTTTTAGCTGCGCCACATCTCTCCCAAGTTAATAACACCATATGCGCTGTTCTACATGTAACATCCGTCTTGCCAAGTGGGAGACAAGCTGGTGGCTTCGGTTGCAGACGATAAATTCTGGGAGATCTGCAATTCAGCAGCATTGAGGTTTTCTTAATGTTCTTTGTTCCGGTGTGTTCTCGAAGCTGCCGCTGAGGCAGAAACGGTGGCTCTGCCATCGCATCTAACTCGGTGCTGCATTCCATACGTTTTCTGTACTATACCACTGATTTTGCCAAGATTGTGCGGGAAAGGGCGATATTTTGTTTTATAATGAATGATAGTTATAATATAATTTTTATCCCTTCAATTTACTTTCCTGGTTTTGGGTAATGTGTTACAATGTCTTGTGTCCAGTCGATATCTGTGATATTTATAACCTGTTTATGTATTACCACTGTCGCTAAAACGCCGGGTGCCGGTAACCTTTCAAGCTATTATATCTCTTTCATCTGCCCCCCCCCCCCCCCCATTGTGCAATTGGCAAATAAAGAGTTAGTATTTTCCTAGTGTGCACAACGTACGCGCCAACGTAAAATCGAGGCGCAACGCTAACGCCGTTTGCGCGAAACCGCCAAACCCGGGAAGAAAGACGCCCGGGAGAACACACTGGCACTCCCAAGAAAACAGTGGCGACAGTTGCGAGGTTGGGATTCCCATCGTTCTCTGATTCGAAACCCCTGCTCTAAATGCTAACGCATTTCATCGAGACTCAGTGGAACGACCGTAGCGGTTTTAGCATCATTTTTTTTTATTGAATTGAAAGCTTACAGCAATAAACATTGGTACAATGTAGAGTTACGTCCCGTAAATATAGTTAGTATTTCTATATGTGTTTTAATATTATTCTGAGAATTGAAAATTTTTAAATTGGAAACCGCTTTGATTATTTCTTTTCCTAAAGTGTCGTTGAAGGAATTATCGGGTGAAAACCGAAAGTTCGAAATCTTTCTGATGGTTACCAGGCGGGAGCCTAATCATTAACATAGGCATTTTTATTCTATTAAACGGCACCCCGCTATATTGTAATCAATGACGGATAATTATACGAAACTCCATGCCAAATTTCGCAAGTATCAATGGCTGCGCTCCCTTGCCTGATGTGACGTCACTCCAGGCTTGCAAATGTCAGATTCTACGCCTCATTCCTCCGTAAAAACACAGTGCTCCAGACGCACCGCAGCTTTCCATTTTACTCGCTACTCTAAACCTCGCGGAGAAGTGTGGAGCGTGACAACCGCACAACGACAGTCCCCTTTGATTCACAAAATATTTTCTAGCGCAGCAACGAGGGTGAACCACGTATTGGCGCTCACGCGGAGGACAAAACTCGAAGGGCGCTCCAGTTCGTTGCGATCTTTGCGTTACAATACGTCAGAGCCTCCGATGATCCGAAGGTGGAACAGTAAAACACCGTTTATGCACGCTTGGTTTAAAATAAAATTACTCGTCCAGGGAAGCACACAACATTCAGATTTGTCGTGGAAGATGCTCCACAGCCATTGACGATGAGGTCTAAATGTTTTCTTGAATACGAATTTTGACCGGACAATCCCTTTAACCCATACAGATTCTAAATGAGAGCAAAATAGGCGACCTCTTTGTCATCTTTATTGACTTTTATTTAAATCAATTTCCACCAAGCACCGCGCCCCCGTATCAGAACTGCGCTTGCACGTGCATCAAAACCACGCAGTGTACCGTAGGTGGTTCTGATGCGTATGCAAGTAGTTTCTGGAAATAACCGGGTGATATATCATCACACAACGCCTCAGGACTCAGGGGATGGCCTCAGGATTAGGCGTCTCCACAGGTTCCAGCGTGGTCGGGGCTTCAGTAGTCCAACCAGTTATTTGCGCCGTGCAGTTTTCCTCTGCTTGTGTTATTAGTTCAGCAGTAACTGCAGTAGCAGACACCTTTTTTTTTTCTTCATCAGAGTCTGTGCTGTGGTCGTCCTCTCCAGAGTCCGAGTTTCCATTTGACCCCTATATTAAAGAAATCAGACCAGTCGTTAGACAGAAATAGGATAAGGTAAATAAATCATTCGCACTTATCACTCCACAGCCTATACAAACACAGTTTTACTCGGTAGGAATAAAACTCGACTACAGTGAGAATAACAAGAAGTTATGAAACGCATTCTGATACTGTTCCGAAGTTTTGTTCTGGAATGAAGAAGCTATCTTAAAACACTTGCATTGATACATATTTTGTTATTAATAAATATTTCCTAATATGCAACAAACCAAGAATGTTTTAAAAAACTGAAATATATCTATCTATTTATTTCATTTATTTTAGAAGAGGTGCAAAGTGCTTTTACGTTGAACCGAAGCTTATTTTTAATTTTCTACCTTTATCTTCTTCCTGCCAGTGGAACGAGCGCAAGAAGGACAAAGGCCTTCCTGACTTCTGATGATAGCGTTAGCAAACAGGCAAGCTGGTTTAAGTTACACATAGTTAAAACCGGAGACGACGGAAATTTTTGTGGGCAAGGCGACGACAGAAACGACATGTCCCACAGATGGTTATTTCCGTGCATGCAGTTTTTGCTGCTGCTGCTGTCGTACCAAAGCTTATCAGCGAAATAAGACGCGCACTGGCGCATCACAGGAATCATCAGCCAGCAAGACGACGTGCCACACAACAGGCTCGTCATCTAGACAGCCGTGACACTTCATCGAGAAGTGTGCAGTGACAAGAACTTAGACCACGTGCTCGATCGACCAATTAACGTTCGTGGTGGCAGATCCACATCCGTCTTCAGGGTTATAGCAGCGCAACAGCACGGGCCGACGATCAGTGGACAAGGTGACGGCAGAAACGACATGTCTAAAGGCCCATACGCACATTCGCGTTTGAGCGCGTTTGAGTGCGTTGCGGCGTCCTTGCGCCCAGGAGCGGTCGCTTGCGGTGCGACGCGCGCCTACCCGCAACGCTCCGCAGCGCAACGCAAGCGAGTAGAGACTCGCTTAACGAAGCGTTGCGGTGCGTTCGACCAATCAGAAGCCGAGAGAGGAGAGGACGGTGACGTGTCCGCTCGCGCCACTCGGCCGACTCGGCGAGACGTATCCGGTTCTCCGCCCGCAGAACTTGCTTTTTCGTTTTGGGGAGCGGTGTGAAGTGTATTTTCCAAGGCTGCGATGGTTCAAGCTTGACAAAACGTGGGGGAAGCCGGCGGGATTGTCCCAAGATCGAACACTTCGACGCTGTCGCTGTGCACCGCCATGTTGCCTTGGATTTCGCTTACTATTGGTGAGCCGCTAGTGACGATAGCGCGTTCTTATTGGCTCTTGACTGCGGTTGACCGCGTGTCAACGCAACTGTGCGTACAAGTTTGGCGCAAGCGCTCTTCGCAACGCAACGCGTCCGCTTGCCGCGACGGAACGCACCGCGCTCAAACGCGAATGTGCGTATGGTCCTTTACAGATGGTTTTTTGCTTGCATGCAAATATGTGAAAAATTTGATGATCACATCTACCGCTCAACCGATATTTGTTTACTGCTGTTGCCTTGCCCAAGGCGTGTGAAACTGAGTTTCTGTGACATTACTGATTGTTTTTGGGGGACACATATGCTGATAATGTGCGGGGACTTTGGAACCAATCCTGGCCCATTGCAGCAGATTCTGAACTGCCAGGTAATGGCGGCTGACATAGCAAAAATAGCTGAAAGTAAAATTAAAAAAGCTTCGATAAAAAATTGGAGGTTATCGAGGCATCTACTTATAAGATAGATAGCCTGTCTACGACAATTGGTGAAACAGAAATAAAAATATCACAATGGGAAGCGACCGTAACGAAACTTGAAGCAAAAAGTGATGATCTTGAAAATACGGTATAAGTAGACGGAATAATTTGGTAATCCACGGTGTTGCAGAATCCGAACGAGAAACAGAACAAGACTTGGTAGAGAAAGTAGTTGAAGGTATTTAACATAAAAAGATTCCACCGTCTTTGAAGGATGGCAAGGGGCAAGCCGAAGCCGATAATTTTGTGCCTTGGAAACTATAATGAAAACCTACATGTTATCAGAAGTGCTAAAGAATTAAAAGATACAAGCCTCTTTATTAATTAAGACTTTTCGAAAAATGTAAGGGTGGTCACTGGCAAGTTTTGGGAAAGTGCAAACGAAAATAGGAGAGGAGAAAAGGTATTTTTATGATACGATAAGCTGAAGATCAGTGACATAACTTACGCTTGGGATGTCGCAGCGGACCAGAAAGTTGAACTCTTTACGTCTTATGTACATACTCATGAGCAAGAGACTTGACAACAAGTTCATTTATCGTATACAGGAATCTTCCAACCGATTAAACTCCGTGCAAGAAGTATTGCAAATAAAATGCTTGAACTGGAACACATTTTAATTGAAGATGACCCTAGCGTGGTGGCTGTTACTGAGACATGGCAGAATTCATCTGTGACGGACGATGCAATAGTACCTCCTGGTTATCATATTTTTCTAAAAGACAAAGAAAGTATAGGACGAAGCGTTGCTCTAATAGTTAATGCATCTCGGACTGCATCGGAGATGGATAGTGCCCCCGGTATTGAAAACGTATGGTGTATGATAAAATTAAAAACAGTGAATTAATAGTTGGTGTAGTGTATCGTCCTCTACAAATGCCATCTGAATATCCTAATGAGTGAAATGACTTTCTCTTTAGACTTGGAGTAAGTTCGAAAGAGGTTGTCCTGATGGGAGATTTGTACCTTGGTGGTATAGGCTAGGCTACACTAGGAACAGGGAACAGCGAAGTTTTGTGTTCTGAGGAACTTCTTTATATGGCATTCGCACATAATCTCACCCAAATAGTCAGAGAGCATAATAGAATACAATGGCAAGTGCGATCCATACTAGGTCTGATATTTGTCACGGAGATTCTTTCAAACCACTCGTATGATTGTGAAATCCATCCCGGAATTTCAGATCATTGTACTGTGAATTTTACCGTTGCACTGGAAGCTCCAAGGAGGAGACCCGAAACGTCTTCATATACAAATTTTGAAAGGGCTAATGACGAAGCGGTCATTGATCAGCTGGAACTAAGATATGACCAATTCGAACGCCCATTAGTAGAAATGGATGAGCTATGGCTTAACTGTAAACAAATTGTACTCGATTGCACCTTAGATTTGTTCCAACACAAGTAACAAAAAGAAATCCAAACAGTCCTTGGGTCACGAGGGACATTATTCATCACAAGAGACGTCTATCCAGGTGTTGAGCAAGGGTACGTAAGAAAAATAATGGGTTTCGACGGTCCAGAGTAAAACCATTGAGTAAAGACCTAAAGGCAAAAATAAAAGTGTCAAAATTGTGTAAAACTGCAAAACGTTATTAGATATTCACCACAAAGGTTTTGGCGACAATTAACACCAATAAAAAAGAGTGTTACAGAAGTAGTAGTAGATGACAGGGTTATTCAAAACAAGGCAGAACTCGAAAATTATTTTAACCAATGTTTTGTCAGTGTTTGTTTCTGCTGATAATAACGTCCTACCAAAATTTTCTTTGTTTAAAAATGTTCTACCGATTGCAGACGTAGAAAGTTCAGAGGAGGGGCTTTTTTTGTTGCTTCTTCGTATTGATCCTAAGAAAGCCGCCGGACCGGATGATATTCCAAATCACTGCTTAAAGCGCTATTGACTAGTGAATGAAGTTCGAAGTATCTCAATATCGTCTTCACGATATCACTGTCAGATGGATTTGTCCCGAACAATTGGAAAATTGCCAAGATTATACCAGTTCTGAAAAGTGGAAACGCTAGTCTTATCACAAATTACAGCCACATCTCTCTAACGTCTACTTGATGTAAAATACTTGAACATGTTGTCTCAAAGCACATAATGACCTTTTCGGATAAGTACGTTGTACTGGAGAGTAAACAACATGGACTTCGGAAAGGTTTATCCACCACCAAGCAAATAACAGAACTAATTTATGATTTTTCTTCAACACTAGACAAGAAAGGCCAAATTGACGTAATTATTTTTAGACTTTCAAGAAGCCTTTGACAAGGCGAACCATAATAAACTACTCTAAAATCTAAAATCTTTTCTTAAGAACTAAGAACTACTGTGGTGGATCGAAGCGTTTCTGTACTGTAGGAAACAATTTGTCCGTATTGATAGCGACACTTATATGCCTCAGGGAGTCGGATCAGGAGTTCCACAGGGTTCTTTTCTAATGGTGAATTCCACTCGTAGATCCGGAGCGCTTTCCAAAATCCGCGAGGGAGGCAAAATTCCGCTCCGTGGGACCCGCTCCGAATCGACGAGGGGAAGATAAACGCGCCTTTTTGGAGCGACCTCCCCCACACCCCACCCCATCGCTTCCCCCTCCGCCGTTCAAAATGGCCGCTGCTCGAACTTGACAAGCCCACCAACGCCTGAGCCGACTGATATTTCCGACGCAGATATAACACGCAACACAGGCCGGGCGAAATTATACGTACCACGGCGCTCATGTCGCAAATAACGAAGACGTCCGCGTTCGGCACCGTCACATACCTTTCGGCCGCGTCGAAGCGGCGGGGCACGGACAGCGATTGCCAGCGGTGGAGTTCAGATTTCTGGTACGACTTTGATAAACACAGAGGAAACAAACCATCACTTGCACGGTCGTTGCCTAATCTCTTCTTGCTTTATTGCACGGGAAAACGCCAACGGAATGCCGTGTAAAAAGGTAAACAATCATTGCATGGCTGCGGAATGAACAGGCCTAACCTTGCGTCTGCCTCCGGCTTTCCTGTCGTTCTTCCTCTCACAATCACAGATGTCAGCGCTTACGATTTACCACGCTCCACAGTCCCGGCTTTGTATCCCTGATCTACGCGAGGTAGAAGCGTTCGAGCCGTCACAATCCCACGTAAACAACCGATGCACCCGAACATATCCAACTCGACGACCCGCCCGGCCCGCCCCGCCAACCTCACCAACTTCGCCGCGCATGCGCACTGCCGATTTAGAAGGAAATCACGTGGGCCGCTCTGTCAACTTCCGGAGAGATCTGTGAAACCCCGCAGAGCAAGTTCGGCGGAGTTTGAGGCGCTCCGTGGAGCGGGCGTTGCCAGAGATCTACGAGGGGAAGATGACCAGCTCGAGCCAGATCTGGGAGCGGAATATGCGCGCTCCAAATGGAGCGCTTTTGGAGCGCTCCAGATCTGCGAGCGGAATTCACCATAAGGCCCTTGTTGTTTTTGGTTTTTATTAATGACGTTCTTTACGACGCTACAGTCAAATCAGGACTTTTTTGCCGATGATTGTATTTTATCTACCTGTATAGAAAACGACAGGAACCACATAGAACTTAACAATTGTTTACAGAAATTTAGTGATTGGTGTGAGGACTGGCAGATGTCTTTAAACTAGGAAAAAACAGTGTCAATGTAGATTACACATAAAAAAAAAGCTCCGGTAGTGCTAAAATAATATTTATAAGGAACTCCTTTGGCTAGAGAAAATTATTATAAGTACTTTGGGGTAACAATAACTAGTGATCTACGGTGGGACGCACACATTAATTACATAGTCAAGCCAGCTACTGGTAAACTTTGGTCGCTAAGAAGGTCCTTAAAAATGACAACGCCTGAAAACAAAGTGTTAGCGTTTAAAATGCTAATAAGACCGAAGTTAGAATATGCCAGTGAAGTGTGAGACCCTCACACAAAGAAATTATTATTAAATCTAAAAAAATTCAGAAGTTGGCGCTTCGGTTTATTTACTCGAAGTATAGGAGGCCTGATTCGCCCACAGAACTGGATTTAAAGGCGGGTGTCAGCATAGTGGAGAGGAGGCATCGTAACAAGCGGCTAAAGATATTTTACTTAAGATCAAACGATTTTGATAGACAAACATATATAAATTAGACAGCATTCTTCTAGAATTACGCAAAACAAACATAGGAGAACAACGGAAGGAAATCGATATACCAAAGAATTGTTTTAAGAATTCTTATTTTCCCCGAATAATAAGAGAGTGGAATACTTTGCCAGAAAGCCCTCTTGGGGCAAAAAGTGTGTCTGATTTAATGAAGTGTATAACTTGTATAACTAATATGCCTCGTGTAAATTTTAGTCTTAATCTTGGAACTTTTCACATGTGGTGTTCGGTGTGCTCGGTGTGTGTGCTGCTTATGATTTTTTTTTGCTCACTCCTTTTATAATTTTTTCTAAAAAAGAAGTTGATAGTGTTTTGAAATAAATAAATAAACAAATAAATGAAGAGACAGAAGAAAAAAAAAACACGTCATTGGCTTGTACTTTTATTTCCGTCGTCGCCGATTTTAACTAGATGTCCTGACTTCACCCTTCACAATGTTGACTCATCTCTTTCTACGCTCTTCGAATACATGAGGGGATAAAACGCAAAGGAGGTGGGCGGACACATAACTTTTTTCACTTAAAAGAAGTTCTTATGAAAGTTCTATTTCCGTCCCCGACCTTTGTGTTTTGTCCCTTTATGTGTTCAAATTTACTCACCAACACGCTCATTTTCAATTATTATCTCTTTCTATAGTTTTTACACTAATACCCTAGTTCGAACTACGTATGTATTACGACATAATTTTAAAG